>VONZ01000950.1:210000-242500 GCA_012976165.1 Labeo catla
TTCTGAAAATTACAAAAAAAAAATTCTAAAATTACTAAAACTTAAATTTAACAAATTAATAGCTAAATAGAAAGAAAAAAAGTAAAAAAAATTAGTGAAAACTTAAACAAAATAAATTAATAAATTAATTAATTTAATAAAATATAAATATTATATTTAAAACAAACTTAAAATATTCAAGCAAACTTTTGCTTACATTTTCATTTTCGATTTTAAGTACTTACATATCGATTTTAAACTTACATTAAACAAATGAATAGCTAAATAGAAATATTAAAAAAGTTTTGTAAAAATTTTTTTTTGTAAAAACTCAAAAATAAATAAATAAATATCAGAAATGCTGTGTTGCCAACTAAGTGTAAATTGAAGTACTAATATTACTAAAACATAAACATTATGTTTAAAACTTAAACCTCAAATATTTAAGCAAAAACCTATTTTCATTTTCGATTTTAAGTACTAAAATTACTAAAACAAATTAAATTAATAGCTAAATAGAAATATTAAAAAAGAAAAAAGTAAAAAAAATAGCAGACTTAAACAAAAATAAATTAATAAATGAATTAAATAAATTAAGCAAAAACCTATTTTCATTTTCGATTTTAAGTACTAAAACAAATTAATAGCCAAATAGAAATATTAAAAAAGAAAAAAGTAAAAAAAAAAAGCAAAAATGGTGTAAGTTGAAGTACTTATATTATTAAAACTAAAATAAAAACTTAAAAATAAAAATAAATTAAACTTTAATAAAACATTTTTTTTTAAATTTATAAACGCTGCATTGGCAACTGAATTAAATAATATTTTAATTAAAATAAATTAGATTTTTTTTATTACTAAAAACTGAAAACATAAAAATAAAAGTACTATAGTTGTATAAATGACACTAAAAGAACACTGTTTACGGCTCACATCTCTCTGATTTAAAGTTATTAACATACAGTAGTTAATCTTGAGGCCAAGTGAGCTGATATATTTGAAGGCATCGCTGCTGCTGCTGCTGCTAAGAATCCACATTCACATTCAAGCAGTGTAAGAGTCTGTGCTCGATCAGACAAAAGCTCTGATGATAAAGAGGCTCGGCTCGACCACACAATGGCCTGCATTATACAGCTCTTTCAGACTTCGGCGGACAGAAGCAGCTGCCACCCAGACAGTTCAGCCCCGCTGGGTGTAAAACACAACCCAACATCACATCTGTCCACACCCTGACATTCCCACACACCAGTGACAATCTCACAGACATGACGCTAAACTACACCTCTAACAAACACTTATGGGGTCGGGTCTCTTACACCAGCATTGAAGAGTTTATATATATTATATAAACTATATTTATATATATATATATATATATATATATATTTTTTTTTTTTTTTTTGTTATTTTCGGTTGAAATAGTATTTTAGATTTTTTTGTCTGCATTTTTATATTTTTTGTTTTTTAAATATCTTTTTTTTTATAAATTTTTATTTATTATTTATGTTTTTATTCAGTTATAGTTTTATAGTAGATCAAGTGAAATAAGAAAAATATGAGAAATGTTGAAAAGTTTTATTTTTTCCTAATACAATTTAATTATTTTTATATTTAATTTTTTTTGCTTTATTTTAAGTAAGGATTTTTTCAAAGAAATTAATATTTTATTTCAAGGATACATTTATTTGATCGAAAGATTGATACATTTTTGATACATTTGATGAAAATTGATACATTTCTAAATGTTACAAAGAGTTTTTTATTTTGCGTTTTTTTGTAATTAAATTTTTTTTTTTGGTATTTTCTGTTGAACTGGTATTTAGTGGAGTTTCTGTGGAATTTTAATTTTAGTTTTAGTAATTTTACTGTGCATTTTTATATTTGTGTTTTTTAAATATTTTTTTTTATGAATTTTTATTTCAGTTTTAGTTTTTTAGTAGATCAAGTGAAATGAGAAAAAAAACAGACGTTGAAAAGTTTAATAATTTTTTTCTGGTATAATTTAATTATTTAATATTTATATAATTATTTTTTATATGTTATGTTTTGCTTTTGAGCAAGGATTTTTTTAAAGAAATTAATACTTTAATTTATCAAGGATGCATTTAATTGATACATTTGATGAAAACTGCTACATTTATAATGTTTCAAAAGATTATTATATCAAATAAATGTTTTTCTTTTGAACTTTCTACTCTTCAAATAATCCTTAAAAATAAAATATAATGATTAACATGAAATTTGAAGCAGCACAAGTGTTTTCAACATTAATAATAATCAGAAATGTTTCATGAGCAGCAAATCAGCATATTAGATTGATTTCTGAAGGATCATGTGACACTGAAGACTGGAGTAATGATGCTGAAAATTCAGATTTGATCAAAGAAATAAATTACATTTTAACAGATATTCACATAGAAAACAGTTATTTTAAATTGTAATAATATTTCAGAATTTTTACTGTATTTTTGATCAAATAATTGCAGCCTTGAAAACCAGAACAAACTTCTTTCAAAAACAATACAAAATCTTACCAACCCCACACTTTTAAATGGTAGTGTGAAAGAGGCAGAGAGAAAATACACAAACACAAACAAAAGAGAAATGCCATGAATGTTGGTGATCCGGTGACGTCAGATTTGTGGAATCCACCAGAGCAGCTGAACAGATGCACAAACTCCTGCCAAGAGCCCTGATGAACATTCACACGCACTGCCGTTATGATCAGTCCCGTCTAAATCTATTTACAGCGTCAAGGCTTGAAGAGGGCGTCCCAGACACATGCTGCTTAACAAATGTCAAACAAGACATCACAAGAGCGTCTGCTCACCTCCGTGACTCTCTTTGTAGACGGAGGCCGCTGTTTTCCTCGTGTGTTGTTGGAGTCCTGCTCTTCCTCAGCACACGACTTCAACCTCGTTGGACTCGCGGGCCGGTTTCTGTCCTTTCTTTCGCCGAACACCCTCTTCCCCTGAAACAACATGATAAAACACTCTCTAACATCACTGAAATTCATGCTTTAACATGACTAGTGTTCTGAGATGAGTTGATGACAGTGATTCTCTTTTATACCTCCAGATTTGGATAAAAATGGTGTGATTATATTGCAACATACCAATAATAATAATAACAGTAGTTATTCATTTTATTATGATGATTATTATTACTAAATAAAAAAAAATTACAAAATAAGAAAAAATTAACTGTTCACATTATATATTATATATATTACGTCTATATATTTTGTAAAATATTTTATTTTAGTTACATTTTATTTTTTATTATAGTTTTACTAAAATAATAAAAATAAACCTTAACAGGAATAGAATAAAATAAAATATTTAAATATTTTATTTCAGCCAAAATTAAATTTCCCAAATAAAACTAAAAGTGAAACTAAAATGAATGAAAAACATACAGACAGATTAAAGAAAGTAATAATAATAATAATAATAAAAAAAAAAAAAAAATCACAAAAACACAAAATAATTACTAAAACTTGAATTAAAATTAAAACAAAAACAGAAAAATATAAAAAAATATCATAAAAGTAACAAGAATAAAAACTGAAGTGTCCCTGATACTAAAATAAGTTCACTGTATATTTATTTTATAATAAAATAAACTTGAACAGAAATAAGATAAAATCTAAAAATATTTAAGTATTTTATTTCAGACAAAATTTATTTTCCAAAATAACCAACACTAAATTTGAAATAAAAATAAATAAAAACAACACAGACAGATAAAAAAAACTAATAAAAATTACAAAAACAATAAAATTACTAAAATTTTAACTAAAATTAAAACTAAAATATAAAAATAAACATTAAAAAATAAAAACTAATTTAGATATGAATAAAAACAAAAAAAAAAGTGTCCCTGACACTAAAATAATGCTGAGTTCACTGTATTTTACTTGTATTGTATGTACATTTTTTATATAATAAGATAAAATATAAATAAATAAAATATAAAAATAAAATATAAATAAAATATAAAAATATAAAAATATTTTTGTTATACATTTAAAAAAAAACAAAACTAAAATTGGAAAAAAATAAATAAATAAAAACTATATAAATTTACAAAAACTGTAACTAAAATTAAAACAAAAACATAAAAATAACAAAAACAAAAAACAAATTCAAAATATTAATAAAAACTAAAAAAAAAAAAAAAAAAAAAAGATACCAAAATAATGCTGATTTCACCATAAAAATACTTGAGAAAAAAAAATATATTAATAAATATATATTTAAGAAAAACAATGCAAAAAATAATTGTATTTTACAGTACAACTGTAAAATGACAATACTTATAGTTATGGTTCTATTCATTAGTTATGGCATATTCATTAATGTTAAATCATTAGGCTTTTATTTTGGTAGAAAAACACAAAAACCCTATTAAGCTTTCCTTTCGTTGACAACAGCTAGTTTATAAGCGCTTCTCATTATGCGTTTGGGAAAAATACTGCTATTTAGGTTTTATTTAGATTAATTGCTCAGCCCAAGTTCAAAGTATAAATACATTGCGTGACATCATTAAAAGTAATCAAGCCATCAAAGAGAGAAAACGGGACTTTCCCAAATGAGCAAAATAGCTTTTGATCGGTCAACTTTAAAGAGCTCACTGGACAAAATCCAGACAGAGAACAAGAGGAAGGTTCATTCAGTCCCACCTTGATGTTTCCTGGTGTGGTGACGAGGAGTTGCCGTCTTTTTCCTCTCCCGCAGCTGAAGACGTTCGATCCCGGATCCTTCTCCTTCTCTCCGTCTCTTAGTCCTCCGGGGCCTGAACGCTTGGTCACCACACGCTGATCCTGAACACAACAAACATTTACATAAAATCAAAACTCTACTATTATTCATGTGTACAATTTAATCAAGAAAATTAAAAAAAAAAAAAAATCCAGAAAAATTAAAAATGGAGGGAATAGAATCCAGAAAAATTAAAACAGAGAAAACTAAATCCAGAAAGAAAGAAAAAAAATGTATCCAGAAAAAAAAACAAAAAAAAAACAGAATCCTGAAAAATTAAAACAACAAAAATTGTAATCCAGAAAAATTAACAGAAAGAATGGAATGTATAAAAATTAAAACTAAAAAGAAAAATCCAGAAAAATTACAAATGAAGGCCAAAAAAAAAAAATAGAATATGATAAAAAAAATTTAATTGAATCCTGAAAAATCAAAACAATTTTTTTTTTTTTAGAAAAGTTTTAGTAATTTAGTTCAAATGTTTTATATGCATTTTTATATGTATGTATTAAATGTTTTTTAATTAGGTTTTTTTAAATTGAAAGGTTTATTTTATAATATTTAATATTATATTTCACTTTATTTTATTTCAAGTAAGAAATTTTTTTAGGTTCTACCTGCAGTTAACTATAATAACCATGCTGTCCACAAAAATTTTTTTTTATTTGAAGGCCCCATGACTTTTCTATTTGTAATTTATTGGATAAGGATTAATAATAGGGATTTTTAAAACAATTTTTTAAATCACAATTACAATTTCTACACACTATATTATTTTAAAGTTTGGCATAAATAGAAAAATTGGCATAAAAAGGAAAAGTATATTATTTATAAAAAATGCCCACTGGGATGGAAGAATCGTGTAATTAAAAAAAAAAGACCAGAAATCACATTTTTAAAATATATGCAGGTTTTTCAAGACAGTAGGAATCCTGGACCTTCAATAAAATAAAATAAAATACAATGAAATAAACGCTGAGGGGTGAATGAAAATATAATTAAAATAATAAAATTAAATTATTTTAAGTCATCTTCAGGTCCCCTGCTTTAGACATCAAGTCACATTTATTTCAAATAATAAATAAACAAATTGCTATCTTTTCAAAGCAACAAAAAACAGGGAAATAACAGTGCTAATGTTGTAAAATTCACCATTTATGAACAAAATTTCATTATTCAGTCATTATTCAGCTCAATTCTGTTCTATCCTTATTTAATTCAGTTCAATAACATGTCAATGTTGCAAAGACAAATTTAGGAAAAGATGTCACCTTTAATAACATGGACAAAATGTATGCCAAGTGTAAATGTAGTTGCATTTTATGAAAGTACTACACTGTAAGTGTAAAAATGAAGTAACTAAAACCACATCTAACTTTATAAAGCACCAACCAGTGACTAAAATAGGTTCATAAGATTCAGAATCCAGTCATTTTTCTATCCTCACTGTAAGTTCAGCACCACAATCAAAGCTAAAGACTTTATATCATCAGGTTTGGAGTGTCTGGTGTTTGTCTGTGCAGGAATAAAGCAGCTCACGTTGGAGGATTTGTTGATAGTGATGGTTAAATCATCAGGCTTTCCCTTCCTGCTGTGCAGTGACATCCCTTCCTGCTCCGCCCGCTTTTTATCCTCCTCCACTTCCTGCAAAACATCACAAAACAGCAAGACAAAGAGATAAAGTGCTTTTTTAATGGGCTCATTGACCTCTTACCATGTTATTTTTTCACAGTAAAAACATAAAATGATTTCTGAGGTTTGGTGACTTGTTTACAAATGTTAATCTGCTGAGGTTTGTTTTCTGACAGATTTTAAATGTGCAAGCACAATGTTTTCACCTGGTAGCGTTTCATAAGTGCTTCATTTTTCTTCCGTAAGGCCTCGATCTTTTTATCCAGCTCGGCGTCCTTGTGCTCCTTCTTCATCATCATCATTTCTGTGGGACTCTGAACAGTTTATGAACATGTCAACATCACATACACAAGCACAATAATCCAAACAATCTGTGCAAGATCACATAGATTACGTCTGCCAGCAGGCTTTCTGTTATTTACTGCGTCTCGCACGAAAATGAAACTCTTTCTACAGAGAAGGATAATGGTCTTGTGCTTTTTCCTTGCCCGTTTGTGGAGGAGACATTTGAGCAGTCTGGAGCAAAAATAAGGGAATTACGTAAAGCCAAATATTACAAAATAAGGCTGCATTTATGTTACATAAATGTCTTTCAAATCCCGTAAAAGAAACAGTCAAGGGCTGAAACTGAAAAACAATGGTGTATGACTAGTTGCACAACAGTCAATCGAATGTTTACATGCTTCTTTAACACCGCGTGCATTTGTGCGTTTAATTGCACACGGACATGCCATTATTAGCATCAGCTGCTACGAGCGGCAACATGAGCTCAGCGCATTAAAACTCCTCATGCCGTCAGCTGTTTCAAGACGTCTGACTTTCACATGTGACCACGATTATTAAAGGCTATAGCTCAAAACACACTCAGAAACCACAAGATTTTGACTTTAAAATAACAACAACAATTATTATTATTATTATTACTGCTGTTATCATTATTATTACTACTACTACTACTAAATAAAAAATAAAATTCTAAAAAAACTACTATAATATTGTATTGTAAAATTATTATTATTATATTATTTAGTTAACTACAATAACTACAATTAAAATTACAACATAATTAAAATATTAAAAGGTCAAAATTGATTTAAATAAATAAATAGAGATCGTTTCAAAGCAGCAAAAAGCAGGAAAATAACAGTGATAATATTGTAAAATTCACTAATTATAAACCAAATTTTATTACAGCTATAAACTAAATTAAAATGTAACTACTGTAATAGTCTATTGTAAAATTATTATTATTATTAATAATAATAATAAACAATTTCACATTAACTATAATATAAAGAAAATAATATAATAATTTTATATAACTGTAAAACCACAATACTAATATTTATGGATTAAAACTGAAAAATAAAACAATTTGGGAAAAAATTCAAATGGATTTCATAAGACGTGAAAATTTATTTTATGTTAAATTTTTAATAAATTGCTGTTAAATTTCATGAATTCAATAAATTAGACATTACTTTTGATTACTAAAATTAACCATTAAAAAGGATTCCAGAAAAATAAAACAAAAAAAAAGAAATCCAGAAAATTTAAAACTGGAAAAAAAGGAAAGGAAATTTACAAAAATTAAAACATTGAAGAGGGAAAAAAAAAAACATAATCCAAAAAAAAATTAAAACAGAAAAAAAGGAATTCAGAGAAAAAAAAAAAGGGAAAAAACAGAATCCAGAAAAATTTAAAAATAAATAATGTAATATAGAAAAATTAAAACGACAAAAAAAAGGAACACAGAAAACAAAAAGGAATCCACAAAATTCAAAAAAAAAGGAATCCAGAAAAAGGAAGAAAACTGGGTAAGAAATAGAAAAATAATGGAATATAGAAAAATGGAATCCAGTAAAATTAATACAGAAAAAGGAATCCACAAAATTAAAACAGAAAAAAGAATACAGGAAAAATGAAAACTGGTAAGAAATAATAAAAAAAAGAAAAAATCAGAAAAACTAAAACTGAAAAAAGGGGAATAGAAAAAAAACTAAAAGGAGGAAAAAAAGTAATCCAAAAAAAAATTAAAACAGAAAAAAACAAAACACAGAAAAATAAAAAAAATTATTAAAAAATAATAAACAAACAGGAACAAAAAAAAAAATCCCAAGGAAATTATGACAATAAAACATTTAATAAAACAATACAGAAAAAATACAGAAAATAAAAAAATAAAATAAAAATTATCCAGAAAAAAAAAAAACAGAAACCAGAACAAATTAAAACTAAAGAAAAAAAAATAAAATAAAATGGCATTTGTAAAAAAATAAATAAAATGGATTTCACAGGGCCCTAAATACACAAATGAATGCATTTTTAATATTACAATCATGTTTACATAGCAGTTTCAATGCACAACCACAAATTCAGGCCTTCAAAGACCTGCATGATTTGTGAAGCTCGGCCTGCACGAAGGCTGCAATGTGTCTGACGCAGCAGCACTTTCACAGCACGCTGAACTGCTGCAGTTTCTTTAAATGGCTGCAGAGTTGGCAAAAGGGCACATGCTGGACACGCCGGAGGAACGAAGACTTCAGCGCACAGCTGAAGAGAAAATGGTTAGCACAGCATCCTATTCACAATGTCAGTAAAATCAGGCATCGAACCGAACATCAAGATCTCTCAGTATCTGCCGATTTTAGGTGAAAATGAAAGAGCACCCGCAGCAGCGTTACGGTGTCAATAACCCAACAGACTCCGGGCCAGAGCGACTCCCACACGGAGTAAATTTGGATCTGAAGAGGCTCGCAGAGATTTGAGAGAGAGAACAGAGTCAGATCTTAGCTCAAAACAGAGTTTCCTCGAGGTCGAAACACGCTTTTATCCCTGCAAATGCAGGAAAACTGCTGCAGATCACAGACTCGCGTCTGGCTTCCTCTAACAAAAGACTAAATAATACTCTGGGTTGCTAAAACAAGCATCTCTATTGCTAGTGCACATTGTTACATCACCAGAAAGATCATTTAGTCACTGTACAGCTCAAATAACACAAAATTTACTGTGCAACTGAAGGTCCAGGCTCTCTAACGCTGTATTTCAAGGCCAAGCCACAGCATTATAAGAAATATTAACAAACGAATCACTATTAGCTAAAATCCACCTCTCAAACTGACATTTGATCTCATCTGACGGAGACAGAAGAGGAAGATAAAGCTGCTGTTCCCTGCGGTCACTTCATGTGAATTCAGCCGAACAATGACTCAACACTCATGCAAACCCACTGAAACACACGCAGCGGCTGCAATTGAGTGTTTGCACGCATTTAAAGTGACAGCAAGCAACACAAGCCTGCAAAATATTTCAACTGTGCATGTTCTGTTTTCAAATTCTGAATGCAAAATATGTTTTCGTTTAAGTTGAGCAATTTTGTTTATATTTTTGCTGTCATTCAAATGTGCATCAGCATTTTATCAGCCTTCCTAAATATCTGTAAACACAAATTTCTTGCTTTTTCGAAACAAAATTCTAATGCATGACCCGCATAGCAGATTCACATTCATTGCAATGTGATTTTTTGTTAAGGGAGTCTAATTGGTTAATATCAGCAGAATAAGTTCTGCTTCAGACGACACCAAACATCTTAACTTTGTTAAGATTCTCAGCATTCCTGTTTCAATAAACACAATGAGACATATTGACATATTATGTGGGACCAGACCAAGATGTCTGGGGGAAAAAACATGCAAACTAACAATTTAAATGTGGGTAAAGTCCACTTTATTGTGGGTGCAGAACATAAACAACCAGCCATTATTTACTCGCTCATGCTGTTTCACTTGACTTTCTTTCATCCATGGAAAATGAAAGCAAGAAATGTGGAAGACGATGGTGATTTTTTGAACTGAAAAGCTGCAAAAATAGACAGAGAAGCAGTATAAAAGCATCGTCTTGAAGCCATGTGATTGTTCTCTGAAACATAAGTCATAAGTTACTTGCTGAAAATGTGGCATAATTGAATATGTGCAACCGCAGATGAGATTTAAGAGCTACAGGAAAGAGGATTTTTAGTGTATAACCACTTAAACTTCAGTATGTTCGCATCAGAAGACTTGGAATATATAGTGAAGGATGCTTTTAGGAGATCTACAAATGCATCTTAAAGGAGTAGCTCAATTCCAGAACAAAAATTTACGGATAATGCACTCACCCGGTTGTCATCCAAAATGTTCATGCCTTTATCTAGCGAAACAATTGGTTATTTTCATAAAATACAATTTAAATACTTTTTATTCTCAAACGCTCGTCTTGCCTTGCTCTCATTGAACTCTGTGTATTCTGGTTCAAGACAGTTAGGGTATGTCGAAAAACTCCAGTCGTATTTTCTCCCTCAACTTCAAATATGATTTCAAAATCATCCTACATCGCTGCAGAAGTACCGACACAGTCTTTGCAACGTGAACATGCAAAGAAGATCAAACACCCTTAACAAAAGGTAAAACAGTGATATAGGCCGATTTTGAAGTTGAGGGAGAACATGAGATGGGAGTTTTTCGACATACCCTCACTGTCATGAACCGGAAAAAAAAACAGTTTAGGCAGAGTGAGACAAGACGAGCGTTTGACATTAAAAAAAGTATATAAATTGTATTATTTTTATGAAAATAACCAATCGTTTCTCTAGACAAGACCCTTCTTTCTCAGCTGGGATCATTTACAAACACATTTGGGATCGTTTGAAGCCACATTTAAACTGCATTTTGGAGGTTCAAAATCGGGGCACCATATCAGTCCATTATATGGAGAAAAATGCTGAAATGTTTTCCTCAAAAAACAATTTCTTCACGACTGAAGAAAGAAAGACATGAACATCTTGGATGACAAGGGGCTGAGTACATTATATGGGAATCTTTGTTTTGAAAGTGGACTTCTCCTTTAAAAGTTGTCAAAATTCTTAGCAATGCATATTCAATCAAAAATTAAGTTTTGACATATATACGGTAGAAAATTTACAAAATATCTTCATGGAACATCTTTACTCAATATCCTAACGATTTTTTGGCATAAAAAAGAAATTATAATTTTTAACCATAGAATGTATTTTTGGCTGTTGCTACAAATATACCTAATTAAGACTGGTTTTGTGGTCCACGGTCACAAATGTCCTCACCCTCAGGCGATCCAAAATATAGATGATGAAGCAATGCAGCATTGCATCACTTGCTCACCAATGGATCCTCTGCAGTAAATGGGTGCCGTCAGAATGAGAGTCCAAACAGCTGATAAAAACTTTGCAATAATCCACAAGCGATCCACACCACTTCAGTTAACATCTTCAGAAGCCAAAAGCAGCATGTTTGTATCAAACAAATCCATCATTACGATGTTTTTAACTTCAAACCATTGCTTCGGGCTAAAATACGAATCCATAATAATGCTTGCTCCTGTGAAAATGTTCATCTCATGTTGTTTCTCACATCAAAATCCAGCCACATATTTAAGCTGTTTTGGCTTGTAAACGGTGCTTGATCTATGCAGACTTCTCTCCTGATTCAGACCAGACCACTATTTCACTGGGGGAAGCGTCATTATGGATTATGGCCAAAAATATGTGATGCATTTGTTTCTTTTGTCTTCTCAAGGTGTCAATTGATGGACTGGAGTGGTGTGGATTACTTGTGGATTATTGTGATGTTTTTAATCAGAAGTTTGGACTCTCATTCTGACGGCACCCATTCACATCCATTGGTGAACAAGTGATGGTATGCTACATTTTTCCAAATCTGATAAAGAAACAAACTCATCTACATCTTGGCTCACCTGAGGGTGATCACATTTTCAGCAAATTTCCATTTTTGGCTAAACTATTCCTTTAAGCATTCTTCAAAGTCGCATAGGATTAAACAAACTCGGCTGAACGATTCCTTTAAAAAGCATCTTAAGCGTTTGTGTTTTAAAGGGAAGTGCGCAAAGAACTCACAGAGACTTCGGTTGTCAGGGGACCAAAACAAACCTCGCAGAGGTACAAACACACAGAGGAAAATCCAGCGCAATACGGGCCAACGTGAATCATCAATGCTGCAAAAGGACAGGGAACATTCCAGCGGCCGCTTCCCACTCATCTGTACGGATCACATGTCAAATAGCCCAACGCAGCGGCTCTAACTATCAGCTGACGGACGCTCTCGTGCCTAAACCGAGGCCTCGATCTTCTGGGACGTAATACAAATGCGCGTGTGACGGCCAGCGTAGTTGCAGCTACCATCCTCATCCAGACTGCTGAAAAAGCAACGAGCGGGATCCAGAGAGGAGCAAAGATGTGTACAAAAGAGTGGGAGTGAGAAAAAGCTAGTGGAAGAATGAGAAACAGTGGCACTCACAGCTCTGTTCATGTCAGCAGGGAAATCTGGGATCCTTCCAAACGGCAGGCAGCCGACGCGGCTCGGGGAAGAAGCGCATGGAGTCCCGGATCATGCCTTGATTACAAAAACGCCAGTTGGGCTGCGAGCCAAGATCCCCGAACGCAAAGAAAAGCCCTGCTAACGAATCCCGCCGCTCACCCGTACGACGCAGCCTCTCTCTCTCTCTCTCTCTCTCTCTCTCTCTCTCTCTCAAAGCTCACAAGCTCATGGTTAAAATTACCCCTCCTCCCCCACCCCGTCTGCTGTCATACCCCTGAAAAACTCCACAAATCACATCCATTCATTTCATGACTCTCAGTACAGGATTTTAAAATATTAGAGTGCAAATTTTAAAGAATTAAATTTTGAAATCAACATGTTTGAGAGTGTGTGCATTTGGCTCAGCGAACTTTTAGAAAAGCTCCCTTTCACAATCTCACTAGTCAATTTAAAGCAATAGTTCAACCAAAATGTACTCACATCTATACTGATGCTTAATAGGACAGGGTTGAAACAGGGGTTGAAAAGATAATTAAATCATTAAAATGCAAAATGAATACAAATGAATAAATAAATAACCACCTTTCTAAAAAAACAAAATATGAATTAAATTATAAAAATGATAAATAATACAACTACATAAATCAAGATAAAACATCCAAACATCTGACATCTAAAAAGATGAAGTAATTAAATCATAAAAATTCTAAATAAATTAACAGAAAAAAAGAATGAATGAATAAATGAATCAATGAATAAATACGTTTTAAAAAGTTCTAAAATAAACACTTTCTAAAAAAAAAAGACAAAATAATTAGTTTTATGGGGTTGAAAAGATAATTAAATCATAAAAAGGCAAAATAAATAAAAACAATAAATCATAATAAAATTAAATAAACAAATAAATAAATAAACTCCTTTCTAAAAAAAAATGAATTATATTTGTAAAAATGATAAATAAAAAAAATACAACTAAATAAAGAATAAATACTGTCTAAAAAAGATAAAGTAATTACATAATAAAAATTCTAAATAAATTAAAAGAATAAATAAATACATTTTGAAAAGTGCTAAATTAAACATTAAAAAAAATAAATAATTTATGTTTTCTGACTTTGAAATGGGTTAAAAAGATAATTAAGTCATAAAAAGGCAAAAAAATAAAATTAATGTCATAATCAAATAAATAAATAAATAAATAAACAGACACCTTTCCAAAAATCAAATGAATCAAATGAAATCAAATAATCAAATGAATAAATAAATAAATAAACAAATAAATAAAAAAAACTTTTTAAAAAAAGATGGAAACAAAAAAATCTAAATAAATTAACAGAAATAAAAAAAAGAATAAATAAACAAACAAACAAATTTTAAAAAGTTCTAAATTAATCACTGTCTAAAAAAAGATGAAATAATTTACATCTTTCGGCTTTGAAACAGGGGTTGAAAAGATAACTGAATTATAAAAAGGCAAATTAAATAAAAATAATAAATCGTAATGAAATAAATAAATAAACCCCTTTCTAAAAGAAATAAATAATAAATAAATAAGTATACAAAGGTATTTATGCGTATCCACCTTATTTTTCCCAATAAGAACGGGCACGGCCATTTGTCATTTTTATGGGTGTGGATTTCGGTCTCATCTGTATTCAGCTATTTTTAGCTGTACAAAACAGGTAATTTTGCTGCTTAATATTGCAAATTGGTGTGCCTTACCATATTATTTTAATGCATTATCTTAATTATGAACACACCGAGAGCAAACAGTTTTACCATTTACAGCACATTGTTAATCTTCTCGTTATTTCCCTATAGCAGCTAATGAACTGGAAGTCTTGCCCATAGGCTTACTTCCACATTAAAGAATAAGATAGATAAATTCTATTGACTCTTATGACAAATTACTAGTGATTTTCTTCAACCATAAGTCGCTTAAATACTGCAAAATAAATAAAAATAAGTGCAAGTAGCAGGTGGTCTCCACAAGTTTAACTGGGTAGTTCTGGGTCAAATCACAGTCAAAGGTCTCAAGGTCTTTTGTGACAAAAATGACAACAAAAAGTGTCTGAAACACTCACATCGTCCTCCAGCAGATAGTGTCTGTCCTCACAGAAGTCCATGAACATGATGTGATGCTCCTGGTGTTGCATGATGATTCCTGTAAGAAACATTGACAATTTATGTGCATGTGTGTTTACATATTTATAACCAATATACACTATACGAAAGTATTTGAACAGTAAGATGTGAAATGCTTTTTAAAGAAGTCTCTTCTGCTCACCAAGCTTGCATGTATTTGATCCAAAATACAAAAATACAATATTTGATTATATTTTGAAATATAATTTATTCCTGTGATTTGAATTTTATTCCTGTGAATATAATTTTATTATTATTATTATTATTATTATGTTAAAACAACTGAGTAGAATTTTTTCACGTTTCTTTGATGAACAGAAAGTTCAGAAGAACAGAATTTATCCAAAATAGAAATCTTTTGTAACATTATAAATGCCTTTTGTCACCCCTTTTGATCAATTTAAAGCATCCTTGCTAAATAAACATATTCATTTCTATAATTTCTTTCCCCAAAACAATTATACCAACTCCAAGCTTTTGAATGGTATAGTGCATAATGTTACAAAAGCTTCTAATTTCAGATAAATGCGGATCATTTGATCTTTCGATTCAACAAAGAACTCTACAGAACATTAACTCAGCTGTTTTAAATATTGACAATAATAATAAAAATGTTTCTTAAACAGCAAATTAGCATATTAGAATAATTTCTGGAAGATCATGTGACACTTTAGACGTAATGACGCTAAAAATGCGGCTTTGATCATATAAATAAATTATATTTTAATGGATATTCACATAGAAAGCACTTATAGTAAATAGTAAAAATATTTAAGATTTTTTTTTACTGTTTTTGCAGGCTTGGTGAGCAGAAGAGACTTCTTTAAAAAACATTAAAAATCTTACTGTTCAAAAACTTCTGACTGGTAGTGTAAAAAAGCCCAAGATGAACAAGTACCATGGTAATTCAATCGTACTTGAAATACAGTACCAGTATGTATCATCATGAATACAAATACATCCAAATACCATGGTAAAGCAACATTACTTCAATATATATTAGCTATTTTAACATTCTTTCTCAATTTCTAAACCAACAATATAATATTAGCTTACTATATTAATAACTAGAAAACCCACCAACTAGACTAGCAAACAAACCAGCATTAAACCAGCAAAAAGAAGCATAAACCAATACCAAACTAATTTACATTAGCCTCCTCAACAGCATTTTGAAGTATTTTACTAACTACTACTTGCAAACGTTTGAAGTAAGCATAAATGTCACTGTATTTTAAAACAAAAATGTATTTTGGGTACATCTGGAACATTTAATCTGGAATGTGGTTTAATTTCCTGCTTATAAATCACTAAATCTGGTTAGCGCTGTTTGTTTGTGTTGTAACTTCACAAACTCGACTGTGGTCAGTCAACATTTTTACTTTCTATGACAGTCTAGACATTAAAAGATGAAATTTTAGATTTTATGATGATTAAATTAGATCAGATAAACCAGATAAACCGGTACTCGGTGGATGTGGGTCGATCCGCTTACCTGCCAACCAGGTAAAAACAAATTCATGACTAGCAGACTGAACTGAGGCCTGAGCGACTGACGTCACTGTGTTAGATTTGGCGCCACCTGCTGCTCAACAATAAAAGCGCGAAACCACGTGGTCCTAACTGCCTTGAATATTAAATCTAATATCTCTGTACTTTTATAAAACGGTGTAACTATCCAAAATGAATAAATAAAACAAAAAAATAGAGAGTCATTTTTTTTTTTACTTATTGTAAGGACTCAACCACGTTGTAACTGGAATGTACGAGGCTTCCGGTGTCGTCCCTTTCCAGTTATTTTAGTTTTACAAAAATAGTACGAAATGCTGCATTATATTATAAACTGGTATTTATTATCACATTATTTTACTATATTTTCGTAATTATGAGCGCAGTGGGTTGCAGCACAACTAGTTTTATTATTATTTATTTATTTTACTGTGTTATCCTTTTAGTTATTTACAAATGAACCGGAAGTCTCTCACGTTTACAGAATACATCGTACTTCCGCGTTGCAAAATAAGACGTATTTGAATCTATTAAGTACTTCATTAAGTCTTTTTGGCAATACATACAGTATATAAAACAATAAAGCAAAGTGTAATTAAAACTAGAAGTGTGGCCAATCTAAGTTATATATAAAAGAGATAATGCCTGTGGGAAGAGACTGTTAAATGTGTGTTTTTTTTTATCTGTACAGGTGATTTGGTTCAGCATATAGAGTGTCAGTGTGTGAAACCCGGTTTGTATAAATATGCAGCTAATTATGTCTGTGTTTATGTGGCCACACCTGAAACTTTAAGCGTAAACCACACCTGTAGCTCGAGGGGAAACTATGTAGTGTTTTGCTGCATGACTGGTCATCTCCACAACATTACACATGTGTACGCAGGCCATTACAAAAGACATTCGGATAGCACTGTGGCTTTATATTACACTGAGATACCTGCTCTTTGTGCTTATCAAACATTTTTATATATTTGTGCCTTCCCATGAAGTGCACATCTATCTCACATCTAACTATAGTAATGTTTTATCTTTTTATGCTGAACTTTAATATCATGTTTTATGTTTAAAATTTGTAATACTAAATATCAGAAAAAAATAATGCACAGCACAAAACATTGTAAACAAGAAGGCCATTTAAAAATAGAAACATTTGAGCTATCAAATCTGAGTATCAAGAACATTTTAAGGCGTAGATCCAATGTCAAAAACAAGACAGCAAGTAATGCTGCACTGCAAGTCTTTTGGAAACACCAAGATCTTTTAAAAATAAACCTAAAGCTCATAATAGTAGCAGGTTTATTGCTGATCGGACATGCCCACCACTGAGCGACTAATCAGATGTGCCGAGAAGTGTCAGGAGCTTAAGGAGTGACCCTATACATTTGTTGTTATTAATGCTTTTAATACTAGGGCTCAACCCAGATCTTTCACTTGTCATAACTAGAATATTCTTGCTTACGTTGGCATTTAGGGAAGTGATTTTATAAAAAATCATTCAAAAATCATTACAAATAACATTTTCATTACTTGGAATAAAATAAATATTAACTGGAATAAAATAAAATGCAGTAAGAAAAACTGAAAGTCAGTGCTACTTTTTAAAAACTCTTTTAGTTTTAGCTGAAATACTAAAATAACTAAAAAACTTACAATGAAACCTAACAAAAATTTATGAAGGCATATAAAAAACAAAACTAAAAAACAACTAATAAAAATGACAAAACTTACTGATGTTTGGGCAGTTTTTTTCTCTTCAAAATTATGTCAGTTTACGGTCAAGTTTTACAAAAGACTAACAGGATATATATGATATTAATATTGTAAAACTTATGAATGCAATGCAATAAATAAATAAATATTCTTACTCAGCTTTTTGTCCTGTTTTCTAGTATAATATCTAAACATTCTTAATGAAGATACATTTACCTGAAAAGCAAAATGACATAAGATATTAAGTCTTGTTTTCTAATATATAATATAATTTTTTTGTGAATTTGTGCCTTCAAACAAGAAGAAAATTGTAATTTTTCTTACTGCACAGGCAGATTATTATTTTCATATTTTTAAATTTTTTGTTGTTGTTTTGAGGTAAAACTCACTGCATTGTTATTAATTTTTAAGAAAACAACACTTAATATCTTAAACACTTTTTGCTTTTTCGAGCAAATATATCTTGATTTAAGAATGTTTAGACAACTGTACCTGAAAACAACTTCAAAATAAAAACACAGCACCCTAGCAATCGCATATCAGTTTGCATGAATCTGTGTGTCAATGTTCTAAAATGATAATTACGGCCAAACCTGTAGTATATTATGTAGTTTTTAAGGATCACAGAGCGAGTTAATCCAGATTCACGGAGCAAACACCCAGTGCTTTATTCTTCAGAAGAATATATGACAAGCATTAACCATTCAAACTTTTCATAATTCATCTAAAACTTAACATAGCGTCAAGCGCTCAAACTTTCTCACCTCGCTTCATTTTTACATTTTCTTTTACAAATAGCACCAAAATTGCAATTTCCTCTTTTGCATGAGACACTTCAAAGTTAAATCTGATAAAAATTCACGAGCAATGCAGTGACCCAAAAAAGCATTTGCACACTGAAGTCACACTTAAAAACATCTGAATGCATTTACATTAGATAAAATATCAAAACAAACATTAGTACTGCTCTTTTTTTAAATTTGAATGCCAGTGTTTGTTATCTAATGCAGTGACTTTTTAAATGTAACTTTTTTTTAAGCCACTGTTTTGGCTTTTCATTTTTTTCACGCCTTGATGCTTAATTTTAATGCTGAATAAAACTGGTGATTAATTCTATATGATTGAGGATGTGTTTTATGGGTGTAAATCATTGGATAAGAAGGATTACAAACGTAAAACGCCCTCCTGTCTTTAATCACCTCATACGCAAATGAAGAGCATATAATTGTTTTCCTTTGAATTTAATGAAAAGTTTGTTAATTGCAACATGAAAGATGGTTGCTTTAAATTTGTTTTGCATGCATCTTCTCAAATTTCTTATTTTACACAGAAGCTGGTTGACATCTCTATAGACTTTTGTAGACTTTCAGGTTTGAGAAGTGAAGTGGAAACACGGGCCATAATTATGATTCCTTCAACTGTCTGTTTGTGCATACCTGCCAAAATATTTTGGGCGTTCCTCCTTCCGGACTGCATCAATGGGACGATAACATTCCTATCACTGTGAAAAAAAAATAAATAAAAAAAAACATCTACACCGTTTTACAGCATAATCAGAACATTTACACTGAAACTCGCAGGTTTTAACATGCACTGATCAGATGTCTTACGGATTGTGTCATTTTTATTTTTAGAGGAAGTTGCACAGTTTCATCCTGTAGATGAAACAGAGATAACTTAAGACACACATCTTCAGCAAATACAGCAAATGTCAAAAATATTTTTCATTAAACTCACGGTTTTTAGTCTAATGTGTTAATGCAAGCACACAAACTTGTTTATCCATTCTTGGGTGCGGATGAGCAGGTATCTGTGTCACCTGAGGGCGGATCCATAGTATAAATACGAGCATGAAAACAGCATTTCCACACAGGAGAGCAAGACGAGACAAGAGGTAAGACATTCTTCGTTTATTAGCTGCGACAGATACCTTTCAAATGCATGATTCATGTGACCGTTTGATGAAAAATAATAAAACAGACTGGAAAAAGTTGCTAAATTGACTTTAGTGCATTTAGGAAATTAATCAGCGAGGATTTTATCTTATTAAATATTAAAATAAATATAACTTGTACATGCATGCAAAAGGAAACTTGCTTACGGGTCTTTTTCGTTGTTTAGTGTTTACGGACGTGACGAATATCTGAACATCTCAACATGAGTGATCCACGTAAGTGATATTTTATATAAATATGCTGACATCCTTCTGTTTATGGCCTCAATTATGTTGTTATCAGAGAACAATTGTTTACGTAAATTTTTTGTTTTCCAAATTTCTCCTCCAGAGCAACAGCAGGTAAGATTTTTATAATTCCTCTCAATATACAAATGTGCATTTTAAGTTTGCATTTTAAGGCTGGTTTAAAATAATGATACACCGATCATTTTGCATATTAGCAGGGATGCGGAGATTCTGGCTCTGAGGTATAACACTTTTTACATTTCTACGCATCAACTACAATTCTACACAAATAGTTACAGTAGCTCTTCTATTGAATGCTAATCATATCTTCATATTTTCTGTCTCACAGAGCTCAGGAGATGAAGGTGGAAAGGTAAAAACAAACTTTAATGATGAAAAACATAATGCACTTATTGCACATTAACAGTTGCAATGATTTTACTTCTACTTGTAGAAGCACGGAAAGGGCCAGGGCAAAGGCAAATGCAAAGGACAAGGACAAGGACAAGGACAAGGTCACGGACATGGACACGGACACGGACACGGTCATGGAGGTGATCATGGGAAGAAAGGATGCGAGCAGCAAAAAGGGAAAAAGTGTTGAGTTCATCGCCTGAGGCAGGGGCGGCCCATTTAATGTCCTCATGACTTACACAATAAAACTTGTTTTAGCTCCATTTTGTATTCAAACAATGAAAATAAAACACTCTTAAACAAGTTGTGTCTGTGTTTAATTACTGAGCCTGGGTTTGTTTAATAGAAATCAATTATCTGTTGTGAAGCATTAAAATGGTGTCTAAACATTTCAGGAGTCATTTGTAGCGAACTGCTGTGCATTAAATGAAATTCCTGAGGTGTTGCATGACAATATTAAGGTTCAATGTTATGAAACCAATGATTTTTGGGAATTATAACTGACCTGCTGCTACTGGCCAGTTACATCAGTACAGGTTCTGCAAGTTGCACCATGAATATTGAACTGAAGTTACATAAGATGCCATCCATATTAAAATGACATACAAACAACCTAAGGGTGGAGAACTCCAAAAGTGGGAAATGTACCAAAGTTAAGGCTTATAGGTTTACAAATAGAAGTGTGCTTCTGTCAGCATTCCTATTCAACTCTAATCGTGTGCACCAGCAGTCCCCACCCTGGTCTGGCAAATCAATGGCATATTGGGAAACACTTTTAAAACAATGACCTTAAATCATTTTGGAGAGGCTTGCTGCACGTGTTACCGCCCAACTTAAACTAGGAATAAGAATTAAAAGTCTAATAACTGAGGAGGGTATTAATACCCACCCACTTTTCCCATGGAGGTGGTTCCAGATGTTCTGAGTTTCTTCCCACCCCACCCAAAAGGAAACACTACAATCCTACAAAGGACAAGATTACTCAGAGTATTTGCATCTACTGCAGAACATTCACAAGCATTTGCAGTGCTTCTGGCTAAAACGTGGAGCTCACATGAGGTCTGTCTTTAGGGTTAAGTTAATCAACTTCCTCATTGAGTTTTTCCTCTGCTAGAATCTGAATATGTACCATATGAGTACCAGTTTCCCCACATTGAGAGCATGTATTGAAGTCAAAACAGATTGACAAAAAGGAAACAAAACCAGAAACAAAGATAGGTTTCTCAAGTTTATTGAAAACCAGGTGAAGTCTTTAGTCCCTCTTGAGCTGTTATGGGACCCACTGAGGCCTTGCCTTCCCACTGAATGCCTAGAAAAGCAAAACACCCAGGTTAAATACAGCATTTGAATCAAAGAGCAACCATCTACCACCAAAAGCAGCAATTCCACTATCAGGACCACATGTTAAGTCACAGCAACCACAGGCCTGGTCTTTAAGGTCTTAAATACCACCAACATACCCATTGGCAAAGGCACATGACTTGTGTCCAGCATCACTAGGTGCAGAAGCAATAGTGGCCATCAGAAGATGGGTTATGTAGATCTGCAAGAGATTCCACAGACTAGGGTGGGGGTGCCCAACCCTGTTCCTGGAGATCGACTTTCCTGCAGAGTTTAGTTTCAACCCTAATCAAACACACCTGTCTGCAATTAGCAAGTGCTCCTTGAGATCCTAAGCAGCTGGTTCAGGTGTATTTGGTCAGGGTTGGAGGTGAACTCTGCAGGAAATTCAATCTCTAGGACCAGGGTTGAGCACCCCTGGACTAGGGCAAACCCAGAGCAGATAGGAAAACAAACTCCTGGTCTTCGTAGCACATACAGAAGGACTGTAGCCCTCCTGGAACATGAACATCTCCAGCTGGAACTAGAGCTTTTCAAGCTGGGTTTGAGGCATGAAGTAGAAGCTGGAAGACATGCCTTGGTATCCACAAATCACTTTAAAGAACTCAAGAATGTGAGCTTGGACATCAAGTCACTAGATACATTCCCAATTCTTAGAGACAAGCAGGTTAGAATAACTCAAGAACGGAAGTCTATGGGGTCAACTGCCATGACCTTATAAAGGCATGACAATAGCTAAGCAACTCAAACTTCTAGTCCAGGGTGGCTAACATTGGTCCTGAAGAGCTACAGTCCTGCCAAAATTTGCACGGACTTCAATAAAAACCTCACCTGCAGCTTTTCAGTAACGCTTACGGCTTGTTTAGCTTGTTCAAGGGTGTTTGATTTGGGTTGAAGTGAAACTCTGCAGGACTGTCACTCTCTAGGACCAATGTTGGCCAGTCAGTTGAAATGGTTAAAAACCAAGAACATCAACTCTACAAATCAAGAGTTGAGATCTTACCCTTGATTGTCAGTGCCAGGGTGGTTACAAGAGCATGTCACTTGATGCTATAGAGTTGACTTTGTCACTGATTCTCAAAAGAGTGGCTACAAAAGCCAAAAGTTATACAAGGTTAGAGCTAAACTGAGGTGCGTTGGCCCTCCAGGGCAAGATTTGAGGAAACCTGCTTTAGAGCACCAGAAATCCCACTTTTAAGCAATTCTTTAAGAGACAAGTTCACAAGGTCCATCTTTAGGCTTGAGTTAGTCAACTTTCCTATTGAGAACCTGAATAGGTACAGTACCAGCTTCCCCACAAAAACAAAACCCCACCACAACCCCAAATAAAACAGATTGACAAGAAAAATGAGCCAGAAACAAGGATAGGTTTCTCAGGTTTATTGAAAACCAGGTGAAGTCTTTCGCCCTTGAACCATTAGGGGACCAACTGAGGCCTTGCCTTCCCACTGAGTGTCTAGAAGAGCAAAACACCTAGGTTAAGTACAGCACTTAAAGAATCAAAAGACTTTTAAAGAGCAGCTACCTACCACTGAGAGCAGCAATTCCACTATCAGGACCACATGTTGAGTCACAACAACCACAAACCTGGTGGTTCCCATCAGCAGCAAACCATCTGCAACAAAACACAGATTAAACCCACTGCACCTCCAAAGTGAGCCCTTAAGATGGCATAAACATACCCATTGGCAAAAGAACATGACTTGCGTCCAGCATCACTAGGTACAGAAGCAAAAGTGGCCTTCAGAAGACAGGTTATGTAGATCTGCAAGAGATTCCACAAGTTAGGTCAAACCCAGAGCAGATTGGAGAAACAAACTCCTGATCCTCATAGTACATACAGAAGGACTTTGCCCCTCCTGGAACATGAACGCCTCCAGCTGGAACTGGACCTTTTCAGGCTGGGTTTGAGGCATGAAGCGTGAACTGGAAGACGTAGCCTTGGCATCTACAAAGCACCTGAAAGTCAAGAATGTGAGCTCAGACGTCAAGTCACTAGATGGCCACCGCGTTCTAGTCACTTGAAGTGGTTATAAACGCAGGAACATGAACTCTACAGAAGCAAGAGTGGAGAGCCTACCCATGATTGTCAGTGCCAAGAGCAACTCATGTTTAGTCACTTGATGCTGGAGTTGACTTGGTCACACCAATTCTCAGATTATAAAGCAGCTACAAGAGCTAGGTGAGCAGCTAAAACTAGTCACTTGAAGTTGGTACAAACTTGATCAACTCCAAGCATCAGCACCAAGTTGATCTCCTTGAGGCAAGCAAGTTTGAGCAGGGTTGGAGCTGAACTCTGCAATGCTTCGGCCCTCCAGGGCAAGACTTGAGGAACCCTGCTTTAGAGCATCAAGTGCCCTAGCATTACCATGCACAGGGATTACAAATAGATTAAACATGGAGTCACTTGACACTATAGAGTTGTCCCTAGTTCTCAAGGAGGGCAAAAGTTGCTACAAATGCCGAACTCACTAGTGTCAACTCTACAGTATCACTTTCAGCTACAAAGATCAACTCAAGGAGGTCAGCTAGAGCATTAAGTGTTGAGACCTTACCCCATCATCCTCAGTGACAGAAGCAGGTCAAAATTAGCAACTCAATACAAACTCTACCAAAAAGAGTTGACCTTACCCATGATTCTCAATGAAGGAATATCTCGGAAGAGAGTTCACATCAGGTGCTTGGGTGGCCACACAGCTGTCCACAAACACACGCAGAGGCACATGATTGTACACTTTCACAGACGCCTCAAGGTTAAAGACATTACCCAGGAAATAGTAGTTTGAAGGCCTCTCATAGGACCAGTCATCTGCAAGAGGAACAGACAGGTTAGGTAAAGCCACAGTTGCATGTCCAAAGGTCCAAAGAAACTACACCTACCCAACATGAGCTTCAGGGAGAAGAGCAAGACTTCGTCACCAACCTCTGTCGAGGCATAAGGGACCCAAGTTGGCATCAAGACGTCGCTGCTTACATTTTGAAGCCTGGAGTTCAAGGCGGCACCCATTAATTGGCCTTCCAGTTGTACCACCACAAGCAACGCAAAGTCACAGATTACTTACCTTGGATAGTGGCATTGAACGCCAACAATCGCGCCATCGGCACGGGTAATTGGAGTACCAGCAAGTGCCTCGGGAGTATAGGTAAGAGAGAATGTGTAGACAAGCTCATCCTCAGTCATCTGTTTAAAAAAAAAAAAAAAAAAGGGGGAAGACAGACAAGTTGTTACCAAGAGTGTTCACCTCAACTACACTCTTCAGGTAGTCATAGCAATACCATGGAGTCAATCGCTCTTGGTTCCAAGGAACCACTGATGCCAATGAAAGAACCTTTTTAAAGAGTGTACAACAGAACCCAGTAATGTCAAACAATTCTTACCATCAGAACACTGTTGCAGCTCTGTAGTTCATACTCAAAGATGAGCACCCTAGATTCCGGGTCCTGGCCAACAACAGAACATCCTCCCAAAGACAAACCAGATGGCTGGATCAACTGACCATTGCTAAACAAGTCCTGCTGTACCTCCACAAGAACCCGGTCCTCGCTGCACTGAACAGCTACGCTACTGGGAGTCACAGGTTGCCTCATCTGGAAGTCCACTGCCACCTCCCTCTGCACCTCGGGAACAAGTGGAAACCTCCAGTCCAAAGGCTTGACTGGGCCCTGCAACAGCTGCTTCTCCTGAACTCCAAAAGGACTCTGCAAGGCAGAGGCCATTCCCATTGGGCTCCAGAGTGCTCGAGGAGAAAAGGCAGGACCTCTAGAAGCTGGATCTGACTTTGCTCTCATGGCCCTTGGACTTTGACTGTATCGCAAACTTCCCCATGCATTGGTCAGATCAAATGAAACGATCAGAACCAGCACAAAAACACCTTGCAGGAATGCCATCCTAACAACCTTTGAATCAATGCCACAATACTCACCAGTGCTTGGCTTCGCCCTTTATACAGCTTTGAATTAGGGTGGCTCCTCCCCTTTCAGCTTAATTGATTACGTTTGATTCTCCTCCAGACCTGTAGAGTTTATGTATTAGCAAATGAGAACGTTCTAGAGCGTCACTAGCCAATCTGTGCTTGTTCATGATTTTACAATTAAGAAACTCTGACAGGTTGTGCATTATTGAAATCTTAATGGCATCTAAAAAGCATAATCTAAAAGAGCTCATACAAACAGTAATTTCTTTTTAAGAGTTTTTTTGTTTCACTAGGGCTCAACGGTAATATCACATATACATACAATCTGATGCAACCATGAATTATTTATATAAAGGAGTAGAAAAAAAAATGTATCAGTAAATTGGCAAAATGGGCGGAACTAAGCGGCCCAGATGTCATCCCTAATTGGTCGGATGTATAATAATAGCACTTTCGTGTACTTCTGATTCAATCCCTGTTGTGTCTGGAGATATTAGTGAGAGATTCATCAACATATTGATAAAATATTTTAGATATTAAGAAACTAGATATATTTTAGAAATATAGAATTATTGAAACTGTTTTAAAAGTACTGAGATAGCACTGTAATTCTCTTAAAATCCATCCATGTGTTTTAAGATTATTCTGACAATGCACTTAGATGCATCCACAAAACTATCACATGGCGCCATCTAGTGGCTGTTGGGATACATTGGAGATATAAACGAAATTAATCATGATGCATTTATACTATAAAATGTATTAATTTGCAAAATTAATATAATTTTTAACATCTGTGTAGTTTTTTTTTTATTTATACAAGAATTCAATTTTTTTGTAAACAAATGACATTAAATGAAATCAAAATAAAATATTTAACATGTTAAAATAAATAACATTTTTTAAAACAGAAATAAAAAATAAGCAAATTTATAATATAAATTATAATATCATTTATATATATATAAAAAAAAATCTATATAAAAATATAAATAAAAAATATACTAAAAAAGTCTAAATATTTAAATCTAACCAAAGGTAATTGAAAATAAATAAATATATATACAAAAAAAATAAAATAAATTTGCCAATGCTGTCATATTTGTACCGTGTAAAAAATGATGCACTTTAAACCATGCAAAGGATAGAGACACCAAACTTTACTTTAACAATTTAAAATATTTATTTTCTGAATGAAAAATATAGTTGTTTACAGTGGGATATAATTTAGCTCTTCTGACAGCTGTACAACATCAGAACACACACTCATGATGGCGGCGGTGGCGGCTGAGATCTTGCTCTCCACGACCAAAACAGATCAGAATCCATCCGGGGTAAACAGCAGTTTTACTAGCTTCAAATGCAATGTGGTTAAAAGTTAATAACACTCAAAAATCAGCAATATAAACAGTATCTGCTTATTAATATACATGTATTCCAAAAAAGCAGCTCTGGGAGTCCAGTTTTCAGCTTTGTTCATTATTGTCTTGAAGTTTTCCAGTTCAGATGAACACTGATCATTTTCCACTCACATCAGCAAACCTCAATCGTCGCAGCAGTTCGTCTAAATCTAAACCGACACAACTCAACATGAATTATGAAAAGGTTTTGAGACAGACATTGTGCTTTTACAACCATTATACAACCAAAACACTTAAATGACTTTTACCTCATGGATAAATGAAGGAACCCAACCTGTGGATATGTTGTTTTAGTCTGAATTAATGTTTCATGATATTCCCATGCACAGGATAATGTGAAAAAGTGATTGTCCTTCACAACAAAAAATATTTGATTTTACAATTTAACCAAAAGCAAACAAGGACACGCTGCTGTTGTTTCAGGCACCAGTCAGAACTGAATAAAGAGAGTGACTCTTACAAAGAACATTTCTGATCATATTTCAGCACAAAACCAAAAGAAAAAAAAAGATACTTTAATATAATTAATTATATATTGTAACACATTCTGGGACAATTAAAGCTTTCAGCCTTTATTTCACAACTAAGCAACTATTTGTCCTTGAATTTTCATTACTGTCAAGTAAAAGAAATTTTATCCTCATTACTGAAAATTCAGTAACGCATCATCCGCACAATAAGTTAAATTAAGTACAATTACTTTAAATTGCACTTTTTTCTTTTGATTTTTATATTGAAATATGACCCGGAAACTTCTTTAAAGTTTCTGTGAAATTCACCCATGGCAAAATTTGGCTCCACAAAAATTGGATGCTTTCTATAAACTGTAAATGAACGTCACAATGAATCATCTAAATATAAAAAAGAAAAATCACACAAAGCCTTTGTTTAAAAGGGACGCTGCAGGTATGCTTGGATTTAAAGGAATCGTTCACCCAAAAACGAAAGTTTGCTGAAAGTTTACTCAGCCTCAGGAAGATGAGTTTGTTTCTTCACCAGATTTGGAGAAATCTTCCTCAGCAGTAAATGGGTGGCGTCAGAATGAGAGTCCAAACAGCTAATAAAAACATTACAATAATCCTCAAGTAATCCACACCACTCCAGTCCATCAATTAACATCTCAAGAAACCAAATGCTGCACATTTTCAATAAATGAATCTATCATTAAGACGTTTTTAACTTCAAACTGTCACTTCTGGCCAAAACAGGAGTCTTTTATCCATAATATTGCTTTCTCCAGTAGAAAAAGGCTCACCTGAATCGGCAGAGAAATCTGCACAGATCAAGCACCGTTTACAAGCCAAAACAGCTCTGAACTGGATGGACTGAGATGGATTTTTTCACTAGAGAAAGCGTTATTATGGATTATAGACTTGTATTTTAGCTGAAAGCAATGGTTTGAATTTAAAAACTGCTTAATAATAGATCTGATAGATAGAAAGCTTCTTACAAACATGCAGCTTTTGTCTTCTCTAGATATTAACAGATGGACTGGAGTGGTGTGGATTTCTTGTGGATTATTATGATATTTTTATCAGCTGTTTAGACTCTCATTCTGACGGCAAGTGATGCAATGCTGCATTTCTCCAAATCTCATGAAGAAACACACGTACATCTGGCCTGAGGAGGATTATTGTGATGTTTTCAATCAGCTGTTTGCATTCTCATTCTGAAGGCACCCATTTACATCCATTGGTGAGCAAGGGATGCAATGCTGCATTTCTCCAAATCTGATGAAGAAACTCATCTACATCTGGCCTGAGGGTGATTATTGTGATGTTTTTTTCAGTTGTTTTGACTCTCATTCTGACGGCACCCATTCACCACAGAGGGATGCATTGGTGAGCAAGTGGCCAATGCTGCGTTTCTCCAAATCTGATGAAGAAACTCATCTACATCCGGCCTGAGGGTGATTATTGTGATGTTTTTTTTCAGTTGTTTCGACTCTCATTCTGACGGCACCCATTCACTACAACAGGTGAGCATACGATAAAATGCTACATTTTTCCAAATTCAGTACATTTTCAGCATATTTGGGTAAACTATTCCTTTACGAACATGTAACAGCACCATTATGGTGGAATGTAGCATCAGTCTGCACTGCTTTATCGTAAATAACAACCTGATTGCAATTCAAATCACAAATTAAAACACAAAGGGCCTACTGATTTGCTATGGCACATTCTGCTCCCTCAGCTCCTCCTCAAACAGAATGGATAATGCAGTTTCACAGTGTTTTAAGACTCAAAGAACTCAATAAGCTGAAAACTCTTTGGTAAACCATCATAGCTGGTGTGTGTGTAAGATAATGAGGTCACAAGTCGAGTCTGTGACGCTCTTTGGTGTGTCGGGTTATTGAATATTGCTGGTGGAAATGTGGCAAGAGCTGGAAAAATACAAAATCATCCCTAATGCAATGAAAAAGCCTTTCTGAATATATGTAGAATACAGTTTTCATATACAATTTTAATACATATTGTAAATTATTTATAGGTTGCGTCTGCGATCAGAAAATAAACCCTCCTGTCTTTGGCTGCATTCATACTTGAGATGCGTTTGATCGGTGAAACCCGTTTGTAGGGTTAAATGGTAAAATCTCAAGCAACAGCTTTGCTTTAACATGCCGCGTAACACTGGACGTAGTCGTAGTCCTGTTATATCCATCCCATGATGCAAATGGGTGAATCTCATGAAAATAAGCATTTAGATATTTTGCATAAAGAAAAGCAAGCTTTTTTGCATTTTAAGCACATTTCAACAGCAACTTTGAGCTTTTTCGTGAGATTCATCCATCTACTGAAGTCACACGTCTTTGAACACTGTGTCTGCTAGTTTTGTTTTGGCTCGCTAAACCTTCATGCGTAAACTAATAAAAATCCACGAGGAACCTGGTATAAAACAACCACTGCAGTTCAGCGTATCATATTAAATAACAGAGCTGCGTCGTTTGCGTCTATGTACAGCGAAATAAAAGTGCTGGGACTGACATCCGTGTAAAAGCCCACAGTGAAATCTGTGAATAATACTGGTAAAATAGAGCGCGGCGCAGCGTCCTTCATACTTGCCCCGGCTCGTGTCTCGCCCCGTCACTAATACTGTGAGGAAGCGCTCAGGAAGCGGAGTCGCGCCGGCCCGATGCTTTCGCGGTTCCGGCGGGGACTGAGGAGGGGGTTGTGCGAGGCTCGTGGGACGGAGGACGTCTCCTCCTCTGTGCCAGCGCTGGTCTCAGATCAGTCTGGAGTTTCGCAGGAACTGAATGAGGACTTTGTAAATGAAGGTGTACTGTGAGAGCGTCTGTACCATCATCATGCGTTGCTGCCGCAGCAAGTTCAGAACAGTCGGGACGTCCAGCATCTGTTGGAAAACATGGACACGTCAGTAATGAAATGACTATTTCATAACAATTTTGAATGCGGCCAATCCGAATATAGAGTCTGAATTAAGTGTTTTATAATATTAGATAAATAAGCGAAGCAAGACACGTTTTATCATGAAGCAAGTTTCAAATAAATTGATAATTCAAAACACTGCACATAAAATTATTTCAGAAATTGTATATAAAATGGTTAATAAATTACAAATAATTATTAGAAATAAAATTATATAAATGCCATTTATTAATTATATTTAATTACATAACATTTAACATTAAAGTATAAAACTATATAATATATAATATTTCAAATATAATAAAAAGTTTGAACTCAAGTGCACTGATATTAAATTTATTTGCTACAAATCGTATGTAAACTATTTAAAACCTGTATATAAAAAGGTAAGTTAAATTATATTAATAATTATTTTAATAATTACATATTTAGTATTGAAGTATAATTACAATATAATTAATAAATAATTTGAGTCTTTACGTCTGAACTCAAGTGTTTAATAATTAATTTTCTACAAACCATTTATATAATGATTTAGAAACTGTATATTAAAATGTACATAAAAATAGAACAATATATAAATACAAATAGTTGCATAATATCAATTATGTATTAAATAGATTTAATTAACATTTAACATGAAAGTATAATAAAATCGAAATAGTCATTCATAATTAATTTGCTGCAAAGCATTTACATAATGAATTAAAAACTCTAAATAAAAAGGCACATAAAAATAGAACATGTAAATATAAATAATTGCATAATATTAATAATGTATTAAATAACATTTAACATTAAAATATAATAATTAAAATATAAATAACCTTGAGTCTTTAATCTGAACTCAAGTCTTTAATAATTAATTTGCTGCCAACCAATTACATAATGATTTAAAAACAGTATATAAAAAGATACATAAAAACAGAATATGTAAAAAATCAATTATATAATATTAATAATGTATTAAATACATTTAAGTAACATTTAACATTAAAGTATAATACAATCTAAATCATTTTGGGTCTTTAATCTGAATTTAAGTCTTTAATAATTAATTAGCTGCAAACCATTTACATAATGATTTAAAAACTGTATATAAAAAGGTACATAAAATAGAACAATATGTAAATATAATTACTTACATAATAATAAAAATGTATTAAACACATTTAATTAAATAACATTTAAGATTAAAGTATAATAATTAAAATATAAATAATTGTATTTAATCTGAACTCAGGTCATTAATAATTAAATTAATTAAATAATTGGTCGCAAACCATTTACATAATCATTTAAAAACACCATATAAAACAGAACAATATATAAATAGAAATAATTACATAATATTAATAATGTACTAAATGCATTTATTTAGGTTAATTAAGTTTTAGGTTGATTTTTTTTTTTTTAATAAGTTATTAAATTACTACATTAAACAATTGTAATAAAATATTAAATTTAATAATGTAATATTTTAATAAACTGTTCTTAATTTAAAGGTTTTATTTGATTTCTAAGTTGTTTCATTTATTGGAATAACTAAAAATACATGTTGTTTTTAAATTTAAAAAAAAACTATTATATTTCCAGTGAAAGTAATTATTTATACTGTTAGGATGACTTAAAATTTTTCATGCTGTCACAGGAGGTCACAGGAACTCTACACACCATACTTTTGATGTAAACAAGGCATTAAAGTACAGACTGTTCAATGTGTCTGTCTTAAGATGTCTAAGTTATGTCAAATC
>VONZ01000950.1:245000-271124 GCA_012976165.1 Labeo catla
CACTTTTCTTTCTGGTTTACAAAGAGAAAAAAAGTACAATTTGTCCAGACAGTTTCCAAGCGGAAACTACAACTACACTTTTTTCCACATGCAGATCCTATCACCATCTGTGATGTAGAGTTTGTTATAAAGAAAGTCCTATGTCTGTGTTGTACTTACAGAGAAACCCTTTAAAGTCCTCCGGGCAGCCGTGGTCTGGCCAGTCCGTGTACTGCAGGTGCCAGACGGTTCGCTCCTGTCCCGTGAGGAGGTGTTTGATCTTCAGGCCTGTTGTGGCGTAGCACCCAGAGTCCGTGCGGAAGCGTGTGGTGATTTTAAATCGTCCGTAAGTAACAGTGTTGTGGCGAGAGCCCAGACGAGGCCAATAGCGGAAACTCTTCTCACGACCCCCTTCCTGCAGGACAGGACACAAAACAAGCCGGTTTGGTGATGCAATATCTCAAACATTAGATTGAAGAGTGACACTGTATATAACAACCACATTTCAGATGTTTTAATTTTAACCTCCTCCGCTGTAACCATTGCGATGATGGCGACGCCTTGTTCCCAAACCATCTGCCAGAAGTCTTGGCAGGTGCTGGAAAGCGGACCCTGAGATGCGATATAACTCCACTCTTTACCTCTGACCGTAACCTGATGAGAAGAGGGTCAGAAAACAATATGAAGGGTGATTTATCCGATATAAAACAGCTATTGGTGTGCAAGTACTTTAAGACAAAGTGCATGTAAGAAGTGCATGCATAAAAAATATTAGTTATAATTTAGCAAGACTGAGCAAACCTAAATAAGAAATAAAACATAATTTTCAGGTAATTTAGAAAAGAAATATAAAAAACTTTACTATACTTCTATAACTTATGCCTGGTTTCCATAAAATTGTTTATGCTTCTTTAGGATAACAAGATGCATGTGTTTTGCTTTTATACTCCAGTTCAATGTTATAATAATAATAATAACAATAATAATAATAATAATAATAATAATAATAATAATAATAATAATAATAATAATATTTTTGCCCTCTAAATGTAATTTTCTTCCAAATAAATTAAATAATTTATTTTGTATGTTTATTATATCATATTATTTTGTTTTTATGCTCTAGTTAAATGTGTTTTAATAATAATAATAATAATAATAATAATAATAATAGATTTTTAACTTAGAATTGTATTTTTCTTCTCCCAAATAAATAAAATAATTTCTTATATTATATATATTATATTATGCTATTTTGTTTTTATACTCTAGTTCAATGTTTTAATAATAATAATAATAATAATAACAATAATAATAATAGATTTAACTTAATTATATTTTTCTTTTCCCAAATAAATTACATAATTTATTATATTATATTATTTTTTATACTCTAGTTCAATGTGTTTTAATAAGAAGAAGAAGAAGAAGAAGAAGAAGAAGAAGAAGAAGAAGAACCAACAACAACTACTACTATTATTATTATATACATATAATATTACAAAACTAAATTATAATTATTATTATAAAACTAATTACTTATTTTTAAGATTATGATTTTATCTGCACTGTGAGTTTTGAGGAAGAATTTTAATATTATTATTATTATTATTATTATTATTATTATTATTATTAATAATAATAATAATAATAATAAAAAAAAAAACAAAGTAAGTAATTAATAAATAAATGCATAAATAATAATAATAATAATTATTATTATTATTACTATAATAAAAATCTTATAAAAACAGCAGTTTCAGCGCTGAACCCCTAAAGATTAATACAATGACCTAAAGCATTAATGCAAATTGTCCACACACGATCGTATTGTAAAACGCATCCACAGCTCACCCTGATGTGTGAGGCATTGATGTAGCCCGTGTTGTTTTCTTTGGTGGGCACCAGCTCCACACGTGTGTCATCATAGGGCAGGACATCCTGGAAGCGGTTCCTGTCGCCGTTCTCAGGCATCAGAGCGATAGTGCACTCACAGTTGGGCCGCTTCTTGGGGACCTGCTCATATTCGGTGAATACCATCCCCTGCTCCATGCGCTGCTCCAGTATCTTACACTGCAGGAAACACACAGGATGTGAGGATCTGCTCACCCCATAATAATAATATTGACAATAATTTGAATATAATATATTAAATACATTAAGATTTAAAAAAACATAGCTCAGAATATTTACATTTTTTACATTAAAAAAAAAAAAAAAAAAGATTATAATTTCTGATAAAAAATGTTATTACTTCAATATAAATGTTTTATAACACTTACAATAATAGTAATAATAATAATAATAATAATAACAACAATATTATATATACACATTTAAACAACATATTGCAGAAGTGTATACAAAAGTAATAATACTAATATGATATTTCAAAATATAAACAAATATTACATATTACAGTAATAATAATCAAAATGTTTTAATAAATACAATTTTGTTTTTGTTTATTTTTACACTCTAGTTCAAGGTGTTTTAATAGTAATAATAGTAATAATAATAATAATAATAATAATAATACTTTAAACTTATAATTGTATCCCAAATAAATGTAATAATTTATTATATTATATTACTTAGTTTTTAATACTCTATTTCAATGTCTTATTATTATTATTATTATTATTAATAGTTTTAACTTAATTGTATTTTTCTTCTCCCAAATAAATTAATTTACTATATTATGTTTATTATATTATTTTGTTTTTATACTCTAGTTCAGTGTATATATATGTATGTATTAATCATAGTAATGTTTAAATATATATTATTGTATTTATTTAAACAATATATTACACATTATTTCATGACTTTACTATAAATGTTATAATCATTAAATACATTAATACATTTAAAAACATATTTCAGAATTTTGTAAATTTTGTAAATAAATTCAATATTTGCATTTAATTAAATGACCAATACTTAAAAAACAATGTATATTAAAATACAAATAAATAAATAAATTAAAATCATCAACCATTTAAAAAAAAAAAAAAAAACATTTTCAACCACTAACCACCATTTCACTAAAAAGAAAGCATTACTCACCCTCTCATCGTTAGACGCGTTCTCCGGGTCATCTTTCCCTTCGTCGGGCAGAGGCATTCTGGACAGGGTCAGGCCATTGAGAGCGGCCATCTTCAGGGGACCCACCTTCTTGACCTCGGAGCGTCCTTTCTTCATGCCCTTCATACCCGGAGCGAGCGATGGAGACAGACAGAGAGAATCAAAGAGTCTGAGGATCAGCGTCTAAGTGACACAGTCGACAAGAAACACAGAATGCAGACGTTCGGGTCTGACGGCCTGTTGGACGGCATTCTTCAAGTCACACGTACAAAGTCACGCTCGGCCTCACCCACAGTACTAACACATACTGTACATGCAGACAAAATGAAAATAAAAGCCACACCAGCTGAATCAAGTGCAGTCACAAACCAGATTGCATTTCTTTTAACTACTGAGCCGAATTGATCATTTCTATATCTGGGAATAAGATCTCTGTAACTTTTTAATACAAAAGCAGCATGAACATTCTGCTAAACATCTTTTGTTCTGTGCCAGGTGTTAAAGTTAGAGAAACTGCTTCAATATTATTTTGAGGTTATTTTAAATAAAGAACAAAGTGTAAGAAAAAAAACATTAAACAGTGCATTACATCTTAAAATGTATAACTAGACAGAAAAAAATGATTTATTGCATTAATACCAGAACTCAATAAATTATAAATAACTCAATACAGACAGATGACAGGAATCAGTGTTATTTTATTAAGTATTATGTAAATAATATTAGATTAATTAAATATAATATTTTATATATATATATATATATATATACATACATACATACATACATACATACATACACACACACACACACATATACATATATATGTGTATATATATATATATATATATAAAATTTTAGTTTTAGTAAACTACAACTAAAAGCTATTTTAGTACAAGCTATTAATGGAATGAGGAGGTTGCATTTAGTTCCTTATTAAACCTCATTAGACTGTGCCGTAAATTGTGACGTTTCTCTTTAGTGAACACCTAATAAAACACTCCTGAAAATGCTTACATAATGACTTAATGAACTTATCTGGGTGGCTACACAAAATAATGAAATCTTACATTGTGATTCCACACGCTTTCCGTGTAAACAAAAAAAAATTGTTATACATCTTATGTAATATGTTAATATGTTTTCAAAATTAAAATGTAAAGCAAAAAAATAATAATTATAATAATAATTAATATTATAATTACTGTTAAATAAACGTATACAATTATAATTTTATTTACAAAAAACATTTGTTATAATTTTATGCTACACAATAAGTTACAGTAATATTTATGTCTAATATTGTTTCACATGTTTAATTCCTTTCTGTATTTTTAATGATTCTGAACAATTTTGCATCGAGTTCGACGCAAAATTGTTACTTTTAGTAGATTTTTAAAGTTAATATTTTAAGCATTTAATGACACATTTGCATGTTCACGGTTCTGAAGCTGGTTAATAGTCACATGACATACATGTAAATAGATAAAATATTTAATCATTTCATTAGTGTTTTATTTTGACTTTGTAGCTGCCTTTTAAATAATAATAATAATAATAATAATAATAATAATAATCAATACTAATTATTTTTTTCTTAACATTTTAACTAATTATAAAAATGCTGAATATATTTATAAAAAATTAAATTCTTCTGTTACATAATAAATAGAATTATAAATGTATTAAATAAATTACATTATAATAATTTTATTTTACACTACGTTAAAATAATATTTATCTCTAATATTTTTTCAGCTTTTCAGTATTTTTCATGATTCCGATTCAATTACAATCTTTAAGCGAAGCAATAAATCTTTTAAATTAGAGTTTTATTTCAACTTTGTAGCTGAATTCACAGCTTAATAAAATAAGTAAATAAAATTATTATTATTACTATTTTTTATTTTTTTATTAAATAATAAGAAAGCTGAATACATATTACTTTTGCAAATTACAATTGTACTTTTTAATACAAAATAATTGTATAAATATAACTGTATTTAATAAAAAGTATTTATAATTTTATTTTACACTTACACAAGTTGTATTTTACATGAGTTTACTGCATTCTCAAATGCATGTTTAACAGATTCTGATTCAGTTTCGATCTTCAAGTGAACTTACCGCTGGAGGAAGACCCTCGATGTTCCTTCTGGCAGGCGGCACGTCAGAGACGGGTCTCTTAAAGACGTCTCTCTTCTGTCTTAAGCGTCCCTGTCCACTCAGATCCCCCTCTGACACTGAAGGCACCATATGTCCGGGCTCTCGTAGAGGCGGCAGCTGCCCCATGTCCTCTGGTTTGCGGATGATGGCATGGGCCTGGTACGCCAGTGGGCCCGTCAGGACAGTTTCCATACTGTGGCTAAACGGATAAGCGGGCGGATCTATGAGTGGCCGTCCCATCGGCGTCATGTGATGCTCGGGACCGCCCACCGCATCCTGAGATTGGGGTGTGTGTCGGCCACTGTCGTCCTCAAACTCTTCTTCCTCACCACTGCTGTGCACCAGCATCGTGGCGTCGGACAGGGATTTTTTGTGGCCGTAGATGACGTCCTCTTTGATGACTCCGTCCTCGGGTTTCGTGACCTCCAGGACGACGTTGATGTCGGAGCCGGATGATGTAGGTGGCATCACCTGGGACACTGGGGGCGGAGTCTCAGCCGCAGATGCAGATACCTGAGAAGGTGATGGAAAAAAAAAGTTTTGTTTATATAACATCTCACTGACTGGGTAGTTAAGTATAAAATTTTTAGGAATTCTTTCACATATAATTCAATCTACAATCTTAATTAGCAATAATTATATAAGAATTAAATGTATCATTTATGATTTTCATTTAAACATATTAATGATATTAATTTTTAAGAACAGGCAATTTTTTTTTTTTTTAAATGTGTTGACACAAATATCAGTGAAATGGAAAAATAAAATTCACTAATTAAAAATAAATAAATAAAAGTTTTGTTTAAAACCCAAGATCATTGCTAGTAATTATATTAAAATTATTCTAGAATTAATAGTCTTTTTATTTATTTATATCCATTTTATATTAATTATTAATTTCTAATATTATTTATACAATTATACATAAAATAAATTAATACAATAATTAACTAAATGCTATTGAAAATAGTTTTAAATGTGTGCAACGTCAAAAATGAAATTGAATGAAAAATATATTCTCTTAAATATAGCTCTAGAATCAAACTACAGCTAATAATTATATAAGAATTAATTTTAATTAGTAGGATTCTCATACAAGCATTTAAGAATTAGCTGTATATATAATTAGATTAATATATAATACATATACATAATTATAAAAAATATAGAAATTGTAATAAATTTTATATATATATATATATATATATATATATATATATATAGAAGAATTAATTAAATAATTATTAGGATTCTATACAATTATATAATAATTATAGATTTAGGATTCTCATGCACGCATATAAGAATTAGCTGTATATATAATTTGATTAATATATGATATATATTTTACATATTTATAAAAAATACACAAATTATAAAAATGTTTTATAAAGAGTTAATTAAATTATCAGGATTCCTATGTAATTATATAATAATAATGATATATTTTAAAATATAATTAAAAAAAAATCCTACATGTGGTTTGATCTACAATCATAGATTACTGCTAATAATTATATAATTAATTTTAATTTGTACGATTCTCATACAAGCATGAAAGAATTGGCCTTATATGTAATTAGATGAATATATGATATATTACAAAGGACATAGAAAATAAGAATTATACCATATTAAAAATAAAAATCTAAATACATTTTAGTCTAGCAGTGCAAATTATTATACAAGAATTAATCTTCATTAGTAGTAATTGTATAAGCATATTATAATTTTAAGTATTAGCTTACAAGCATTAGCATATAACAAACATACACACACACATATATATAAAAAGGAAGCATTACTCTATATATCATTAGATTAATACACAATATATACATAATTATAAAAAATAATTCTAATAATATACAAACTAATTATATATATATATATATATATATATATATAGGAATCCTATATAATTACATAAATATACAATATTTTTACTAAAACAAATCTCCTAAATATAGTTCAGTCTAGAATGAATTCTTTGAATTAAATATTCTTTGAATTAATGCTTATATTAATTTTAGGAATTTTATACAAGCATGTAAGAATTAGCTTTATATATAATTTGATTAATATATATTATATACAAATATATAAACATAAGAATTAAATACATAATAATTAGGATTCTTATATAAATACATAAATGTCAACCCAACATTACTGAAAATCTATGTAAATGTGTATTAAGTCACACCAAAAATTCCTGAACAGACTCACCTTTCTCTCCTTGAGCCTCATGTTCTCCAGTCCATATGCCAGGCCGGCGATCTCGATGGAGTTGCGCTTGTGCATGTGAGGTCTTCGGGTCGTGACGAGCGGTGCGCTCATTTCCTGCAGCGAATGCGCCACGGGCAGGCTGTCCTCCTGGAAGGTCTGCACCGAGTGATGGACGCGGCGTGTGATGAGATCCGGGTTGCTGCTGCTGACGTAGAGGTGGCGGGACAGGTCCGGGGTGCTGTTGGCGGGTCGAGGGTGAGGGTAGGGATACGGCGGCGGCGGCCAGTACACCTGATTCCTGATGATGTTAGGCGCCGGATATTCCTGTGCCTGCTGAAGCTGGACGTTGGTGAGCTCGGGGACGCTGACGGCGCCCACTACGGGCCGTCTCTCGGTGGGATAGGGGTACGGGGAGGGGCTGTGGAAGCTGTAGTTGAGGTGGAACGGGTACTGGCCCGTGCCATGCTCTCGGATTTCGGGCTGGCTGTAAACGAGCGGATCTGGGCGGCTGTAAGCGTACGAGTTGCCAATATTGAGGTTCCTCATGGAGTGGCTCTGGCGCTCGGCCGGCGGGATCATCCCGAGGTTCTTCTGCCTCATGACGGTCTCGTAATCGGGCGTGGCGCGGTAGGACGGCGGGATCAGGGCGCTGTGACGGTGGGAAGGCACATAGTCGGGCCTCATGAGGTCACTTCCTGTGATGCTGGGGTTGGACGACATGGGAGACGGCTGCAGGTAGTGCTGCGGGTTGTTGAGGGAGCTGGTGCTGTGGGCGCTGTAAACGCTGCCGTTACGGATCCGGCCGTTGTACTCGTGCGGAGAGCGATCCAGACTGGTCTGGGAATGGTAGTAGAAACCATTCTGGTTGTTGATGTAAAGATTATCTGTTGGAAATACAAGAGAGGTGAGTCAGTGTCTTGTTTTCCAGTACAAAAATTTAAACATTCTTTAAATCAATATACATTAACTTGAGAAGTCAGCATCACTATGATACTATAATGCCAAAATACTGTAAAGTTTATTATTTATAAAAAAATAAAAAGTTTATTTTTTTATTTACTGACTATATTTTTTATTGATTTAAATAAAATAAAATATGATAAAGCAAAATAAAAAATAATTCTCTTATTTAGTATTTTTGTCTTGTTTTCCAGTACAAATAAACAATATTTATAAAACTTTTTTTTTTTTTAAACTTACTAGCTATAATTTTTTGAGTTTTAAATAATAAAAATGCTAAATAAAATAAAATACATTAAACAAAATATAAAATAATGATTCTCCTACTTGTATTACTAGTATTATGTCTTCTTTTCAGGATCATTTAAATTGGTGTAGGTTTTCACAATAAATTATTACTTTTTCACCCACATATATTATATGAGTAATTAAATATAAGACTAATTTCTTAGTATTTGTTGCCTAGTACAAATAAACTTTCTTTAAATCAAGATACATCAACTTGAAAGTCATTGCAAGTCAGCATCATGATGGTATAATGCAAAAACATTGTAAAGTTTAATATTTACTTTACTTACTGGATATAATTTTTCTAGATTTGAATAAAATAAAATAAAATAAAACAAAATAAAATATTCTCCTACTTGTATTTTGTCTAATAAATTAACTTGGTATAGGTTTTCACAATAAATTATTACTTTTTCACCCACATTCTGCATACTTTTAATTTAAATATTAATTTAAAATGTGTAGTATTTGATTTACCGTCTATAATTTATCTTGTTTTAATTATATAATATAATAAATAAAACATAAGATTAATTTCTAACTTAGCATTTTTTGTCTTGTTAGATTAATTAATCAAGATAAATTAATTTGCAAAGCAAAATGAAAGGTTATTTTCATAACAAGTACATTTTCACCTACATTTACCATAATTAAACTCAAGTATTTATAAAATAATGTAGCATTTGACTTACTATAATTTATTTTATCTTACTATAAAATTTTATTTTATTTTATTTAAATAATGATTTTTTTTTTTGTCTTTTTGTCTTGTTTTCAAGTACAAATATAAATTCTTAAAGAGATAAATATTACCTTTACGCATTATATTAAGTCTTGTTTTCAGAACAATATATTAAAATTAAATGAGTTCTTACTTGTTTTCCTTTTGAATAAAGTTATTTTTTCTAACCACACTGAAAGATTTTTTTTTCTTGTTTCAAGCTTAAACTCACTAAATTGTCATTTCGCTTTTATCTTAATTTGAGAATGTAAATGCAAAATAGTAAATAAGAAAATCATTTTTCGAGAACAGACAAAGCATTTTTGGCCTGCTGCTGATGGGAGTTGTTCTACCTTGTGATGACGTGTACGGTTCGTTGTAATGGCCGTTAAAGTGCATCTGAGGTGGCATCATGTAGGGTTGTGGTTTTGGCTGCATCATAAGGCAAAAAAACAGCATTAACTCAGATGGACACATTAACTCATGTGAAATGCCTTTGTATTCGAAGTCATAAAAGTGCTTTCACATCATCAAACATTGCTTCAAAGTGCATTAAAAGTTCAATTAAAAGCTACTTTTGTTTGTTTTTTATGCTTTTCATGACATTTTAGGATGCTGCCTTAAAAGGTATCTGCCTATGTAGAGAACAAGGTTTTGGAATAGAGCTACAGTAAATCACATCAAAAACAAACGAGATCATGCAGAGCCGACAAACTCTAGAAACGTCCAACAGAAAAAGCTCCACAGCAAAACTGTTGTATAGTCATCGAATAACTGCTGTAATGCTGACCAGAGACATTCTCGTCGAGGACCGTCGCCTCACTGCGTTTACAGGAGCGGGCTGAGTTTGTCTGTAATAAAACACAAAACAATAAAAGACAAGCGTGAAACAAACCACAGAGTAATAAAGTTCAAAAAGATTTTATTTGTCACATGCACTGCGATATGACAGTACAAAGTAAGCAGTTTGCATTTTGCACTGCGTCAATATCTAACTTAATCACTATGATGCCGTAAAGGGAAATTATTGTAAAGTTAAATAGTTTTTAGTGTAGTATCTAATTTACTGTCCATGATTTATCTTGAGTCAAAAATAAAATAAAATAACAGGGTACATTTTATTGGGGCTTTTTTTATTTGGGCTGTAAAATGTGACATGTTGACATGTCATTCCTCCATTGCTTTGGGGAGTTTCCTGTCACTGTAGCCAATGAGAAGCTCTGAACAGTAATGCATTGACGGCCTCATGCTGTCAGGCTCACCCCTTGTCAGCAGTCACAGAGGGACGAGAGAGGTTTGGAAAACGAGGAAAAGAAAGAGAGAGAATGGACCTCTGGGAGCCCTCAGAGATTGGGCCATCAGACAGCTCTCTGGAGACAGTAAACGGACAGCGGTGAAGGAGGAGACACACAAAACTACAGATGCACTGATGTAGCAGCCAACGATTTTAATCAGCCGATTACTAAATACATTTTGTATTTGTTTTAACATACTTTTTTCAGAGAACATGCATTAAACTGATCAAAAGTGACTTGTAGGTACTTGTATATGTACAAAAAAAATAATAAATGCTGACCTTTTGAGCTTTCTATTCATAAAACATGTTTACACAAAAGTATGAAGTAAAATAACTTTTTAACATTGATAATAATAAATGTTTCTTAATATATTAGAATGATTTCTGAAGGATCATGTGACACTGAAGACTGGAATAATAATGCTGAAAATTCAGCTTTGATCACAGGAAGAAATTGCATTTTACAAAATATTCAAATAGAAAACAGTTATTTTAAATTTAAATAATATTTTACTTTTTTTACTACATTTTTGATTAAATTAATGCAGTATTTGTAAGCTGAAGGGACAAAAACGCTAAATCTTTTTTTTAATTAATTTATTTTTACTAGATATTCATGACTTTGCATGACAGTTTGACTTTGAAAACACCAATTAAATAGAGTAGTTTATTTTACTCATTTTTATTTTACTAATTTTATTTTTGCATTCCATTTTACAACTTATGTTTTTATATTTTTATTTCATTTTACAATTTATTTTATGCATTTTTATATTTTATTGTACAAATTATTATACACTTATCTTTATAATATTTTATTTATTTATTATTTTACAAATTGTTATATTTTTTATTTTAGTTTCCAACCTAATATATATTTTTATTTTACTAATTATTTTATTTGTTTATTTATTTATTTATTATTATACTATAATATCATTATATTAATAAATCTGTGATTTTAGGGACATTTTTGCTACTTTTGCATGATAATTCAGGTCTTCACTCAATATCTAATTTTAAATCTATTTCTTGAAGCAAAACCAGAACCACTATAGATTAATGCATTTATTAAAATCTACAAAAACGCTTTGTTGTTGTTTTTAAATTGTGCATATAATTTCCTGTTACACATCCAACCTCCAGAACCAATTCACTAATGACTAAATGTTCAATCACAACATTAAAATTAGTTTTTTTAGGTGAAATGACCAGCATCTAAAAACAAGATATAGATTTGTTTAAATCGTATTGCCCAAAATCAGTGCATCCATAACACAAACAACAGAAAACACACAGACACACACAAACTTACAGACTGCTGTTGTTAATTTTGTAAAACTTGTGTCGCGCCAGCCACATTCTGCACACGTATTTGGACGTCTCCATGTCCTCCTGAAACAGAGCCAGAACATTTTTATTCAATCAAATCAGGCCAGAACATTGACTTGTGTGTTTCAGGGTCTAAATGAGTGGCGTTCCTTAGAGGCTAAATACAAATCTATTCACTTTTCACTGAATGGACATTCACAAAGGCATATATGGGGTAGCATAACTCCAGCTTAATTGAAGTCTTTTGGCTATTTTAGGCTAAGTAAAGCATCTGACTTACGGTCTGGAACTGGATTGTGTCTTCTTTGTTGGCGAGCTCCAGGGCAAAGAAAGACTTATTATGAGTCATGTTATTAATGTCATTCCACCTGCAGAAACAATGAAGAGCTTGATTCAGCCAAAACACAACATGACGGCAAAACACAACACGCTAGATAATAAACAGCCTTTTGAAGAGCAAAATAGTGCATGAGTTGAAATCTTTTGACAATATCTATATTTATTTTTCTTGCTCTGATCAAGGGTGAACGCAAAAAACACAAAAAAGCATGCAAAGATACATGCACACATACCGAAACATGAGAGGTGCTTTCCCATTTTTGTGCTTGACAAAAATCCCGTCCAGACAAGAGCCAATAATCACATCTGTGCTCTGAGCATCCTGTTTAGACACAAGGAAAAAAATAATTGTTAATATAAAAGGCTCTCAGTGTCTTCTATTCAGCAATGGATCCTCTGCAGTGAATGGGTGCCGCCAGAATTAGTCCATACAAATTTTAACCATTGTTTCTAACCAGTCCATAATCCATATTAACATTTTCTCCAGTGAAAAAGTCCATCTCCTGTTGTCTCTCACATCAAAATCCAGTCACATATTTGTTTAAAGCCGTTTTGGCTTGTAAACAGCGCTTGATCTGTGTAGATTTCTCTCCTGATTCAGACCAGACCACTCCTTCACTGGAGGAAGCATTACTATGAATTATATACTTTTTATAGACTTTTTTTCTGTGTTTTAGTTAAAATCAAGATGTTAATTGATGGCTTGGAGTGGTGTGGATTACTTGTGGATTATTGCAATGATTTTATCAGCTGTTTAGACTCTCATTCTGACGGCACCCATACATATCCATTGGTGAGCATGTGATAGAATGCTATATTTCTCCAAATCTGAAGAAGAAACAAACTCATCTACATCTTGGATGACCTGAGGGTGAGGACATTTTCAGCAAATTTTAATTTCCAAGTCTGGTAGCTTCAAAAAACATCACATCTTTCTGACAAGCAGATTCACAACAGAGTGTAACACCCCTTGTGATATTTTTTTGTTTTGATGACTTTTATACAAAATGTGTTAGGGGAGTCTATTATAAACTACTTGATTCTTAAAACTGTGTTGTTCCCTGAATGATCCACAGCTGTGTTTTTGTTTAGTGATAGTTGTTCATGAGTCCCTTGTTTCTCCTGAACAGTTAAACTGCTGCTGTTCTTCAGAAAAATCTTACAGGTCCCACAAATTCTTTGGTTTTTCAGCATTTTTGTGTAACCCTTTCCAAAAATGACTATGATTTTGAGATCCATCTTTTCACACTGAGGACAACTGAGAGACTCATATGCAACTACTACAGAAGGTTCAATCGTTCACTGACGCTGCAGGAGAAACAATGCATTAAGAACCGGGGGGTGAAAACTTTTGACCAGAATGAAGATGTGTACTTTTTTTTACTTTGCCTAAATATCACATTTTTTTTCATTTAGTACTGCCCTTCAGAAGCTACAAAAGATACCTACATGTTTCCCACAAGACAAAATTAATGCATGGTTTTTCCTTCTGAAGCATCAGTGAGTGTTTGAACCTTCTGTAATAGTTGCATATGAGTCTCTCAGTTGTCCTCAGTATGAAAAAACGGATCTCAAAATCATACAGTCATTGTCGGAAAGGGTTCAAATACACAAAAATGCTGGAACACCAAAGAATTTGTGAGACCTTAAGGACTTTTCTAAAGAACAGCAGGCAGGGACTCATGAACAACTATCACTAAACAAAAAACACAGCTGTGGATCATTCAGGTAACAACACAGCATTAAGAATCAAGTGTATGTAAACTTTTGACCAAGGTCATTTTTAAAAAAAACTCAGCTATTACTTTCTCTTGCGGACTATATGTAAACGGCTTTTATGTGAAATATCTTATTCAGGTCAGTACCATAGAAAACAATAAGATGCATTTTGTATGATCCCTCTTATTTTGGTAAAATAATTAATATTTTGCAGATTCTGCAAGGTGTATGTAAAACTTTTGACTTCTACTGTATCCTTGTGCATGGTTTCATGGCATTTCAGATGCATGTACTTTACACTTTCCCACTTACCCATGGGGCATTATTTAAATCACACTAGTTAAATCAGAACAGTTTATTTTATTAATTTTTATTTTAATCATTTTATTTTTGCATTCCATTTTACATCTTATTTTATGTTTTTTATATTTTTAATTTTACAATTTTACACATTTTTATATTTTATGGAACAAATTATTTTTATTTATTTATTTTTAATTTTTATACACTTTTTTTATTGTATTTTAAATTATTTTATTTATTTCATTTTACATTTTTTTTATTATTTTACAAATATGTACTATTTTTATTTTAGTTTCCAACCTTATTTTACAATTTATTTTATTTGTTTTTATTTATTTATCATTATTAAACTACAATATTATATACTATAATATTGTTATTTTAGGGACATTTTTGCTACTTTTGCGTGATAATTCAGGTTGTCACTCAATATCCAATTTTAAATCTATTTCTTGAAGCAAAACCAGTTAAGAAACACTATAGATATAATGCATTTATTAAAATCTATTTTAGAAGCATGACATGAAACACATGCACAAGCTGTCAGACAGCGGGAAAAGGGGGAAAATAGTACAATGAGACCAAACAAATGCTAATTTATTACCAGTATGTCATGCATATGCATCATTACTTAAATACACAGTTATATTTCCTGTATCCCTGTGCACGGTTTCATTTCAGATGCATGTATTTCACACTTTCTCACTGTCAAAGCAGTCACGTGTACTCTCGAATAATGAGCTGTCACCCACAAAAAGGAACTTGAACTGCACAAGGAACAGCTTTTCTTTGATGCTTTACCTTCGCTTGGACACTCTCCTCACCATACCCCTCCATCTTCTCCACCTCCTGCATGTAAAGCAACTCTGCCTCCGGTGCAGACAGACCTCTGGGAAACAGAAAACACACACACAGCACAAAGGTCACATTCAACAATGCACTTGTCATCTGATGTCATTATCACACTCATCTGTGCTGATTCTTCCTCATTCTTATTGTGCACAACACAAACAAACAACGTCAGAGCACTGCAATGTGGATGTATAGTTCTTCCAAGACACTGAAAAAGTTGTTTCATCTGCATGACGTGCCATAAAGAACTACATTACATATAGTACAGTTTATTTTAATTTAATTTAATTCATTACAAAAAGAATATGAAAATAGCTTTTAATGTAACTTCTGTTCATGCTGCAAAAAAAAAGTGATGTTCTTCCTCAGTATTTCTTTCTTATGTTTCAGTGCAAATGTCTAAAGTTTCTTAAATAACGATACACTGAAAAGCAAAATGACAAGAAGTCTTGTTTTCTGAGAAACTGATGAAAATGAAGTGAGTTTATGATTAAAACAAGAACAAACAGCTGCCAATAGGAAGAAAAAAAAATAACTTGATTTAAAAGAAAAACAATCTCAATTTTGTTTGGTTTCTCAGAAAACAAGACATCAGCTATCTTCATCTTGATTTAAGGCTGTTTAGATATTTGTATAGGAAAAAGTCAAAAATACTGAGTAAATATTAATTTTTGCAGTGCTAGCAACAATTAATGCAATGAATGTGTTAAAAAATTTTTAAACAACTTATCAAAACTAACTGCATTTTATTACTAAAGTTTAAAATGAAGCTGAAATTAAACAATCTTTCATAAAGCATAATATAAAAACACCCCTTTTAAAAACATAAAAGCCAAATAAAATAATTTAGATAGCAATTGATTTTACATCAGCTAAATTTCGATATATACATGTTCCAGCTTTAACGTGTGCCAAACACATGTAAACCTCATCTGAAAGACCTTCTGAAACAGAACTTTTGCAGCAAAGCCAAGACCATTTATGTTGCTTTGAGCCCAAAGCTGAAAGTCTGGTCGTAAGTCACATCAGGGGTTTGACAGCTGCCTTTGAAATCCTCTAACAGGAACCATCTGAACACATCTGATAATCATGAAACCTTTCGCTGAACCTCATGTAAACTGCGGCCAACACTTTTTCAGGCTTTTCCCATTTCGCAAATAACCAGTCTCTCACCGGTAGTTCTGATAGAGCATGGTGACTTTCTGAGTGGCCTCTTCCACAACCCTCTCGTCCTGTATCCATGGCTGAGAAAAGCAGAGAAGCAGAGTAGAAATAACTGATTTCTAAAAACAATTCCTGCAGTCTTTAACCTTGGAAAAGACAATAAAATATTCAATGATTACGTACCATTGGAAAAAGCACAATTTTTTGAAGGAATTCCTGGGAGTCATATCGATTGAAGTCTCCAAGGTCAGCTGGAACCAACAGACAAACTTATGTTTAGTGTTAGATTAAAAAGCCTCCAATTAAAACAATGACATTGATTAATCTTCAATTGACATTGAAGAAAGGGGCAATATTTTATATCCATGGGGCAATATTTTATTTTATTTATTTATACTAGATATACATGACTTTGCACGACAGTTTGACTTTGAAAACACCAATTATGTCAGAATAGTTTCTTTTACTAATATTTTTAACTAATTATTTTATTTTTGCATTCCATTTTACAACTTATTTTGTTTTGTTTTATTAAATTTATTTTATGCACTTTTATATTTTATTGTACAAATGATTTTTATTCACTTATTTTTAATTACTGTACACTACTTTATAGTATTTTAAATTACTGTATGGATTTTATTTCATTTTACTAATTTATTTATTATTTTACAAGTTATGTATTTTTTTAATATTATTTTGTAACTTTTTTTAGTTTGCAAATGTAATATATATATATATATATATATCAAATGATTTTATTATACTATAATATAATATTACATACTATAATATTATCATATTAATAAATCTGTGATTTTAGGAACATTTTTGCTGCTTTTGCGTGATATTTCAGATCGCTTAATATCCCATTTTAAATCTATTTCTTGAAGCAGAAACCAGTTAAGAACCACTATACATATAGATTTTAATAAATGTATTTTATATATACATACAAAATGTATTTATTAAAATCTATTTTAGAAGCATGACATACAACTACAAATGCACACATACAACACATGCACAAGCTGTCAGACAGCAAAAACTTAAAATAGATTAATAACATAATTCATATTGTTATGAATCAATCACAATAGTATAATGAGACCAAATCTATTAACAGTATGTCATGCATATGCATCATTACTTAAAGATATTAATTTGATATGAATACAACTGCATATTTATTATAAATCTAATAATTCTCCACTACAACTATGGTCTATTAATGGCAACAAATAAATAAGACTACACAACAAAAAACAAAACAGAAGTTCCTAAAGAACCGTGATTTAGGCGTTATTTTATTTAATTTTACTAATTTATTTATTATTTCACAAACTGTTAGGCATTTTATTATTTTAGTTTGCAAATTTAATATTTTATTTGTTTTTTGTTTGTTAATTTTTTATACACTTATTTTATTGCGTTTTACATATTTTATTTGTAATTTTATTTCATTTTACTAATTTATTTACTATTTATTATTTTTAACAAATTATTTATTTTTATTTTACAAATAATTTCATTTATTTTTATTTTATTTTGTTTTATTTTTATTCATTTATTTTCACAAATTCTCATTTAAAATGAAGATGCATTGATTTTATGACTCTGTGAGCTGACACTCCTGTAAAATCATCTACAACATTTATAGGAATCGCACATCTAAATTTAGACAAGCTGAGAGACGTTTTGTTATGGAGGGAATCGATTTAGCCTTTGTAACCGTAGTACCTCAACATTAACAGCATGTCTAATCAGCCCGTTAGAAATGTTCACAGCTATGTCGACAATCCGAAACATTACCATCGCGTGAAGCCTCCTTACACAGCAATGCTGGTGCACCAAAATAACTCCCACTAAACGTCTGGCCTCATCGAAACGACACAAACCATGCAAAGACAAAGGCCTTTTGACGATGCAAATGTGGGAAATATTTTTTTGATCTGGCTGCTGCTGGCAATGCATGACGTCCGTTCCTCTGCTATGCTAACAGCAGTCCAGTAACTGATGCGGCCAGATATATCTTTGCCAGCAGCGTACGAGATTCTTGTGCTGGGTAAAAGCTAAACTGAGCCTTGCAGCACAACTTGATAAATGGTGCACTGATTTTCTAGACTTGCAGCCCATAGAAATGTAAAACCATACCATCATGATGGAGTATCTGAACCCATGAACCAGACACTAGCTGAATGTTATCTTAAGAATGTTAAAGCAAATGTTCTCTTGCAACATCAACTCTCACAACATCTTCCATATTATATTAAAGAGGTTTAAGAGTGGAAGGGAAAACGTTCATTAAATGAAAACCCGAATTTGACTTAAAAAAACTAAGCAGGGCTGTGTATCGACACAAATTTCACTATTTGATTTGATTTTAATTGACAAGCCAATTCAATCCTATTTTATTCGATATCAATTCATTTAATATCAATTCATAATACAGAGATCTGTGTATAAACATTTGAAATGCACATAAGGCTGTTTTTATAATAATAATGCTACAAAAATTACTTTTTAACAATACAATTGTTTCTACCGTTTTTTTTTTAATATAAACTAGGGATGCACCGAAATGAAAATTCTTGGCCGAAACCGAAAACCGAAAAAGAGGAAACCAAGGCAGAAAACCGAAAACCGAAACACTGAAAGAAATTATGCCAATTATTAGTACCATTGCATTTGTGGCTATGACTGTGTACTAACCTTACTAAAATCAAGGCATTGCAATTGCATAAATTAATATTAAAGTTTCAAAGAATAAATCGTTGAGGTTGAGCTTGTCGTCTGCCTGACATTTGAGAAGGATTTGAGAGAGTGTATTTAAATAGGGCCAGTGCATAAATTAAAATTTTTGTCAAATTTAAAAAATATCTAGCAGAAATATGGCTACAGTCTGATAGTCACATATATAGTAGCCTAAGGGGCCGTTCACATATCGCGAAAATCTTATTTTCATAATAGATTTATTCAAACAAATATTATATATGGAAGAGGGAAAAAGCGAAAAAAACGTTTATTTTGGATGCCATTAATCATTTGACAGCAGTAATATTTTATATATATATATATATATATATATATATATATATATATATATATATACACACACACACACAGTTGTAAAATGTCAGTGCAGAAAACTATATATATATATATATATATATATATATATATATGTATAAAATAATTAAAAAAAAAAAAAATATATATATATATATATATATATATATACACACACACACATATACATACACATATATACATATACATATATATATATATATATATATATATATATATATATATATATATATATATATTTTTTTTAATTTATTATTTTATACATATATATATATACATTATATATATATATATATATATATATATACATATATATATAGACGTTTTTCTGCAGCTGAAAAAACAATAGCATTTTAGCATAGACTAAAAGGTTGATTCTAGGATTTTAAGAATCAATATCTGATCAGTTAATCGTGAAAAAACAAACCAGCTTCGTCATAAGGACTACTGTTATACTTTTTGCATTGATTTTTCCTTTTTAAACCAAAATATGTAAATGATGACAGGAGTTTCATTTTTGTGTGAGCTATCGCTTTAACATCTAATTGAACAGAACCAGCTGTGGAGAATATTAACAATATAAATGCCCCAAAAGATTAACGATAACTAAATCATCTGAAAAAGAGAGCGGTGATGCATCAGACCTGAATCAATTATAACATCTCAGTATACTCAAATACCTGAAATGCCAAACATAATAATCAGAAAAAATACCTTGCACAGCCAAGCTGGCCAAATGAATGGCTTGCTCAATGGAGCACGGGATCTTCCCCTCCAGAACATCTTTCTTCAGTTGGAGATAATACTGATATCTGTGTGGAAAACAGGATGTGAGTAAAAGTGTTCTAGCAGCAATGCTGACATATTTTCAGACATATTCTCGTCCTTTACCTGGTTATCTCTTGTTGTAACTGGGTAACAGATGACACGTAGAACACCACCCCAAAGTAAACGGTCGGCTCCAGTCCATACTTGTCAAGCTGTTTCTTCAGCGGCTTCTCCAGATCAATCCATCTCTGCTGGTTTTGTTTGTTGTAGTACCAGAGGCTGAAATACGTTATCTGGGGAATGAACAGAATTTCACTGATTGCTCTTTCACTCGTGAGAAACAACAGGCTGGGAGGATGAACATTCATGTTTTTAACTTCAAATCAGATTTTCTGGAAGTGAAGACTGGGCATATTCTCAATGTTTTGACTAAAATGGCTTTTTGGCAGAAGATTTGTAGATATAAATCTAAGAAATAGGTTTTGAAACATGGAGTTTCACACTATGACCTGAGGTGTGACATCCTAAAACTTACAATTTAATTCCTTTATATAATTACACATGATGTTTTTATGAGCTCAAACTACTTAAGATACTTTAAGTTCATGTCACACAACAGGATAGTCACTGATCAGCAAAAAAAAAAAAACATAGCTAAATGGTGATTAACCATCAACTAACTTATATTTAATCTAAAACCTTAAGGCCAAACAAAAAAACACTTGATGTGGATGGGTTATTACTATTAATTAATTAATTAATTAATTAATTACTTAATATGAATAAATCTGTAATTTTAGGGAAATTTGTACTACTTTTACATCTATTTCTTGAAGCAAAACCAGTTGAGAGCCATAGTGATTAAGCATTACTTATCACATTTGATAAGTAACATGTACATATACATATTAATTGTGTGATCTAAAACACACAAGAGGGTTTTCAAACTGGAAAACTGGAAAAAAGAATAAATAAAATATTATACATTAAAATAAATGCATAAATATATTAAAACAAATAATAAAACTATTAAAATAACAACAAAATTAAGCCTAAAATAAATACTTCAAAAACTTAATGTAACTTAATAAAACAAAAATATTTCAAATAATATTTTAAATTGGCACAGTATAGCAATTTTTAATTTTAATTTTAATGAGCATAAATATGAGCATAAACTAACCCATCAAACGTAATTGATGGGTTAGTAATATTAATAAATCTAATACATTTTTGCTACTTTTACATGACAAACAATTCAGGTCATCGCTCAATATCCAATTTTAAATCTATTTCTTTAAGCAAAACCAGTTGAGAACCATAGTTAAACGGTGATTAAGCATCACTTAACTTACATTTAACCTAAAATCTTGATGCGAAACAAAAAAAGACTTGATGTGTATCGACTTTGGCGATTTTAAATATTTTTCCAAATTACATTGAATATTTATTATACACACAGTTTATATGATACATATTAGGCTTTAAACTACATGCACAGAATATTTGTACTTCTAAAAATTCATATTAAAGTTCATTAATCTATTTCTTGAAGCAAAACCAGTTGCGAACTATAGCTAAACTGTGATTAAGCATCACTTAATTTACATTTAACCTAAAATCTTGATGCAAAACAAAAAAGACGATGTGTAAACTTAACTATTTTAAATGTTTCTTCCAAATGACATTAAACAATTATCATACATGTAGTTTGTATGATTCATATTAAGCTCTAAACTACATGCATAGATAGATTATATGTACTTCTAAAAATTAATATTAAAGCACAGGACTATAATTTATCTACAAAAATAGCTAGATAGTCATTAAAACAGGTGAAAACCTGTTTCAGGTGAAAACCTGTGAAAACCTAGATGTCATCTAAAACTATTTTAAACAACATTTTTTACATTTACTTCATATAAATATACATGCTATTTTTATGACTCATTAAGTCACACTACATGCATGAAATATTTGTACTTTACCTTATGCATGCATATATAGTTAACCTACATTCTTGATGTTAAAAGGGGCATCATATTTGTCAACTTTATAGGTTGCAAATGCTTTTCCAATTAACACTGCTATTACTAAGTTAAATATTCCAAAACCTAAACACTTCAGAAAGCTATACTCTTAATCAACATTTGTTAAATTTCTTTATACAATTACTACACAAGCTGTTTTTATGACTCACTTTATAGAGTCACAACTACCTGGATTAAATATTTGTACATTAAAAACCCATATCAAAATGCAAGACTAAACTGAAACTAGAACTTGTGATGACTAGTTAAAGCACCTAAATATACCCTGCATCTTATACATTCATATAAATGCAGCCAATAATCTTGATGTTAACTAGATATAATACTCATCAACTTCATCTAAAACTATTTTAGTCAAAATTCTTTATGCATTTATTATACAAGCAGTTTTAGGACTCTGCAAAACCAGCTAAATGGCCATTAAAATGGGCAAAAAAAACCAAACAAACTGGTGACCAGTTTCAGCATCTTTATCTTATGCATTACTTTAAACTAAACCTGCAATCTTGATGCTAAACTAGACTTGACATATCAACTCTACAGGCTAAAAATGTTTTTTTAATTACCAGTACTGTCATTTTGTTTTAACATCTACCCTGGAAGGATATCGGAAGCATGTACAATTAGCACGTACTGATTAAATCACTGCACTAGTCAACTTTCCGCTACTGAACACACTTTACTAAAAGCCATAGTTGTTTGGTAAAGAAAATGAGACTTACACAACATGTCTGAAAAGACACGACGATCTATAACTAGATATGGATGGTTTACTAACACGATAATCTGATTCAGACTTTTCGAGAGCAGCTGACTGCATGCAAATGAAGCACACCGAGTCCAGGCCGAATTCTTGGCACACATGCGTTTAGGGTGTTTGACAGCATTTCGGTTGCGGTCCTAGAATAGCCGACACTCCAGACGGCACCGGCGAGCTAAAATAAACACACGCCCATGCTGCGTTAAGGTGATTTCCACCGGATTAAACCAAAAACGACGGCAATCCTACCTCCCGTAACTCGAGTCTCTGCGCGACTGCCTCCAGACATTCCTGTCCCGTGCTTTCCACCGAAAGCGTGAACTCCACATATTCGCCGTTGAGCAGCTGAATGCGGGTCACCAGGCAGCTTTTGCTGGACACCGTGTATCTTCTGGTTCTCTTGAGCTTTAATCCGAACGGAAGGGGCATGTTGCACCGGTGCCGCGACCCTCCTCGAGCAGAATGATTGGATTCAGCTTTTCTCTGCGCTTAATCCATGGAGGGGTGCTGGATTATACAGGGCTCCACAAGACAAACACATGAGTCCCTGGACAAAGACAAACCACAGCAAAACAGATTAGAAACCACATTCGGAGATACAAACGGCCTAAACGTTCACAGTCATATCAGTATTTATCTGCTCCTTCTGATAAAATCGCAACTGGTGGGACACAGATAAGCAAAAAACAATGCAAATGAACCATGTAATCATGCATAATTCGGAGAGCAAAATAAAGGCGGTTATCAAATTTTACAAAGGAGGAAAATGCTTTTAATATCTTTAAAGTTTGAAATCGAATTCACAGAATAACTGATAAATGACATGTACATACTGTGTGATGTAAAACACGCAAGAGGGTTTTTAAACTGAAAAACAATGTAAAAAAAGACTAAATAAAAATATAATATATATTAAAATAAATAAAACATTTTTAAAAATGCATAAATATATTTATTTTAAGTAAAATAACAAGAGTAAACCAAAAAAAAAAAAAAAAACTTAATGCAACTTCATAAAAAATAAATATATTTCAAATAATATTTTAAACTGGCAGAGTATATCAATTTAAATGAGCATAAACTGGGTATTTATTCATAATGGATGGCTTATTAATATTAATAAACCTGTGATTTTAGGGACATTTTTGCTATTTTGGTGTGATAATTCAGGTCGTCACTCAATCTCATATAGATCTAAATGATATAAGGCTATATCTATAGATATAACGCATTTATTAAAATCTATTTTAGAAGCATGACATGAAACACGTGCACAAGCTGTAAGAAAGTGAAAACTTAAAATACAGATTAATAACATAATTCATATTGTTATGAATTAATCACAATAGTATAAAGAGACCCAACAAATGCTCATTTATTAACAGTATGTCATGCATATGCATCATTATTTAAATGCTTTTCATAATTATGATATTAATGCAACTGCATATTTATCATAAATATAATAATTCTCCACTACAACTATGATTTATCTATTAACAGCATCGAATAAATCAGGCTAAACAACAAAAACAAAACAATAACAGAGGTTCCTAAAGAACCGTGATTTAGGCGTAAGGCCCTCAATTCTGTCAAAACAAGCATTTTATTATATCAAAGTACACTGACACACTTAATTCTGCTGTCGTTGTTAGGAATAGACGAGTTTTTATGCTTTTACGAAATATAAACAAACACCAAAATGTCTGACTAACTTTTGGAGCAACAAGTGACCACAAAACCGCACGTATCCAGATGGGACTTTTACACTTCATGAAATAAGACGTCGAAGTCTTCAAACACACATTTGACCGTCTAAATATGTGTGGTTCATTAAGATGACTGAGTTTTAGCTTTATTTGGAGCTTAATAGCGCGCTTTGGCTAACGCTGCTAACACTTTTGAGTAACGTTAAAACTGTGGAAAAGAATGATTTGAAAAGCTCTTCGCCGCTTACCTGCTGGATTATCTGATTTATTATATCCTTGATTTATAGCATGAATAGTTTTTGGAGTAGGAATTACGGTTTGTGATAATAATCCGATATTTGGTGGAGTTTGTTTTTTCGGGATTGACGCATGTTTGAGGTTCCTCGGGTCACACTCCTGCTGCTGCGTCACATCCGTTTGGAATACCAGAGGAAAGGAGACCGGGAGGATATTAATCCACGGCACTATTTTCTCTCACGCCCATGAAGTCTTGACGCTTTTTCGGTTTCATCACAGTCACAACATCTGATTTTGATGGAGAACGCATGAACGTTAATGTCTGATTTTTTGGAGTACAAAAACAATATATACCTCATCGAAAAATGAGATAGGATTAATAAATTGAACAATTGTGCTGCGCCTCGATACAGGTCGCGCACTTGCACGCATTACGTCAGATGCGTGGAATGCGTGGAATGAGAGCAGCTGCTGTAAAGCCATGTGAATAACTGCACATTATTCACCACGGTAAAACTCTGAGCTTTCTGTAATAAGTGTTTGGCATGATAAGAAAGACCTTATCAGCTCTTGAGGGTTTGCGGGTGTGTAATAAATCATTGTTGTTATATTTGTGCCTGGTTATCTGTTAAACTTTTTAGTGAGTATTTAAGGTAAATGTTTATCAGGCTGTTAACTTATGGTGATATGACTGAATTCTCAAGGACGTATTAAGGGTGTACAATAAACATAAACCAAATGTGATTACAATAGAACTTTATTATCTATATCCAATATTATTAAACAAAAAATACAGCAGTCAAGTCATTTGAATATATAAAAATACATCGTTGAAGTAGAAAGTGTTTCATTTCTCAGTAGTTGAAAAGGCAAAACACTCAATGGACAATTAAATCAACAGGTGCTGAAAGAAACTCTGTAAATTAAACAGTGTATTTCAGTGTAACAATTGTCAAAAGTAAACAAAATGGTTTAAGCCACTCATGGTTAGCTTTAAAGAGTTTTGAATACTGCAATTTTTAATATATGTGCATCGTAAAAAATGAAAACTAATGAACATGTTTGAGACAAAC
>VONZ01000951.1:0-271150 GCA_012976165.1 Labeo catla
TTTTCTTTTTATCAGTGAGTGAGAAAAACTTAGTGTCTGTGTCTCGAAGTATATAAGCACAAAATGATGATGATGAGCCTTTATAAAATACGAGGGTGTGTGTGATTGCAAACCAACAAATTCCAATTAACATCTACATTACTAACGTTGAACCCATCCCTTAACCTAAGGTCTCAGGGGTCAGGACAAATAGCCCCTCACACCTTACACCTAGAGACACCGAAACCTATGCTACAGACCCCTTCACACCTAAGACCTAACCAAAATTTTAATTTCACAAGTACACCCATACCAAACCTTACACCTACGGTTCACAGACCTAATGAATTCACCCACAACATACCTGAGACCTAAATAAAAGTTTAATTTTACAAACACACCTACACCAAACCTTACACCTAAGGTTCACAGACCTAATGAATTCACCCACAACATACCTGAGACCTAAATAAAAGTTTAATTTTACAAACACACCCACACCAAACCTTACACCTAAGGTTCACAGACCTAATGAATTCACCCACATCACACCTGACACCTAGAAGATGATGGAGAGAGGGCAATAGCCATTTATGAGCTACACCTGAACTTAAATAGCCCTAATTTGGTGAACCACAAGTGTCTGAACCCTAATTGTTTGAACCCTAGGTGCTTGAACCCTAAACTTACACCTAAGGTTCACAGACCTAATGAATTCACCCACATCACACCTGACACCTAGAAGATGATGGAGAGAGGGCAATAGCCCTTTATGAGCTACCCCTGAACTTAAATAGCCCTAATTTGGTGAACCACAAGTGTCTGAACCCTAATTGTTTGAACCCTAGGTGCTTGAACCCTAAAAAATATTCTAAAAATTCATAAAATTTTATAAAATTCTTTAAATTTTAAAATTATACAATTTTAATTATCTTTTTATTGATCTTATAATCATTTTCAATTGGAGAAACATGTTTAATTATAGAAATAAACGGAATTGAAAAACGATTGGGGTCAGGAGGTCAAAGAGGTCTGAGCCATTCTTGAGACCTACATGGTCTTCTTTGAGGTTAAGCACTTTTGTAGCAATGGGCATGGTTGGTTGAGAGGAATGGACACATGGATTTGTACACACACACACAGAGATGATAATATTATATAAATAACCCATATATTTTTCATCAAAAGATAAATAATCTAGATATAGGACTCAGTCATCCAAGATAACAAGTAACATTCTAAATGACAATGAATGATATATTAAAAATACACACCTATTTTTATATTATATATATATATATATATATATATATATCTAATTTTATTGACACAGACACACTGATACAATCTACAATAATAGAAGGAAAAGTGAGCCTTGTGGGGGGTCAGATGATGAGACTTCTTCTTATGGTGGGATATGAAGCGGGCTTCGGAAGTGTGTGCCAGTGCACAACCGAGGTCAGGCTTGTTCTGCCCTCTGGACCCTTAGAAACCTAACTCTAGCCAGAGCCACGTCTGAGCACTTCTACACCACTTTGGGGAGATTTCTCGTTTTCGGTCCCATTCTGCACATCAAAACTCCAAATGTACCCTGATAATCATACATATTTTACACACAGAAGACACATGAAAAATGCCACATGAATTTTAACATTGACAGAACATGACATACCTGTGGATATGCCTTACAAATTAATCATTTTTTGAAGATTAAAAATCTAGAAAAATTAAAAACAATGCTGTTAAAAGGACATTCGGAGAGGACACATACAAACATCATGGATCTCTTTTTAATAAATAATTTCATTTTATCTATAAAATCACAATTAACCTTAATCTAACAGTATTAATACTGGGTATGGATACAAAAACACAAGTTTAAAAGACAGATAACATTAAAAAGATTTATTGAATAGATACAGCTTTGGAGATTTAGATGTTTTAACCCCAAACAAGGATTATGGTTGTCCTTTTTGTGACTAATTCAGATTTTTTAACTTTTTAAGGCATATTTGTGGTATGAACATGATTTTACAACAAATACTTTATTATTTATATGTATTTATGATGGATGTATGAGGATTGGATGATTTGCATATTTTGTGACGCAGCAAAAAATTCTAGGACACTTTTTGGTGTTTTTCAAAAGGAAAATATAGTTGGTTCGACGCCAAACACACTTCAAAAAATACTAGTAGTTGTTATTCAACTAGAATGAGTGGTTTGAAGTGTTTGTTGGAAGGAGCTCGCGAGTTATTTACAAAACAAGGTAACTTTGGCGTCAAAAACAATACACACAGAATTCCAAAAAGGGAAAGAAGAAATTGGGGGACAGATTAAAGTCTTTGAGAAACAATTGGAGTGTTGTTTGACCCAAAGTTCATTGTTTTCATAGTTTTATTGCGAGTTTTCTTTTTAAAATGGCTGTGTGTATGTTCTGAAGGAGGATGACGTCAGAGCCACCTCCCTCCATGTTACTGTGGCAGAGTGGAGGATACAATCAGTCATTTGCTCACTTGCACTCGAGAAAGCAGTTACTCTAGTTTACACTGACACATTCTAAGCTTTACGACGTTACAGCAACAGCCTGAGGAAGAAGTTGTATACTTCGAAACGTCATGTCTGTTTTTTCTTTTTATCAGTGAGTGAGAAAAACTTAGTGTCTGTGTCTCGAAGTATATAAGCACAAAATGATGATGATGAGCCTTTATAAAATACGAGGGTGTGTGTGATTGCAAACCAACAAATTCCAATTAACATCTACATTACTAACGTTGAACCCATCCCTTAACCTAAGGTCTCAGGGGTCAGGACAAATAGCCCCTCACACCTTACACCTAGAGACACCGAAACCTATGCTACAGACCCCTTCACACCTAAGACCTAACCAAAATTTTAATTTTACAAACACACCTACACCAAACCTTACACCTAAGGTTCACAGACCTAATGAATTCACCCACAACATACCTGAGACCTAAATAAAATTTTAATTTTACAAACACACCTACACCAAACCTTACACCTAAGGTTCACAGACCTAATGAATTCACCCACAACATACCTGAGACCTAAATAAAAGTTTAATTTTACAAACACACCCACACCAAACCTTACACCTAAGGTTCACAGCCCTAATGAATTCACCCACATCACACCTGACACCTAGAAGATGATGGAGAGAGGGCAATAGCCCTTTATGAGCTACACCTGAACTTAAATAGCCCTAATTTGGTGAACCACAAGTGTCTTAACCCTAATTGTTTGAACCCTAGGTGCTTGAACCCTAAACTTACACCTAAGGTTCACAGACCTAATGAATTCACCCACATCACACCTGACACCTAGAAGATGATGGAGAGAGGGCAATAGCCCTTTATGCGCTACACCTGAACTTAAATAGCCCTAATTTGGTGAACCACAAGTGTCTGAACCCTAATTGTTTGAACCCTAGGTGCTTGAACCCTAAAAAATATTCTAAAAATTCATAAAATTTTATAAAATTCTTTAAATTTTAAAATTATACAATTTTAATTATCTTTTTATTGATCTTATAATCATTTTCAATTGGAGAAACATGTTTAATTATAGAAATAAACGGAATTGAAAAACGATTGGGGTCAGGAGGTCAAAGAGGTCTGAGCCATTCTTGAGACCTACATGGTCTTCTTTGAGGTTAAGCACTTTTGTAGCAATGGGCATGGTTGGTTGAGAGGAATGGCCACATGGATTTGTACACACACACACAGAGATGATAATATTATATAAATAACCCATATATTTTTCATCAAAAGATAAATAATCTAGATATAGGACTCAGTCATCCAAGATAACAAGTAACATTCTAAATGACAATGAATAATATATTAAAAATACACACCTATTTTTATATTATATATATATATATATATATATATCTAATTTTATTGACACAGACACACTGATACAATCTACAATAATAGAAGGAAAAGTGAGACTTGTGGGGTGTCAGATGATGAGACTTCTTCTTATGGTGGGATATGAAGCGGGCTTCGGAAGTGTGTGCCAGTGCACAACCGAGGTCAGGCTTGTTCTGACCTCTGGACCCTTAGAAACCTAACTCTAGCCAGAGCCACGTCTGAGCACTTCTACACCACTTTGGGGAGATTTCTCGTTTTCGGTCCCATTCTGCACATCAAAACTCCAAATGTACACTGATAATCATACATATTTTACACACAGAAGACACATGAAAAATGCCACATGAATTTTAACATTGACAGAACATGACATACCTGTGGATATGCCTTACAAATTAATCATTTTTTGAAGATTAAAAATCTAGAAAAATTAAAAACAATGCTGTTAAAAGGACATTCGGAGAGGACACATACAAACATCATGGATCTCTTTCTAATAAATAATTTCATTTTATCTATAAAATCACAATTAACCTTAATCTAACAGTATTAATACTGGGTATGGATACAAAAACACAAGTTTAAAAGACAGATAACATTAAAAAGATTCATTGAATAGATACAGCTTTGGAGATTTAGATGTTTTAACCCCAAACAAGGATTATGGTTGGCCTTTTTGTGACTAATTCAGATTTTTTAACTTTTTAAGGCATATTTATGGTATGAACATGATTTTACAACAAATACTTTATTATTTATATGTATTTATGATGGATGTATGAGGATTGGATGATTTGCATATTTTGTGACGCAGCAAAAAATTCTATGACACTTTTTGGTGTTTTTCAAAAGGAAAATATAGTTGGTTCGACGCCAAACACACTTCAAAAAATACTAGTAGTTGTTATTCAACTAGAATGAGTGGTTTGAAGTGTTTGTTGGAAGGAGCTCGCGAGTTATTTACAAAACAAGGTAACTTTGGCGTCAAAAACAATACAAACAGAATTCCAAAAAGGGAAAGAAGAAATTGGGGGACAGATTAAAGTCTTTGAGAAACAATTGGAGTGTTGTTTGACCCAAAGTTCATTGTTTTCATAGTTTTATTGCGAGTTTTCTTTTTAAAATGGCTGTGTGTATGTTCTGAAGGAGGATGACGTCAGAGCCACCTCCCTCCATGTTACTGTGGCAGAGTGGAGGATACAATCAGTCATTTGCTCACTTGCACTCGAGAAAGCAGTTACTCTAGTTTACACTGACACATTCTAAGCTTTACGACGTTACAGCAACAGCCTGAGGAAGAAGTTGTATACTTCGAAACGTCATGTCTGTTTTTTCTTTTTATCAGTGAGTGAGAAAAACTTAGTGTCTGTGTCTCGAAGTATATAAGCACAAAATGATGATGATGAGCCTTTATAAAATACGAGGGTGTGTGTGATTGCAAACCAACAAATTCCAATTAACATCTACATTACTAACGTTGACCCCATCCCTTAACCTAAGGTCTCAGGGGTCAGGACAAATAGCCCCTCACACCTTACACCTAGAGACACCGAAACCTATGCTACAGACCCCTTCACACCTAAGACCTAACCAAAATTTTAATTTCACAAGTACACCCATACCAAACCTTACACCTAAGGTTCACAGACCTAATGAATTCACCCACAACATACCTTAGACCTAAATAAAAGTTTAATTTTACAAACACACCTACACCAAACCTTACACCTAAGGTTCACAGACCTAATGAATTCACCCACAACATACCTGAGACCTAAATAAAAGTTTAATTTTACAAACACACCCACACCAAACCTTACACCTAAGGTTCACAGACCTAATGAATTCACCCACATCACACCTGACACCTAGAAGATGATGGAGAGAGGGCAATAGCCATTTATGAGCTACACCTGAACTTAAATAGCCCTAATTTGGTGAACCACAAGTGTCTGAACCCTAATTGTTTGAACCCTAGGTGCTTGAACCCTAAACTTACACCTAAGGTTCACAGACCTAATGAATTCACCCACATCACACCTGACACCTAGAAGATGATGGAGAGAGGGCAATAGCCCTTTATGAGCTACCCCTGAACTTAAATAGCCCTAATTTGGTGAACCACAAGTGTCTGAACCCTAATTGTTTGAACCCTAGGTGCTTGAACCCTAAAAAATATTCTAAAAATTCATAAAATTTTATAAAATTCTTTAAATTTTAAAATTATACAATTTTAATTATCTTTTTATTGATCTTATAATCATTTTCAATTGGAGAAACATGTTTAATTATAGAAATAAACGGAATTGAAAAACGATTGGGGGCAGGAGGTCAAAGAGGTCTGAGCCATTCTTGAGACCTACATGGTCTTCTTTGAGGTTAAGCACTTTTGTAGCAATGGGCATGGTTGGTTGAGAGGAATGGACACATGGATTTGTACACACACACACAGAGATGATAATATTATATAAATACCCCATATATTTTTCATCAAAAGATAAATAATCTAGATATAGGACTCAGTCATCCAAGATAACAAGTAACATTCTAAATGACAATGAATAATATATTAAAAATACACACCTATTTTTATATTATATATATATATATATATATATATCTAATTTTATTGACACAGACACACTGATACAATCTACAATAATAGAAGGAAAAGTGAGACTTGTGGGGGGTCAGATGATGAGACTTCTTCTTGTAATTGGGATATAGGCGGGCCGGAAGTGTGTGCCAGTGCACAACCCGAGGTCAGGCTTCTGACCTCTGGACTGTGCTAGAAACCTAACTCTAGCCAGGAGCCCGTCCACAGGCACTTCTACACCACTTTGGGAATTTCTGCGTTTTAGGTCCATTCTGCACATCAAAACTCAAAAGTAGCACTGATAATCAGCCACATATTTTACACAGAAGACACATGAAAATGCCACATGAATTTTAACATTGACAGAACATGACATACCTGTGGATATGCCTTACAAATTAATCATTTTTTGAAGATTAAAAATCTAGAAAAATTAAAAACAATGCTGTTAAAAGGACATTCGGAGAGGACACATACAAACATCATGGATCTCTTTTTAATAAATAATTTCATTTTATCTATAAAATCACAATTAACCTTAATCTAACAGTATTAATACTGGGTATGGATACAAAAACACAAGTTTAAAAGACAGATAACATTAAAAAGATTTATTGAATAGATACAGCTTTGGAGATTTAGATGTTTTAACCCCAAACAAGGATTATGGTTGTCCTTTTTGTGACTAATTCAGATTTTTTAACTTTTTAAGGCATATTTATGGTATGAACATGATTTTACAACAAATACTTTATTATTTATATGTATTTATGATGGATGTATGAGGATTGGATGATTTGCATATTTTGTGACGCAGCAAAAAATTCTAGGACACTTTTTGGTGTTTTTCAAAAGGAAAATATAGTTGGTTCGACGCCAAACACACTTCAAAAAATACTAGTAGTTGTTATTCAACTAGAATGAGTGGTTTGAAGTGTTTGTTGGAAGGAGCTCGCGAGTTATTTACAAAACAAGGTAACTTTGGCGTCAAAAACAATACAAACAGAATTCCAAAAAGGGAAAGAAGAAATTGGGGGACAGATTAAAGTCTTTGAGAAACAATTGGAGTGTTGTTTGCCCCAAAGTTCATTGTTTTCATAGTTTTATTGCGAGTTTTCTTTGTAAAATGGCTGTGTGTATGTTCTGAAGGAGGATGACGTCAGAGCCACCTCCCTCCATGTTACTGTGGCAGAGTGGAGGATACAATCAGTCATTTGCTCACTTGCACTCGAGAAAGCAGTTACTCTAGTTTACACTGACACATTCTAAGCTTTACGACGTTACAGCAACAGCCTGAGGAAGAAGTTGTATACTTCGAAACGTCATGTCTGTTTTTTCTTTTTATCAGTGAGTGAGAAAAACTTAGTGTCTGTGTCTCGAAGTATATAAGCACAAAATGATGATGATGAGCCTTTATAAAATACGAGGGTGTGTGTGATTGCAAACCAACAAATTCAGGTAACATCCTACATTACTAGCGTTGAACCCATCCCTTAACCTAAGGTCTCAGGGTCAGGACAAGTAGCCCCTCACACACCTTACACCTAGAGACTTACGAAACCCTATGCACACAGACCCCTTCACACCTAAGACCTAACCAAAATTTTAATTTCACAAGTACACCCATACCAAACCTTACACCTAAGGTTCACAGACCTAATGAATTCCCCCACAACATACCTGAGACCTAAATAAAAGTTTAATTTTACAAACACACCTACACCAAACCTTACACCTAAGGTTCACAGACCTAATGAATTCACCCACAACATACCTGAGACCTAAATAAAAGTTTAATTTTACAAACACACCCACACCAAACCTTACACCTAAGGTTCACAGACCTAATGAATTCACCCACATCACACCTGACACCTAGAAGATGATGGAGAGAGGGCAATAGCCCTTTATGAGCTACACCTGAACTTAAATAGCCCTAATTTGGTGAACCACAAGTGTCTGAACCCTAATTGTTTGAACCCTAGGTGCTTGAACCCTAAACTTACACCTAAGGTTCACAGACCTAATGAATTCACCCACATCACACCTGACACCTAGAAGATGATGGAGAGAGGGCAATAGCCCTTTATGAGCTACACCTGAACTTAAATAGCCCTAATTTGGTGAACCACAAGTGTCTGAACCCTAATTGTTTGAACCCTAGGTGCTTGAACCCTAAAAAATATTCTAAAAATTCATAAAATTTTATAAAATTCTTTAAATTTTAAAATAATACAATNCCTGACCCCTAGAAGATGATGGAGAGAGGGCAATAGCCCTTTATGAGCTACACCTGAACTTAAATAGCCCTAATTTGGTGAACCACAAGTGTCTGAACCCTAATTGTATGAACCCTAGGTGCTTGAACCCTAAAAAATATTCTAAAAATTCATAAAATTTTATAAAATTCTTTAAATTTTAAAATTATACAATTTTAATTATCTTTTTATTGATCTTATAATCATTTTCAATTGGAGAAACATGTTTAATTATAGAAATAAACGGAATTGAAAAACGATTGGGGTCAGGAGGTCAAAGAGGTCTGAGCCATTCTTGAGACCTACATGGTCTTCTTTGAGGTTAAGCACTTTTGTAGCAATGGGCATGGTTGGTTGAGAGGAATGGACACATGGATTTGTACACACCCACACAGAGATGATAATATTATATAAATAACCCATATATTTTTCATCAAAAGATAAATAATCTAGATATAGGACTCAGTCATCCAAGATAACAAGTAACATTCTAAATGACAATGAATAATATATTAAAAATACACACCTATTTTTATATTATATATATATATATATATATCTAATTTTATTGACACAGACACACTGATACAATCTACAATAATAGGAGGAAAAGTGAGACTTGTGGGGGGTCAGATGATGAGACTTCTTCTTATGGTGGGATATGAAGCGGGCTTCGGAAGTGTGTGCCAGTGCACAACCGAGGTCAGGCTTGTTCTGACCTCTGGACCCTTATACCTTACACCTAAGGTTCACAGACCTAATGAATTCACCCACAACATACCTGAGACCTAAATAAAAGTTTAATTTTACAAACACACCTACACCAAACCTTACACCTAAGGTTCACAGACCTAATGAATTCACCCACATCACACCTGACACCTAGAAGATGATGGAGAGAGGGCAATAGCCCTTTATGAGCTACACCTGAACTTAAATAGCCCTAATTTGGTGAACCACAAGTGTCTGAACCCTAATTGTTTGAACCCTAGGTGCTTGAACCCTAAAAAATATTCTAAAAATTCATAAAATTTTATAAAATTCTTTAAATTTTAAAATAATACAATTTTAATTATCTTTTTATTGATTTTATAATCATTTTCAATTGGAGAAACATGTTTAATTATAGAAATAAACGGAATTGAAAAACGATTGGGGTCAAGAGGTCAAAGAGGTCTGAGCCATTCTTGAGACCTACATGGTCTTCTTTGAGGTTAAGCACTTTTGTAGCAATGGGCATGGTTGGTTGAGAGGAATGGACACATGGATTTGTACACACACACAGAGATGATAATATTATATAAATAACCCATATATTTTTCATCAAAAGATAAATAATCTAGATATAGGACTCAGTCATCCAAGATAACAAGTAACATTCTAAATGACAATGAATGATATATTAAAAATACACACCTATTTTTATATTATATATATATATATATATATATATATCTAATTTTATTGACACAGACACACTGATACAATCTACAATAATAGGAGGAAAAGTGAGACTTGTGGGGGGTCAGATGATGAGACTTCTTCTTATGGTGGGATATGAAGCGGGCTTCGGAAGTGTGTGCCAGTGCACAACCGAGGTCAGGCTTGTTCTGACCTCTGGACCCTTAGAAACCTGACACTGAACCCAATGCACTACGCCCCCCTAACCCTAAAACCTAAAATTAGTAGTTTCGTCTAAAACATACCCACCCCAGAACCTTACACCTAGGGTCCACAGACCTAATGAGTTCAACCACCACAAACCTGACACCTAGAAGATGGTGTACACAAGGCAGTACCCCTACACGAATTACACCTAAGCTGTGTAGCCCTTAGAGGGTGAACCATAAGTGTCTGAACCCTAGATGTCTGAACCCTAAGTGTTTGAACCCTAAAATTTTAAAATTTTAAAATTTACAATTCCACAAGCGTCTGAACCCTAAGTGTCTGAACCCTAAATGTTTGAACCCTAAGTGTTGGAACCCTAAAACTTTAAAATTTAGAATTTCATAATCCCTTTTATTTATTTTTTAATCACTATTCGTTACTAAATTGGAAAAACATACAGGAAAAAGGAAAACAAATTGGGGTCAAAAGGTCACAGGTATGATGAACAATAATTCTTAAATCTACACAATTGAGAATTTGTTTGATATATAAAAAAACCATATAGCATCAATTGTGATTGGGGACATGCACACACACATTATATAAATCATTGGATTATTATTAGTAAATTAAGTGCATATCACAATGGTAGTATTACATTAACACATATATTATATACAAAACAAGGATAGTTATTAACATATAAGATTCATATATTAGATTTAATAAATAAATTACAATAAATAATAAAAATACACACCTATTTGATTAGAATTCTAAAGACACAGACACGTAGAGACAACATACAGAACAATTGGGAGAATTTAGACCAGTGGAGGGGCTGTTAGAGGGATTGCTTCCTCTTGTGGGACATGGAGCGGGCTTCGGAAATGTGTGCCAGAGCCTAACCGAGATCAGACCTGGTCTGACCTCTGGATTCTTAGATACCTAACCCATGGAATCCTTTGAGCCCCTAACCCTAACCCTAACCCAACACACCCTAAACTTACCATTAGTTTAGCACATAACCCTAGAAGGAACAGCCCTTGACTCCCTAGCCCTAGTTTGGGATTTTTTAGCGGCAATTTGTTGGTTCTTGGGGCTGGTGCGGGCCCTCTACAGAGTCGTGCAGACCTCGGGGAAATTTCGAGAGACATAGAGAGGCGGCCAGTTGATGTAGATGGCCAGCGCCTAACCAGCATTGGACTTTGCTCTGACGCTTGGAGTTTTTTGCCCCTAACCTAACCCTAACCCGTCCAGAAAGATGTAGAGATTGCATTTTTTGAATGGTGAACCCCAACACACCCTAAACTTAACATCAGTTTAGCACACAGCCCTACAAGGAACAGCCCTTGACCCCCTAGCCCTAGTCTGGGATTTTTTGAGCAGCAATTTATTGGTTCTTGGGGCTGTCGCGAGCCCTCTGCAGAGTCGTGCAGACCTCGGGGAAATTTCAGGAAACATAGAGAGGCGGCCAGTTGATGTAGATGGCCAGCGCCTAACCAGCATTGGACTTTGCTCTGATGCTTGGAGTTTTTTGCCCCTAAATTTTTAAAGTTTAGAATTTCATAATCCCTTTTATCTATTTTTTCATCACTATTCGTCACTTAATTACAAGAACATAGAGGAAGACGGATAAGTAATTGGGGTCAAAGGGTCAGATAGGTATGATTGGGGACGTGCACATAATATAATATATTATATTATATAAGTCATTAGTAAATAAAGTGTATACCACAATGGTAATATTACATTAATATTAAATTAACACTTATTATACACAAAACAAGGACAATAATTAACATATAAGATTCATATATAAGACATAATAAATAATAATAAATAATAAAAATACACACCTATTTGATAAGAATTAAAAAGACACAGACACAGAGAGACAACATACACAACAATTGGGAGAATTGAGACAAGTGGGGGGCTGTTAGAGAGATTTCTTCCTCTTGTGGGACATGAAGCGGGCTTCGGAAATGTGGGCCAGAGCCTAACCGAGTTCAGACCTGGTCTGACCTCTGGTTCCTTAGATACCTAAATTTTAAAATTTGTAATTCCATAACTGTCTGAACCCTAAGTGGCTGAACCCTAAATGTTTGAGCCCCTAAATGTTTGAACCCTAAGTGTGTGAACCCGAACCCAACTCCACCCAGCCAACACAGATTGAGAAACATTATGCATCCCAGCCACAAAATAATTTGAAGAAATAGCATACCTACACAACATTGATATGCTACAAAAGAGAACATACACTATAAATAATGCTAAAAGCAAAACACTGCTGGCAGATGAACAACCTCCACATCTATGACAAAACCTACAGTACCCAACATGCTTGAAAGAAGACAGCCTACAACACTCCCTACACTACACATACACAAACAACAACACTTTAAACCACAACCACAAATTACAAAGACAACCTCCCCATACTTCTAAAACCCAATTTCAAAATACTCATGCAGTTAAGTCTTGCATAGATTTACTGCCGTTTTACTACAAAAACTTTTCCACTGAAAATTTAATTCCTACATAATCGCACAAGCATAAAACACAAGAAAGCAAATGCATTGACCGGAAAGGTACAAGTCTGACCACACAATTCCTACCAATGTAACCTATTAGTACACTAAGCCCAACAGTATCATGCAAACTAATCCAAAATGCTTTTAGTAAGTACATTAGTACAAACACAAATTAAACCTTTAACATAAGAAAATGACAAAGAGCAATCAAAACAGCTAAACACAATAAGTCAGACCAGAAGTGCATAAGGACACATTACCAGAAAAGACATTTGTGTATTCATCTAAACACACAACAGCAGAGTCCAACAACATATGGGCACAACAATTTCATTTGTTAAACAATCACAACAACAAAACACTAAAGACCTTGAAATCAAAGTGCAAAGACAAACATTACAAGTAAAATACCATTAAGGACACACAGTAAGTGGCTACTCTTGTCAAGTGTAAAACAAATAGGAATTAGAAAATTCCATGAATTAAAAACCAAACACACCAAAAAAAAAAAATAAATAAAATACAAATTATTATATATATATATATATATATAAAGGAAAAAAAAAAAAAAAACAAATTACCACAAGCAATGTTTACATGCAAAACTACAAATCATACATCTGTACTAAGAAGAGCAACAACACAAGAGCCCATCAAAACAATGATGACTTTAAAACCGAAGTGTTACACCAACATGGCAAAAACAAAAACGCACACACGCAAACAAACGCACACCAAGAAGCAGCTGGATCCAAATGAAAACTTTTATTAAAATGATACAAACACATGACCATAAACAGCAGTCAACACCAGCAAACAGATATAAACAGGCCTACAAACAAGAGTTATCCATGAAACAGGCAAGGGTCAATAGAAATTCGTCGCTGGGAATCCATCTCTGGAGCTCATCTAGTGGTCATGGTCAAAGATAACATTTAGGTCTGTAAAAGTACTCTCTGCTGCTGATCCACCATCTAGGCAGGATACAGACTGAATCCGGGGGACTGCAGTGACCATCTGATCTGGATACAGACTGCCTCTGAGTGGCAACTGTAACCTGGGAACAAGAAACAAAACATACTAATATCAGCGTTCCCAACTCTTGACCTAATTAATGCAGGCTAACAATTCTTTAACCTTTCAACAATATGACTTGAACATGCCAAAACACTTCCACTAATGACAACAACTTTCTAGTCTACTCAATACAATATTGTGTAGAAGTGTAAAACACAGCACTAAGATCTAGAAACATTAATAGTGAGATAAAACCACAATAAGAGCATCACCACCCCAGACCATATATAATACATTATGCACGATTACAAACATGAACCATAAACCTGAACTCAAGAGCAAGTCAAGCAGCAGGAACAGCACAACCACACAAGAACCATTACATCGACACAAAAAAAACAAATACAAACACGCAGTTTAAATGCAAAAAACAGTTTAAATGCAAATTAACAAGTACTCAAAACAGCTCAGTTTATACGGTTCTAAAACAACACTAATACAACTACAACTTAACATAAGGGAAAAATATATACAAATCAACATGCACAAATACAAAAAGTCACAATAAATAAGCCAGAAAAGGTGGCCACATACAAGCAACAAATGCAAAGAACATCAGAGGGGATTCAAATACACCAAGAAAAATAGCATACAAAAATACAAAATATTACAAACATCAAAACGAGATGCAACTAAACACCATGGCATAACATACAAAAACAAAACCATCAGTTAATAACTAGACAAATTCAAAACATATCACAGCAGACATACATAAACAAAATTACAGCTATTAATTTGAAACAGCCATTAATACAAAAGGCACAAATGCAATATGACAATTACAAGGAGTAATGGAAAAAAAAACACCACACACAATAATCACAACTCCGTTTAAGGGATTCATTTCCATTAAAGATAAACACACCAAAAATGAACCATCCCTAGACATTTAGTGCGCCCGTCTATCTGATATCTGATATCGGAGCTTGTGGTTTTGAATCTACAGCTGCAGGTGACTGACAACCCAGTTCTGCTCCTAACCAAGTTCAATACCTAACATTTGTTGATCAGGATGCATTGAAGGATGGTCAAGATCCCCAATGGCTTTGAAGAATATGGCTCAACCCAGTAAAGAGAATGTGCACAAACAGAGACCAAGATTCAGTTGTTTCAGCTGACCGTTTACTAATAAAGCTCTCCGCATTTCAGTTCAAAGAACAAACAACACTATAACAGTGAAATTCTGGAAAAAGACAAAATTCAATACTCACCTAGAAAAGCCTCAATGAAAACATGCAAGATGCATTCAAGGAACAGGACACAAACAACTCATCGAAGACACTGCCCAGCTCACCTGGAAGACAAAGTGATGTTAGCATTAAATGTTAAATCACACACACACACACACACACACTTCAAAGTATATGCATAAAAGGCATACTTCTAGGTTTTTAAGACAAGAAAAGCTAGTTCATTTCCCCTTCCAGTTTCAGATAGCCCAAGTAACCCTAACAAGAACTTCTGATTGACTCCTGCTCTCAGTCAAACCCAAGATAAGGACTGTACATACATCTGGAAGAACATTAGCAGTGGGACTGATATAACAGTGGGAAAAATATAAACATGTCATTTAGCTGCAGATTGAGAAGTAGGACTGCATAATTTCCTGCATGTTCAGAAAGATTAATGCATGTGACAGACAGCAATGTGCTAAAAGAACATTGAATAAGAAACAGAATGTAACATTAAGTACCTTATCTGAAGCCGAGTGCAGTGAACTTGGGCTAACAGTCTCTTGACAACAGGCTAAAATTTTGGCATTAGTGTTAGTGCTCTACAGGCACAAATTAACACTTATTGTTCCAGTATTACGCACATTCCAGTATTAAGCACAATAAAATATAAATGTAGCAATTGTTTTTCCTACAAACAGGTACTAGAAAGAAGTTCACTTCCACATGTAAACACTGCTTCTTACAGTATCTGGGAGTTATCGGAGTGGTTGTAACAGCTCCTGAAGGTTCTCTTCTGATTAAAAGAATCACGCTTCAACTGATGTCTTAACGTTTCATATCATCACCATCTTGATCACGTTTTGACACCACTTCAACAACGGGACACCCTTTGGATGTCATTAACATCTTGACATTTTTACATCATGACACAGTGAAAAACTCGAACAAATAAAATAACATTTAGATACATAATGTGTGAGTGGTTTCCTGGTTTTACCACAGTTTAACCAAGTTTCTTTCTTACTGAACCAATATCCATACACCCAGCAGACTATTGCAAATTAACAGATGAAATCTAAAGAACAAACAACATACCGTATGCACTTTGTAATCAGAAATCCAGGAGACATTCCTTCTAACAAATGGTCTTACAATTGGACAGATCTCAGTGTGTGCGCGCGCATTTCTTTGTGGATCTGATACAAAAATGGCTAGATAGATCATGTGACAAATTCAACTATCGTTGCACATTTCACCTGTAGGCGTCACTATTACCCAGTTTTATAATACTCCAATACAATCTCCAAATGAACATTCATGATACATTACACACGATTTGGGAACAAAGTACCTTTTCACAAAATAAACGGCTGAAATACTTCAAAGCACATACAACCCCAACCCTGGGGGAAAATAATGCAGCAATAAAACAGCCTTATAATACAAAATAAATTCGTTAAAAAGAAAAAGTAAAGTAACAAGGCTTTGAGCAATAAAAAGCCTAATACAAACACATAAGCATAAAGTTAACTACTGATGACAAAAAGGCAATTAAAAGTAAAGGTAATTAAATAACAGCAAGGGCACAGTCATGCTACCCTTGTATTTTAAGATAAAGACTCAAAGGTTTGTATTTAAATGGAAACATATGAAACATTTAACTACTTACAAACTAAAAACTAAGAATTTAAGACCGACACAAAATGTCAGACAGAACCAAGTACAGGAATGAATAAATAAATAAAACAAACAGAGCAAACAGTAGAGATCCATTGTTTAACAATTTTAACAACCCTAAAGCTTTCTTAAGCACATGGTTAAATGCATCTCTGCTTCCTTACTTCTAGTCACCAAGTACAAGGAGTACCTCTATTAAACCAGCTTTAGATGACTTCTTAATTAGTACATCTAATCAAAGGCTGCTTTTGAAGTCTGCATTCACCATCATACAACTTTTAGGGAACACAGTTCAACCTGATGACCAACATGCAGAATGGAAACAAGCAATTAAAGTTGTGTTTCAACTAGTTAAGTTTGCACAAAGCCTGAAATTCTAAAGCAGACAATTCAATTGAAGATTACGTTTAAAGATATTAGATAAAGCAAATATACTTGCTTGGTGTGTGATCTGGAAGAAAGTGAAGTCACCATGTCCTCTAGTAGAATCAGCCGAAGATAAGCACAGAGCAGCTTTAGCTTATAATAATCCATAAAGTACATAATTGCAAACGAGAATAAAATCAAAGAGGAAACCGGTCTATCCATATATATGGATAGGGGCAGTGGTCGAGAAGGATACAGGTAATGGGCGGAGTCCGGCGGCCGCACGCGCTCCCCTCTCAGGTCCGCGTCCTCCTTGGCTCACGGCATTTCAGGGGGATTCAACGGCCCGACATCCGCGCCCGTCAGCCGTCTAACGGGTGCGCTACTCGTCCGGCAGCTCGTTGCTTCTGACGGCTCTCGGTCCTCTCAACACTCCCTTCCTGGACCTACGAAGACACCAGCGTACATGCACGGGGAACAGACCAGTCTCACACTCGGCATTTCAACAGCGGCGGTGATGAGGCTTCATTTGCGTCAGGTGCGCCTCATTACACACCGCCAGACCTGGCTGTTTCGGCGCCCCTCCTCTCTCACACGCCCACTCCCGTCGGGTGATGTATGAGATGTGTGTGTGTGTGCGGTGCGTGTCTATCTCTCCATCTACATCCGTCAGTACGTCTCTTAGTAATACTTAAAGTGCCTTATCTGCACTTGCCTACCTTCTTGAGTCAGGTTTCCACACAAGAGCTGAGGCTTCTGCATTACGGATAAGACATTAACTGCACAAGCAAACAATAATTGAAGAGTACAAATAACACCTTCATAAAAACGGACATTTAAAAAAGGGAGCCTTTGAAAATTACTAAAAATGGAATCAAACATCTGAACCATTTTTTAATGTTTTATCCAAAGCGCCCATGATCAGACATCCCTACCCAGGGGCGTAGCAACCGGGGGGGGGTTGGAGGGGGGCGGGACTGGGGGGGCACGTCCCCCTCACTTTTAGAAACAGGTGATTCTGTCCCCCGCATTTTTTTTTTTGACCTAGCGCCAATATTTCCGCCCGTGTTCTCTGATTTGTTAATTAGATTTGAGTGAACTAACGTTTAGCCAATCACAGCGCGAATCTCTTGGGCGTCTGCCATGAGCTTCAAATCTTGTTGCTCTTGTGAATTTTCGTTCGTTCACCCACTTGGCTGTCTGGGGTAAAATGCACCCTAGAAAAAAGCAGAAGACGATTACATCCTTTTTTCAAACACACAATGTGAGTATGTGTTACAGAATGTCGCGATGACACGAATCACGTTTCCATGTTATGATTTAACGTCGAAAGACAACAGAACCTGTTCTGTGTACCTCGTCACGTTGCGCCGAATTCAGTGCGTGTTCAATGCTTGCCTATTTGTTGCTTTGGGTAAAAGCGCCTGGTAAATGAGACGTAACAGATTATCGGGTTCTGCTGTCTTTTGTTGCCCACGTGCTGCTCGCGTCCAGAGTAGAATTGTCCTTTCAAATCAAATTTGTTTTGCAACGAATATCTTATCATACTTTAGTCTTTTAATTCATTACTACGGTGGAACAAATTGCTAATATTTTAAGGAAATATACATTAATTTGTTTTCTTATGCATTTAAATAATTAAGCATCTTCCACTTTGGTGCTGTAAAATGCCCATTGTTCTTCCATTTAGAATTTATTATACTGTATGAACACCCTTGGGTCACATCACCATACTGTCCCCCCCACTTTTAAATTGGCTGCTATGCCCCTGTCCCTACCCAATAACTGTATTGAGTTCGGGAACCCCATCTATCTAATCTGAGCTCAAGTCACAGTGGATCGGCACCTGCTCTAAATCACAACCAAAGATATCTACGTTAAGCCAAGTCCAACATGACACCAATTGTATCTACAGAAAAAGTCAGCTTAAGTCATAAGATGCACATTAGTATGACATTAAGAACTGGAGGTCATGCAACTACACAAAGACATGCCTTGTCCATATCCTTACATAGACTTCCAGGTATAACAAACAAATACAGCAATTATACAGCATTTAAAAGAACTGCTTTTCAACACTGTTCAAGACTAACACAGATTACAGAACTATAGAAAAACAAGTTCAAAACAGACCAAAAAAAAAAATCAAACAACACAGTGGACATGTGGATAGCATTTATAAAACACTTAATCATACCTGTGCAAATGATTAACCTTACCTAAAGGGCTTGATTGAATATGCTAGTGTGTCATCTTCACTTGTTTCCGCAATCGTCATCATACCAGGGTTGTGTATGTACATGTGGGGCGAAGACATCAAAATAGGGGCGAGGTCCTGTTGGGTATGGGCCTGTTTGTTTTGGTGCTTTCAAATATTAACATCGTTTGGCAAAAATCGCTTGGTGCACCTTTAATTAGACCAGTGGTTCCCAAACTTTTTCTGCCGGGCCCCCCTTTGCAGAATAAAAAAAAATTCAAGCCCCCCAACCCCTTCATTTACACATAAACATAAATATAATTTCAGAAGGAATTATTTGAAATGTAATAATATTACAATTATTATAATTCAGTGTGTGGCAATTTACTGAAAAAAACTAAACAAGGAACTAGTCACTTTTAGAGTAGAAACATTAAAAGTAAAGCAGGAAGCTTTACTATGTACTTTTTTTTAAATTATGTTACAACATTCATTGTTTTTTAAACAGATTTTCTCAATTTTCTCATATTTTTATCTCTTTGTTGTAGTTGCGATCTCTGAAGTAGATTCATCATCTACCTCATCTACCATCTGTCTACGTTTACCTGGCACTTGTTGTCTTTTCAAAAACTTGTCCATGCTTGGAGCAGAACTACTATGCGTCATTCATTCATAATGTTACTCGGCTAACCGCAGTTCTCATTTCTGATATCAATTGCACCATCTAGTGGTCTGTTATTTTACGACAAAAATTACAACTGATAACAGACAGCTGCAGAGGGCACTGCGAGTCCTCTTGAGGTAATAAAATATGATGAAATTCATATTTTGTGTAAAATTATTTACATGTGGCAAGTAGCCGTATAATAAGCAAGATAATTTCACAGTGGGGTCTTGTATCACCCTAAAAACGTTTCTTTTTAAATAAAAATCTAGGGATGTACCGAAATGAAAATTCTTGGCCGAAACTGAAACTGCTTTGTGATAATTATTTATTATTTTATTAAATAATATAGTCATTTTGTAAAACTTTTTTAATTTAACTAATTAAAGTAATTTTACTTATACTGAATAAAAAATAATCACAAGCCAATAAAATAACCACGTTTATTAAAAGTAACAATAAAATTGGACAGAAAATATATGAATATTAAATCTCAATATATTATTTTTTATTCAGTTCTATGAAACGGAATTAGATATTAGATTATAACTTTTCTGGACTAATTATCAAAATAATGTGTAGTCCTAAAAAGCTATTATTATCAGAGCATGTGAGCAGAGCAAACCGTCACGTGAGGGTAGCGTCATTTTACCAGCGTTGTCCAGTACAACAGCACTACAGCATATTACAGCACAGTATGCGACGCTATTGCAAACAGGAACAAGTATACATGGACATTTTCTGTCGGCGCGTTATTTGAGCGGACTTTGCTTTTCCGTTGAGCATAAGCGGTACACGAGTGGAGCATTCATATGGGCCGTGAGCAGCTCAACGGAACGCACATTCATAGAGCGGAATATTGAGCGGAGCGCGCTGAATACTGCGTAGATATAGCGCGGCAGATATTTTCGGCCGTTGTTTTTTTTCGAATCTATATAAAAATCGGCCGACTGTACACTAGCATTGCCGCGCCCCCCTTATCATAACTCCGCGCCCCCCCAGTTTGGGAACCACTGAATTAGACTAATCAGAAGTGCACAGGCAGAACTACAGCATGTTTTCAAATAATGATGGGTGTTTCAGCTGCTTTACTTGACCGACTAAGATCATGAAGACACATCCATAACTCCTAAACAAATTAAGCGAATCGGGTAAAACACTTTAAAACGCCCGTCACTAGTAAACTGGTAAATGCCCCACTGAATAGAAAACAGCCACTAGCTTTCTACATGGAAACATGCTTTCATGATCTTGTGGTCATCAGCTACAAATCAGCGACGGCTCCTGTTGTTCTCACAATACTTTGATGTCACACACCGATCCGGTGTCTATGCGGCGCTGCTTCACGTCAAACACGGCTAAACTTAGTTTTAGTGTCACAGTCTTCACTGATGTGTGCTCTCGGCTCTCATCAAAATTTCAAAACATATTTTAAATATAAAATGTCAGTCTTGACCAGGATGATGATTTGGATGAAGGATATAACGAGAGAATGGAACTAATGATAGGATTCTTTCGGTTGTGACTGAGACTCTGACATACCTAGCTGAATAACTTCATTCCTTTCTTTGCAAGGTCTTCAGTTTAAATGCGGCATAGTGTTGAAGACAACCGAATCACAGCTTACAATGACACATTCAGAGCCTCATGAGGATCATGTGATGCAGGTCGTCACATGACAATTATCTGTTCTTAGGCACGCAGGGAGAAGCGGAGTTTAGATCAACACTGAGCAAGTAGTCTCTCTACACAGACTGTTTGCGAGTGCTGGTTTAATCCAAAGACTTTCAAAAACATTTATGTGTCATAACACTGATTCATTTAGAAACTTTGACAAGAAAATAGTTATGATAGGTTATGATACTGGCCCTACTTAGCTTTAGTTCTTTTCTGAACATGCCCGGAGTCAGCTGAAGACTCTACAGGATCTCAGAGAAAGAAGAGGACGCTTGTAGAATAGACAGACTACAAATGAAATGCTTGAGAGGTTGTGTTTTTCCTGTGTTTTAAAAATATTCCTTGCTTCCATGTTCACTAAGCTCAGTGTTAGTCAAACAATATCTGATGTCTGTTCACTAACCGTGGGCATAAAGGAGCCACTAAAACACCAACCAGCGGCAGTGGCATTTGCCACAAACACAAAGAATGTGAACTGTTTGCAGCAAAATCTATTCTGAGCATAAGACAAACAGTAAGTCTGTGAATTTGTGACAGAGGGAAAAAAAACAGCAAAGCCACTTTAAGTGAAAAGGAGGCAGCCATAAAAAGCCTCGAGATGTCTGAGAGGAGGTAAACACAACTGCAATTATAAACAGAACAAAATGATGTTGATGGTTAAAAAAACAGTATAAAAAATCCTTTGTGGTTTTTATACAGTCTGGCCCACACCATTGCCTTTGGCTGCTTTTGATCCTTGCTTGGTTGTTTTAGCCTGCAGACAAAAACTGTAAAAACAAGGTGAATCCGTCGTGTTGTTTATATAGTCACAGTTGAGCTCAGGTACATGTGGCTATTCTCTCTCTCTCTGCTTTGTTGGTACAACCAACTGTAAGTCATTTGACTCAGTGATGTAAAATAGTATTTTTGACCTGAATAAAACCAGTCCATGTAGATGTTGCCATTTTATAGTGGGCTTATGTACTCTTCTCAGAGAGGTTTGTATTTCAGCTCTCTCATTATCTGATGTGGTGGTCTGGATGCAGGGTGGAGCTTAATGGCCTGATTTTACTTGCAAGGAAAAAAGGGGCCTCTGAGACTGTGGAAAGCGGTTGGGATCTTCTATATTTGCTTTGACCATATACACATGCTCCACCCTCGTCACACAGCCCACATAAACCACGCGGTTCCTTTAGACCTTATGAAGCTTGAAACGTCCTTGTGCTATAAATTCCTTGATGCAAGATGCTCGCATATTTTGTCACACAGGCTGTAGATCATACCAAAAGCAATCGTTTGAGATTGTGTATGTTGCACCTAAGCTGGCGTATCTGTACGCACGGAGCATAAACGCCGGACGTGAGGTGAGCGAGTGCCTCCGAATGCTCTCGTACTGCGTGTGGGTGGGAGGGCGAGGTCAGTTCAAGTAAATCGGTCTGTGCCACATCCAGGAGGGGTTCTGCGTAAATGAGCACGTTGGAGTTTCACTGGCGCTCTAAATAGCAGACGGCACAGTAATAAACGCAACAGCTGATTAGCATCTGCTACAGCAAGCAGGTTCTTTCTCCTCGAAGGCAGGACAATGCTAAGTGCTAGCACATGGTGTGGACGTGACCCAAGAGAATTGGACACCAAAAGCACAAATAAATGACAAACAACATTTGGTTAGAGAGATGCTGTACTACTAGATGTTTTTATGGGCCATCATTGAGGTTTATGTGTATTCCTGGACTGTAGACACTAATTAGTGCTCACAGATTTAGATGCAACTTAAAAACTCAGAAAACCCTTCCTGCGTATTTGGATTCATGTATTTTTTAGCAACAGCTCTGAAAGAGACCTTTGTCCATTTCACACACTTTTCACAAGCCCATGTGAAATCTGCACCTACAGAACGGTCGTCAGTCACCTGTTCTTCTGCCTATATGTATTTATTACGTTTATACTTTAGCTGTCGCACAGTAACTAGAGAACCTGTTTATAATTCGATTGATAAAATCTTTAGAACACATGAAAACACATCAGTTAAGTCAATTAAGTAAAAGTTTATTAATCCCTGTATGTTAAAGCCTGTATTACAAAAGACTATGGGTTCTTCGTAAGAAACGGAATATGAATATAATCATGAAATGATTAATTTTCACTTTTTTGTAATAAAGAGCCCTTAGACAATATAAGGCAATATATTAAATCTATGAAAATGTTTTGTTTTTTTCATGTGTGTGTTTAAATCCTCCATTGATAGAGTTCTGCAATCCGGCTGCAGTAAGAATATCTGAACACACAGAAGCAGCTCGTTTCTCCCCAAGCAAACGCACATACAGTACAGTATATACAGTCAAGGAGACTTCAGACACCTGCCAGGTCCCAATGCAATTCCTCACTTCAACTTGATTATCTTTTCTATTCGTCAAATGAACTTACTGGCCATTTATCAAAAAATAAAATAATTTTTCATTGTTTAATACCACTTCAGAAGCTATCAAAGTAGTTCATTTTTTGATCGTGTCACATACTAGTTCATGAATCTTAACATTCTTCTTCATGAAGGATGTGTGTAGAATCATAAAAATGTTCTCTCCTCAATCAGACTTGCTGATTTGTCAGTCAACATGTCTTGGTGCTCTGCAAACTTGTATCCAAACAGAGTCATGGTGGGGCCACACACTTTCTGCACCAGCTGCACCAGTTTGAAGGGAATGCTGAACCTCCATTTCTCCACCTGCTCCGAGGAGTTTTTTTGGGTGGAATAAACTCCACTGACCTCCTTAGATGCCTGTGTATTTTTTAAGATCCAGTCTTCCACCTTTGCGGTGAAGGGAATGCCTATAAAGTCATACATCTCTGCAGCTTTGCGCATGGGGAATCGCGCGATGTCCTCGTAGCGCACTAGCATGTAGCGTCCGCGAAGCCACGGCGGCTGCTTCAGTCCGATCTCAGCGGACATGCGGATGTTATCGCAGTTTCCTCTGAGTTTTCTCACTTCGTCCTCGTCCACCGGAACGTCTCCGTCCACGGCCCACCTCTTCCAGACGTCGTACTTGCTGGAGAAAGCGACCATGCGCGAGGCGAGAACGGCGCGAGGGTCCCTGACCAGCTGGATGAACTTCATGTCGAGTCTGGGATCCTCGGCCAGCGGCCGTAGTGTCTCCAGCTGCCGCACGCGGACGGACTTGATGGCGCGATGCTCCTTCTGCATGCAGGACTGAGAGGCCAGCGTCAGGTTGAGCGGCCCACAGCGACGCACGCGGCAGTGGTAGCGTTCGAATACTTTCCTAACGAACGGCGTGCAGACAGGATCTTCGCACAGCGACTGGCTAGACTCGCGGCGGAAGAGCGCGGCGGTCACGTGATCCTCCGGCGGCGGCTCGATGAAGCTCTCCAGCAGAGAAAAGTCGCACAGGAACAGCTGGCGCAGAACGTCTCGATATGCAGGCCCGGCGACCGTGGCATTCGTCCCGCCGGTCTCGATGGTCAACATGCGCTCCACGTGCCACAGCGGCTCGAACAGATAAAACATATTGGAGCCCTGCTGGTTAAAAAATTCACCCACGAACGAGGAGCCTGTGCGAGTCGTGGCCAGCAGAAGGATGTGTTTCCGTCCTCCGGCTGCAGACGCCGGCGATGCGCTCTGCTGGACAGGCCGAGTCGAGTTTTCCAGAGGATGAATCACGTGTTGATGGGACGAGACGTCAGTCGAGACATTGTGTTGCACGGCAGACAAGAGAGATGTGCTGAGCAGCAGCAGCGGGGTCAGCGGGGTCAGCTTTGGGCTCAGTTTATCAGACACCCTAAAAAAGACAAAAGACAGAAGACAGCGTGAGCGGTGCGACAGTCACACAACAGAGTGGATATTAGTGCCTAAGGGGAGTTATTTCACCCAAAAATGATCATTCTGTCATCGTTTATTACCCCTCACGTCCTTCCAAATGTGTATGGCTTTCTTGCTATTGCAAAATACACACAAAAAGATATTTTGGGGGATTTTTTGTCCATAAAGTCAATTTGTTCAGTTCATAACTGATGAGAAAAAAAATGATAATTTTTTTAATGGAACTATGCCTTCAATGTCTTATCTCTTCTCAAGGAAGCAAATTCTTCATGAACAGAAATTCGTATACAGCTAAATGAATAACACAGTCACCAACACACCAGACGAATTCTGATTTGAATGTTTTCTGACTGTAATACTCCACTTCATCACCAAACTGAACACAAATGAGTCACACATGCAGAGAAATAAACAGGAGAGGAGAAAATGCCTACTTTGAAATAATGTTGTTTTCCTTTTCTATGATGACCAGAGCCACAATAAAGATGACAGAAATGGTATATTTAATACGCATTCTTGTGTGTGATTGTGTTCAGCGGCTGATTCGCTCTCAGATCATTCCTTCATCCTCGGACTGAACTCTGAAACGAAACACACACACGTGACACGTGAGTCATGACAAACACAGTAATACCACGCTGATCATGATTTATTCCTCTGTAAACTCTTCACTTCATAATACATAATCTGAATCTAAAGTATTTCCTATTTTATAGCATGTACGTAATCATTCATTTAACCTAGTCAGATCCCGTCTCATTGCAGTTGTTTTTGCTCACATGTGCTGTCAGTAGTTACTGTAGGTAATAATTTTTAGGTCTCATGTGACTGTAAGACATAGAGGAGCATCGCTAGTAACATTCTTTTAAATATCTTTTCATAAATGATCTGAAACATTGTCTGGATGAGGCAGAACAAGACCAATCAAAAGCAAATAGCTGGATTGTAGTTTGGCTGTGCAGTCATACTGTGAGCAATTGGCCGTTTATATGGAGCTGCTAAGATGGTTCATGAATTCAGCTTCATTTCTCTGCTGCTTCTAGGCGGTCATTTACAGTACATCATTTAAGATATATTCAGAGCACATGCTGCGAGAACACTTATTAAAGTTTGCTCTGCAAGCAGAAGATAAAACAGTAGTAATACTATGTTATTCTTGTTTAAGTAAACACCACTAGTAATAAATGTCTAATACTGACACTACAGCAGACGATGCTGGGAAGGGTTTCAATTAAAACCTAATTCTCCAATGAAATATAAAGACAATGTATTTCACATGCAAACAACCTCTGCCTTAATAGTTAACATGAACTAATAATAAATAATACCTCTGGTCACAATCTGGTCCACAAGCAATGACAAAGAGAAGAAATTCATTCAAACCAATAATGTTTACTTTAATTAAACCACACAAAAGATGAGCAGCAAAGTAACAGTGTGTATTAAAACACAACAAACATTTATTAACCATTAACAAAAGTTAATAAATGCTGTAAAAGTTATATTGCTCACAGTTAGTTCATGTTAAGTAATGTTAACAGATGACACCGTATTGTGCCTTCGGTAAGGAAGACTTGGAGTAATCTGTGCTATTTTAGCACAATTAACCATTTCCAGCAGTGGGTGCAGTGATTAAACTGAGATTGTGGCATAAAAAATACATTTACATTTACAACATTCGCTGTGTAAACCTGAGGATTTCTCACAGAAACTGCTAAAACTTTTTGCTGAAGCTGCAAACAGACACGAAAAATAAACAATTATTACACTAAACAGCAACTGCGATGGAAATGTTGCCTTAAAGCCACAATACAGCTAGAAACCTCTGCAGTATGATTCGGATCTTTATTCTTCAATACGTGCAGTTGTGTTGACATAGGAATTATCCAGATTGTCTAACAAGTCTTTATATTTTATGTGTCTGCACATAGATGGAGCACGTTTGCAATTACACTGGTGAAAAAACTTGTTTGGCAGCAGAGATCACACGATCATCCCAGACACACTGACTCAACACTGTTATGTTCAGACAGAGTAAATCCTCTGTAGTCTGTTACCTGGAGAAATAAATGTGATTCTGTAAGATTCAAGTTTTAATGATGACTGGTTGGCTTTACCAACATTTCTGAGCTGTGATCAGAGCCAACTGAAAGTGCATTCAGTTTCACTCTCATGAAAAAGCAGTTTAAAAGCATCCTGAAATGAAAAATACCTGACACTGGCACCAAAACGCAAAAGTACAGCACCACAAACACACAGTACTGTAGTATGTGTCAACAGTAGGAGTAAAACAGTATTTCAATTATGTATAATTAGTATGTCATTGGGATTTATGATGCGGGGTAATGGATGAGCAAACTTTCAAAGCCACTGAAATATTCCAGACTCTCACCTTCAGGAACATTAGACAAGCAGTCCTCCAGTCTAAACCAGGGATATTTGTGACCCTGTAAGAGTTGGCTTGTGTGAGATAATTACACAGTAAGGTAGGAGGCTGGAAGAGAAGCTGTCCAGCCAGCAGATGGTGGTTAGGAGACAAGTTCTGTCTTGCACTGTTAACGTGAGCCACAAATTAGACTAAAGAAACTTTTACATCACCACCCTAACTCTGATCAAATCACTTTATGTATTTAGCCGAGCGAACGCTCTTTTTCCCACGCTGTCTCCGTTGCACTTTTCATCTCCAGTCATCTAATCAAAACCAAAACTAACTGAACCTGCACCATAAAACCGAATCGAAAACGCTCCACAATTTCCGCTTTAATTCTTGTTTATCGGTGATAATCATCTACATGCCTGCAGTAAGCAAAATACAAATCTTAACGAAACAGGAGATCCTCTCGTTATTTGTGGTTTTATTTAGATTGCTGGTCAAATGACCATTGCTGATCATCATGTAAAACACCTGAAAGCTTGTGCTTCATCCGATCATCTCACACCCGTGTCACATTCCTCACACACACACTAGAGAGACTGACACAGCAAACACTCCCTCAGTAAACAGCAGCACTTCATTTGATCAGAATCATCTAAGACCTGTGAGAAAAACATAAATCACACCAAATCTCTAGTAAAGGAGCCTTGGCCAAATCAGTGTCTAATCACTGACACACAACGATACGATCGCATGAATATTGATGTAGTGATGATGCAGTCATAAATCTGCAGATGTGCTACAGCATCAGTCGGAATCACAGATGAGCGATACACTGATTCGCTTACAATGTCATTCAGAAACGAAATCAGCCAACGATAAACACATATAAAGTCATTCATGAATATTTTCAAATAGCACTGTCAAACGGAATAAAAAAGCATTGCTGATGATACTGTACCATTATATGTCCTCGTTCATTCGATGAAAAACAAACAAGTAAAATCCAGATCACGGTGTGTAAAATTCAAAATTCAATAGTTTAAAAAAAATCGAATCCATCATTTAATAATCATTCGCGTCCGGCTCTGTAACACATTACCTTTAACGTTATGAAATCAAGCAATGATCTACACGACCATCTGAAACAGATTGGGACGCAAATAAGACTCTCAAATACAATATATGGGTGGACCGAAATACATTTACTTTTAAAAGGACACGGGGTCGAGAGACTGTGATGCGTCTCACATCCAACGCGGTCTGACTGAATCTCTCTCTCTCTCTCTCTCTCTCTCTCTCTGTCTCTCTCTCTCTCTCTCTCTCTCTCTTCCAGCTACAGAGAAACACAAAACACCGCCGGAGTGTCACGTGTGCCGTGACGTGCGCGCCCCCGCATCCACGCCAGCGCAACATTCTAACAAACATAATAATCAAAATAAATGATTAAAAAAACACATTCTAACAAACGCCACTTGTTATTCTATTACATTCTTACAGGAGAACCGAAACAGCGCAAAGGTCTAACTCTAACAAAGCTATAATTGTTGGGTAAACTATTTTATTGTAGAAATAATAACAGACTTATTCACTCATTGTTTAAGGGTATAATGGAATAATGGAATGTATATTAGAATAATGTAATAGCACTTACATTGTGGAAGAAAGTATGGATGCTTGCTAAAAAAAGGTTTCATGATTATATTATATATGCAGTTTAAGTACTTTCTTGTATTTAATTAAATTATATTTAGCCTAATTGTCTCTCTATTAAAAAAACAAGATCTTTAGATTTGGATGGTATATACCTTTTACAAATTACTTTGTAAAACATGTTGGAATGATATGGCTGTTTGCTTTGTTTATTATGAACGATCAAAAGGAATACGTTTGTTATGATATTGGGTATTCAGAAATAGTTTCAAATGTATATTGTTCATTCTTAACGGTATCAGAACATTACTTTATTCATTCGTTTCTTTAGTCTTGTTGTTCAAGTATGTGAATAATAATTAAAAGTACAATAAACAAAAGGAACATAAAATAGAAAAAAGCTAACACTAAAAGAGTTAACAAATGTGGAACGCCTGCCCAAACTTCAAGACCCATGGTGCATTGCGAGTCTGTCGCCGGCGTGTGATGTCACACTCAGGAACGTTCAGGAAACGGTTTACTGTATGTTGCGTCATTGGTGAAGACGCATCTCAAAGGTGAAACTGCATAACAAACCAACTGGTGAGTTTCACTTCAAAATATAATGTTTTACAGTGTCAGTGTCGTTCTACAGTATTACTCTACATGCGAGTCATTTAGGCAAATGTAACATTCATAGTCCTGAACAGTTGAATAACACCTGAACATCCTCTTCACGTGTTTGAATGTCTTGTTTATGCAGAATACCAGCCGTATTTTGATAAAGTGTCTTTGTTTTACTGTTTATGAGGTATGATTATTAGCTCTAATTTCTGCGTGTTTTTACATGTCCTCCTGACCGGACACAGTATTGGTCAGTGATGTTGGTCTCACGTCTGTCATGCCTGAAGACCGTCCCTGTGCTGGGGCTCCGGTCGGCCCTGAGTCAGGCTCCCGGGGGCCTGCGGAGTCCAGCCCTGCTGAAGTCCAATCCACCCCTGATCAGACCACAGCAGGTACCAAACCTTTCGCCTTGTGCTGCTGTTGACTTGATAAGAGCCACGCTGGACCCGCTTGATCGCTTTGCATGTGAACTATCAGTCGTGTGTCAGCGCTGTGTGTTTTGTTCATGTTTTGTGCTGTGTTTTATGTTATTTTCAATCAGGGTTATTCCACCAAGACCAGACTGGGATTCCGCCGGAGCAAGACTTCAAAAGAGCAATTTCAGGAAGCGGCGTTTCAACCCGCTACAGACACGGCAGTTAGAAGTGAATTCTGTTAACACATCCTTTTATAAAGAGAGTTTTCCCCACGTTTAATCAGTTTCGTAAAATTCGTTCATATCGGTCTCGGTGATCCGATCACACCGCTGTGACACGTTGCCGTTCGCCGTATGGAGTCAAGAGTCGTGTGAGATGAGCGAGTTCTGCATGCTGGTTACAAATGCTGAGCTCAAAAAAACAGGCTACAGCATTTACCAGCAAAACAAAATCATGTTGGGAAATGACTGACTGTCAGCTCGTGCTCATTGGATTAGAACAATCATGACACTTTGCCCTTGTCAAAAATCCATTTTCCAAATTCCTTGTACAAGAAAGTCGCTGGACGGACGGCCAGTCCATCACCAGACAAACGCTCGTGCCTGTTCCGTATGGAGGGAAAATGTGTCTAAAACGAATCTAGTCAAAAACGTTTTACACTCTGTTTACACCCGTGTCTGGTGCTTGTGATCGGATCACCTGAGAGGTCTGAACGTTATGTAATGAATGCATGCATGAATCTGTAATGCTTCAAATATATATATTTTTGGTGCCTCTTGAAAAACACTCACAGTTCTCTTTGTTACAGTTGACAGCATGGGCCGAATCATCTTGGCCGGAGGTGCCGCCGTTGGATTGGGAGCTTTATGTTATTATGGCTTAGGGATGTCCAATGAGATGGGAGCCATTGAGAAAGCAGTGTAAGAATCACCTTCACATTCAAACACTTCAAATGAAATAAAGGCTAGAAGTGAGCTCAATATGCCAGCAGCACAAATTCACCTGTGATCCGATTGTTAAGAATGAACTTGTCATTGAATCGGAGGCTCTCGTCTGATTTGCAGACGGCGTACGACTCGTCTTGTAATCTCAGTGATGACCGGTTCAATAAGATCATGTCTGATCGACTACAAAGCAGTTCATTTCAATTTCAGCAGAAGTTTCTGTTGAGTTGAACTACAGTTGATAAAGGCCGACACGTTTCACTACTCGCTATAACGTTCGAGTTTTGTAATGTGATGATTTTATAATGTCTTTCACAGGATCTGTTACGATCAGCTCAACTGCGATTTAATGCGGCTGACAGTCAAAATAAATACGTGCTTACGTTGCAGATATTCTGTTACAGCTCCTCGTCTAAAGTCGTTTCAGGAACGCTTTGTGCTCGATGAAGACTGTTTGTGTTTACAGGATCTGGCCGCAGTACGTGAAGGACAGGATTCACTCCACGTACATGTATTTCGCGGGCAGCGTGGGTCTGACAGCGCTCTCGGCCGTAGCCGTCAGCAGGACGCCGGCCCTCATGGGACTCATGATGAGGGGCTCCTGGCTGGTACGCAAGAGATCATATGAATTGACAACATGTAGCCTATGAAGCTGATGTGGCATTAAACTTAAAATCAAATCAAATTGACAACATGTTGAAGTGCATTTTATTCATCGCCCTTTAAATGCATTCTTCGTAACAACAACTCTTAGTGGTAGAACATACTGTAAGACATCTAATAATTCTATACTGTATGAATGCATACTCTAGGACAGTAATTATTGTAATGATCCTGCTCATAGTTTAATAACCACATTGATATTTAATGCTGTGAAAAACGGTCCACAGGCTATTGGCGCCACGTTCGCCGCTATGATCGGCGCAGGGATGCTGGTGAGGTCGATCTCGTACGAACACAGTCCGATGCCGAAGCACCTGGCCTGGGCTCTACACGCAGGTAAATGGTTTCACCGACACGATCTGCAGCTTTAACTGAGCTCTAGAGGGCACTGTAGTCTGCGTTTGCAGATCATGGTTCTGCTGGTTTTGTTTTCCTATAGTTGACCGCTGCTGCTGAACATGCTCTCACATGAAAGTTATCACTCCTGTGTGGGCAAACAAGCAGTGCTCTTGTGTTCACGAACTCCTGTCCCCTGTGCGCAGGTGTAATGGGAGCCGTTATTGCTCCGTTAACTCTGCTGGGTGGCCCGCTGATGGTTCGAGCGGCCTGGTACACAGCGGGCGTCGTGGGCGGTCTGTCGACGGTGGCCATGTGCGCGCCGAGCGAGAAGTTCCTCAGCATGGGCGGGCCGCTCGCCGTGGGCTTCGGGGTGGTGTTCGCCTCTTCTCTGGGTGAGACGACCTTACAGATTGTGTGGCTGTTCAATCAGTGACTTTGCAGGAGTTTCATCTGTTCTCTCTTCTCCACAGGCTCCATGTTTCTGCCCCCCACCTCGGCATTCGGGGCCGGCCTGTACTCGGTGGCGGTTTATGGAGGTCTGGTCCTGTTCAGCATGTTTCTGCTGTATGACACACAGAAGGTCATCAAGCGTGCCGAGACGCACCCCCTTTACGGCGTTCAGAAATACGACCCCATTAATGCGTAAGTGTTTTTGGTGTGCACGAGGATTGTAGTTTTTGAATGTGACTTTATTTTAGCTAAGAGTAATGTGCGTTTCATTTAATTCGGTCTCTCTGTCATGTAAACGACACACACTCTGACTGCTGGCTTATGTTCACATCACTGCTTGTTCTTTCACTGTGGCTCTGCTCTTCCAGATGTATGGGCATTTACATGGACACTCTCAACATCTTCATGCGGCTGGTGATGATTCTAGCCAACGGCGGCGGAAACCGGAGGAAGTAGCCGTAAGAAGACGTGACACTGGACTGGAGAAGAAAATTTAGCTAAATAAAATTTGACTCATTTATTTAGCATTTATTTGTTTAAAAGCAGAAAAAAGAACTTTGGATTGCTTTAAGTTGAATTGCATCTCAAACATATCAAACACTCTGTTAATGTGTCTTATTACATGAGGGTGAAGGGCAGATGGTCTTATTCAGTTTCACAGCTGGTGTAATTACAATTACAAATATTTTTGTATATTTATTTTAGATCACAATAGACTTATTGCACAGAAAACACTTGTGTTACTGTGATTCTTGTGTTCTTGCAGTTTGGCGCTCATGGTTCAATAAACTTTAGCTGTGTCTAAATTATACTAGACCTTACTTGTACAGTTTATTGCTTTTAAACAGACATTAAGCACCATTTTTCTGACATTTTACCAACATTACTCAGGAATGGTTTCATCTCTGACATCACAAAAGCTAAAGACACTGCACACAGCAGAACAGTGTTAAATGAGCAGCTCGTGTTGAATCCTCCTCGAGACAGACTTAAATTCAGATGTGCTGTCAAAAATTCCTCATATGCTCGGTTAGCTCGTCATTTCATTGTCTTTGAATGTTCAGTTGACTTCAGTGCTGTCTGATGATTTTACACATTGATTACAGAGTCTTTAATTCAGAATATGATTGGAGTTTGTTCCATTCAGGTCCATGATGTTTGTGTTCTGCTGTTCTGAGAGTATCTGGGCATCCACAGACATTCATGTTTTATTTGTGCTCTGACCAGTGGCAGATGACAGTGAGATTAGCGAATAATCCTCCAGTCGCCATCTGTATTCTGATGTTGATTAATCCTGAAAGGAGGCCGTTGGCAGCGGATGGGAACATCAGCACTGCTGCGGGTGCGACTTACTTTAAAAGCTAGAAGCTTTAGCTTAAAAGTTAGGGAATACTCTACTAGTGTTTGCAGGGCTCCTTGACTGCTAAAGCACTGAAGCGGCAGTAATAGGAAGTGTTTGACAGTACTCACAGATGAGATGACTGTCAGCGCTGTGTGGATTTATGATCATGTACCAGCAGAGGGAGCATCAAACACCATCACTCACACTCTTTCACATGATTGTCAGCAGATCCTACTTTCCTCAGTGACAGTCAATAGGACAGATTTTTTCCCCTATTAAATTGCTCACTACATAACAATTGTTACACATAAACACATGAGGGAAGATGCAAAGTAGCTGTATTTTGAAATATAATGAGCAAGCCTTAAATACTGAAACCATTTCATCCCTCTTCACTGCCAAATTAAAAGATTACAGATCCTGAATTTACCCAGTCATAATTACAATTTAAGAGGTTCTTCATTTGCTATATCCAAGTTTTCCACCCCTAATTATGATCACTCTGAGAGCATGTGAAAACATTACATTTTATTACAGATTGCTGCAACTCAAAATTCTGACTGGATAAATCATATGAAGTCTGACACATATTATAAATATTAATAGGACAAAGTTTTTATGTTGCTTGAGAACTGTGAACATCCACAACTGATAAACTATAATACATGATTATTATTGTTATACTTAATGTTATATTGAGCAGGATATCTGTTATTAAATTCCTGTTTCTTACCATTTAATAAAGCAATAATCTGCCTGAGATCATGAGTTCAGCGATTTCACTCCAAATCTTATCAGCACCCTTGACTGACAATATAGTCACAGTAATGCATGTCTCAAGTGATCTGTGTTCATTATTTATTCTGCAGAAGTAGGAACAAAGACTGGCACATCTCTCACTGGAATGAATGGAAGATTTTATGCAGAAATCAAGGCTATTCTACTGAATTTCATTCATTCCTGCACTGATGAATTGTGGTGTGTGTTCACTCTATAATGTGTGAAATGTGTGACGCAAAAACCCTGATTTACGTCACATTCACCCCTTAAAATAGGTCAGTGACAGATGTGCTTTATCAGGAGCTGATGCAAATTTAGACTTTACAGGAAAACCATGGATGTATTGAAGGTTCTGTCATTCCATTTCATCTGGTTCTGAAGTTACAGAGCAAATAGTCTGAATCTACACAAAGCCTGATTCTTTGTGCAGGTAAACGTGGGAGTTACGGAGTCTGCTGTTCGAATGATAAACTTACATGTTAAGTCTGAACGTGAAAACATGATACTGTGTTCAAAACTCCTAAATGAACATATTAACCTGACACTTTCTCTCAAACAGCCTTGGTTCGAGTTCCCACCTGATTCCTGTCTGTGGCTGTGTGTTTGTGGGTCAGCGGTGTTGTTCTGGGTCTGGGTTTGAGTCATGAGCTGCAGTGGGTTGAGTCACAGGATTACTGAAGCTGCTTCTCTCCTGCGCTCAGACGTGTTTAAAGACGTCTTCAGACGAGCAGCAGCTGCAACGCTCTCCGTATGATCCATCAGTCTCTTTACACTTTTTCTGCAGGATGAAGAGTATAAGGAAAAAACAGACTTTGATTCTTCTCATCTCACTGTGCATGTCTGTGGGTGAGTTACTGGATGTTTTACCTGTTAGACACAAGCCTGTGGTCTGTGTGTAATCAGCTTCAGACTGTGATTGTCTCAATAATCCTGTAAGTATAATAGAAGGAGTGAACCTGTGTTTGCAGAAGAGCAAAGCTGTGCTTTGGAAATGAGCTACTTGTGTGCTTTAAAAGACACTTTTAACTTGAATCATTAGAATTTGTATTAGAACTATTGTTTTATTTTTGGAGCAATTACCTAAAATTCAGTGAAAATGTTTCATTACTGAGACTGAATTTCATCTGAATTGGTCCAGATGATTTCTGTGTCAGTGATTTCACTCAGTGCTTTGTGTGTCCGGAGTGTGTCAAACCAACAATGACATCACGGTGGTACACTTGTGTGAACATCATCATGTTTAATACTCAAAATGTTTGATGTGTATTTCCAAGTCATTTGATGCTGAGTTTCAAGTATTTGTCTTTTTCAGGGAAATCTGACTTTGCACCTTATTTCTATGATAACGGGGCTGGAAGCAGCAACGGAAACATGGCGTTATTCAGTATCGCTGAAGACACATCCATTGGTTAGCATTCACTTGTTTGATGACATGCTGTGAGAGAGGGAAGGATAACAGATAATATGACACCAGATAAAAGAACATCACACACCTGTATGCGTCATATTGAACGGATCACAGAACACAGATGAGCCAATGAGCCAAATCACTCTGCTCATGCTGAATACATATTTGTTGTGTGCAAAAATTCAGATATTAAGCTAATTGTAGTACAGTATGAGGGACAGGGAACTGTTTGCTGTGACTTTAGGGTTTGATTCTCTCGATAGTGACGAGTACATTTAATGCTAGATGAACTGCTGGGGCGTGTCTGTTTATGGTGGTTATTGCCCTGCTTGTACTACAGTAACAAATATGATCATATTTATTATTTATTATTTATTATAATCACACTTTATGGTAGTGAATAATGCGTTTAAGATAATGAATATACGCGTAGTTTGACTGAGATCAGGTGTCGTTCTTCCACAGGGACTCACGTTTACACGCTGAACGGCTCTGACCCCGAAGGGGAGCCGGTGACCTACGGCGTGACCTTTGATAAGGGCTCCAAAGAGTATTTCAGTGTCGAGCCCAAATCGGGGAACGTGACTCTCATCGAAACACTGGACAGAGAGGTGAGTGTTTATGGTATTAAAATGACACAATATAAGGGCATAATTCAGGAAAATACCAGCAGAAGTCAAAGATGTCTGTATTAATAATTCACTTGTTTTGATTGTTCAGGTTCAAGATGAGATCGTTGCATTTGTGACCATCACAGATGGGAGAAATAAGGTGACAAAATATGATTATGTTTACAGGATTATTTCGTAAAGCTGAAGTGTGTCATTGTTTGTATGTTCAGCTAGTTTGTGTACTGTAAGTCAGTCACTGGTAGTTTGACGTCCTGTCGAGTGAAACGCTGTGTTCGACTGCATGCACAGATGAGTTCTGTCCCGTACTGTAGGTCTCGGTGGCGCACGTCTTTAAAATACCGCGAGAACGATTTTCGAGCAGTCGTCGCCGTCGGCACAGTTTCTCTGATGGCGTAACAGCTGTTTCACGATCCGTCAGACTCACAGACGACAAACACCTTCAGTTTAGCTCAGACATCCAAGATTTTATAACAGTAAATCATCTCATCTTAATCTTATAGTATGTTTACTAAAATAAAACTGACAAAAATATAGAACCCTACTTCACTGGTTTTAAATAATGTTTTGTGTTTAGGATAATTACTGTGGAATGCATATATTGTTATTTTATTAGGATTATTATATTTTGGTTATTACCCACCGGTGCCAAAATCACACACAGCTGATTTCTTCTTATTATTAACACCATAGTCTTCTGTTTATTATGTGTATTGTGTTGAATGTGTTTTGATGCCTATTTATGGTCTATGTGCAGTTTGTCAGGTCAGATTTACTTTATCCCTCGTTTCTCCAGGTTGTAGAAAATGTTCGAGTGTTTATCACAGATGCTAATGATGAAAAGCCAGAGTTTTTGAATCTGCCGTTCATAGTGGACGTGCCCGAGGTAAGAATGGAAAAGAACAGACAGTGTCATTATTGTTGTTGAAGCACTGAAGTAGTTATGCCGTCTGTGATCTGCGTTGAAGGACGCCGCTGCGGGCAGCAGCATCTACAGAGTTCAGGCCGTCGACAGAGACCTCGGATCCGGAGGAAGTGTCACCTACTACCTGCAGGTGGACGAAACAACTTCCTGTGGCATCACACTTTTAATAATGTAGTCTCTTTCTCAAGGGAACGAGTTGAAGATGATAATCGCTGAGGATATTTGAGTCTCTCATGCCAGCGTTGGTAACACTTTAATAAATTAACTACACAGGAACAAATGACTAATGCACTATTAACATTCTAGTAACTACTATTAACTAACAAGAAACTCTGACTAACAAATCATTAAGTCATAGCACTCAGTTGAACATGGTAGTTCACTATTAGATAATCAGTAACTACTATTTTTTCATATCTCCCAGAGAACTACTAAGAACTACTTTATACATGTTCATAATTAGTGAAAATAATGCAAAATGTATAATAAATTCTGAAGTGAAGATCATGGTAACCCACTAGTAATGACTGGGGTATTACCAAATACTTAAGAAGGACTTACTAATTATTTGTATCTCTATTCTAAGATCATGACAACTTCTTAGTAATGACTAATGTCATTAAACACTATTGAGGTTTTTGTGAGGTTCTGGATAGTCACACTTCCAATGGCTTTGGTAACACTTGAGTCGTTACTAGTGGGTCACCATGATCTTCACTTTAGAATACGGATCCAAATAATTAGTAATTCCTTATGAAGTATTTGGTATTACCTGAGTCATTACTAGTGGGTTACCATGATCTTCACTTCAGAATTAGTCATAGCTATGAATTATAGAGCTATGAAAAAAAGTAGTAACTGATTAGCTAATAGTGAACTAACCCTTTCAACTAAACATTATTAAACACTTGATGCTCAGGTTGTAGCGGACAGTCACGGGCCTCAGGAACGCTGCAGTCCTGCGCTCATATCACTGAACAGATCGTGACACCAAAGTACCATCAGAAAATGTGCTGCTACTGGATTAAATTTCAATTACATTTAGGCAGGTTGAGGGCTTAGCCTGGCTTACCTCTGCGCCCGGCCACATGTCGCATTTGTTAGCGCTCTGACAGCAGACGCTCGACGCACCAGGCATCCGAGGTCAGTTTCATCACATCAAAGCGAGCGAAGCGTCCGGCCCTCGAGCGCGTGTTTCTCAGAGGGAAAACATGACAAGTGAATGTCTGTCATTCTACTTGTTTTAAACTTTTTTGATCATTTCTGATACAGTTACTATACATGCTATTTTCAGAGCTCACATTGATTGAAACTGCAAGGAAAATTTGTACTAAAAATCAAATTTACCACCACAGGACCATTTAAAATGGACTAGTGAAAGAAATGGTGACCAGTGATGCCATCTAAGAATGGACTTCCACATGTATTTGATCTTAAACATGTATTTGTCCACTACCTGTGTACTGGTACTGAATATGGGTGTGGTTTCCAGATCAGCAAGTCTGACTAAAGCAGCTGTGGAGAGACTGCAGTCCGTTATCTAGTTCACCAGTCCGGTGTGTTTGGGTTTTTCGCTCAGATCACCTACAGTGTCACTCTGTTACGTAGTTGCTGCGTGCTGGATGGAACGAGACGAGAGACGAGATAACAAGCAACAATATTTAATATAAACTTCAGGTAGCACAAGCTGGAACAGGCAGGAACACAGAGCGATAATCCACACACGTAGAAACTGAAATCAACAATAAAGACCGACAAGGGGAGTGAGGCACAAAGAACACTATATACACAGAAACAGGGGAGTGGCTACAAACGAGATAACAAGGGGAAGTCCAAATATGGGTAAGACTAAACCAAAAACACTAAACCAAGAGGGGGAGCAAATGGAACAAACCAAAAGAACAAGAAACACTTGGGGAAAAACACTAGGAGACATGTAACACACGGTACCAAAATTTCACTAGTCAGTACCAATAGTGGTAAAATTCCATGGTTCTCGTTTGCAATTTTGGTTGCATACACAAAACTAAACACTAAATTGCTTTATATTAATTTTTTTTAAGATAAAATAAAGTGTTTGTATTAGTGTTATAAATTCTCGTAAGTAAATAGGTTTAAACATTAAACTTTGGTTCTCTTCACACAAAACAGGGAAATGTTTGAAAGCAGCTGTCGGTCAGTCGGTACCCGATCGTTATATTTAAAAAAGTATCAACACTACTCACCTACATCCCACACGGTCTCATTTAAAACAGCCAATTTACTACAGCCTTTTGTTGCTTCATGAAATCTTTGTCATTTTGGCTTTGTGTTCGATTCTGGGTTTGAGAGATGCATTATATGTTTCAGGCAATCTGTCCTATTTTCATCAGTTGTCATTTCAATTGCAGTCGACGCCCAACACTAAGTTCACCATCGATGGTCACAGCGGGGTTCTGCGCGTCAGACCTGGCGAATCGCTGGACTACGAGCTCTCCAGGACTCATTTTGTCACAGTGGTTGCAAAGGTGAATGACAGACTCAGCCGTGTGAAATTCCCTCTGGGGTTGTTTGCTTTGATCTTTCCTAAAGGCATTTATGTTGTAAAAATTAATTGTACGTGAACTCCAAAGATGAGAAGCATTTCCTCATGTGGCCGTTTAATCAGTAAGTACCAGAACACCAGTGTTGTATGTCTGTTTCAGGATGGAGGTGGTAAATATCATGGGAAATACCAGGTTATGACCTCCACGGCCATCATAACCATCAATGTCCTCGATACCCAGGATTCTCCTCCAGTTTTTATTGGTACTCCGTATTTTGGATTTGTCTATGAAGTCTCTGTACCAGTAAGTATGATGTTATGTCCTATATAAAATTCTGAAAAAACAGAACTAAACATTCCAGCTCACCTTCATTGTGCTGGTGTTTAATTATTTTGTCAAGAAATCAACAGAATTTTTCATTTAGGGCTGTCACATTAAAAAAAAAAAACTGTTCTACTCATTCTAACGGTTAGTGATAAATGAATGCTAAATGCGGTAAGATTCCAACATACCAAAAAAAAAAAATTTATTTGACTGTATACTTGACTGTGACTAAATGAGGATGCCCAATAACTGAGCTTTTATGACGATGCTTGTCTGTTTTGTGTGAAGGGTTCAGAGATATTCACTGTTTCAGCCAAAGATGGGGACCAGAACAACCCCAGCGCCATCCATTACTCCATTCTGAACAGTCAGTCGCGTTATCGTTTCAACTCTAGAGCTGAACAATCAGTTTAACAAATACTTCCATCTGTAATATCTCCTGTCTCCTCTTCTGTTCACAAAAGGCAGCGATGGCTTCTTCAGCATCAACAGCACGAGCGGCTGTATCAGCTTGACATCATTTCCTGTACAGCTGAGGAATGAGTTATACGAGTTAAAAGTCAAGGTCGTCTCTATTTATAATATGAATATCACTACAACTTGAGTAAGTCTTTCTTGTTAGCATCATGCATGACATCATAAGACTTCTTTTGCTTTAAATCTAGGCTTCAGAGGTTGGACCCGGCAGGCGCCTTACTGACTACACCGTAACCACGGTCACTATTCGTGTGGTGGACCTTAACAACCATCCTCCCACATTCTACGGCGAGAACGGTCAGCAGAGCCGCTTTGAGCTGACCATGTATGAGCATCCACCGGAAGGAGAGATTCTTCGCGGCCTGAAGATAACGGTCAACGACTCTGACCAGGTGCGCGGTGAACACAGTCTCTCGTGAAACTTTTGCTTGTTTGGCTGCATACACCTGGAGTTAGCAAACAGAGCTAATAGCGAGAGAGGTGTATTCCATTTAGATGAAATGAATGATATTCATCTACAATTTGTTATTAAGAGCTGTAAATACTAAAAGAGTGAGAATTAAAGCCAACAGAGGAACAAGGCAGCAGTGCTGTATTTCGTGTGCGAATCACAGTTTTAGTCTGTTTCGTTCAGTCATAACGAGTGATTGAGTGTCTAACAGCTCACAGACTGACGCTTTCAGTCCCTCACATTTCACACACGAACCACAAAGTCGGTGATGCGCAAACGACGAGATTCACACACACACACATTATGGCACAGCGAGGTTAAGGTTGTTGACGTGCCACACAAATGATTTACTGCTTTTACTGTTACGTCCCCAGTGAGATTCCAAGGGGCAAAAGGGAAGTAACGTTTTAAAGTAAAGGTTTGAACTGTTCGCCGTCCCAGCACTCAGTACACAAAGTAAGATGCGAGTAAGTTTATTTAGAATAAACAAATGATGACATATATGCTGCAAAATAATCTAAAAAAAAATCAACATAAAAAGAAGTACTTCTTCAGGATCGTGTAAAACTACAATAACAAACAAAACATTAATACCTGTCAAAAGGAAATCTAGTTAACCTCCAAAGAAAATAAATACAAATAAACAACAGAATGATACCTGACTCCCTAACTAGCAAAAACAGGACAAAATGAGGACAAAAGAAAATGGCACCCGACTCCCTACTGCTCCAAGACTCTGAAAAAAAAAGAAAAAAAGGCAAACGACTCAAAGCTGTGCACTGCAGCCGAATCACATTAAAGTTTGGTTTTAAATTTAAGCTTAACACTTAAAACGGCACACTACACTAAGAGCAACACTCTGGGACTGACAACACCTCAATACACTCATGCTCTTGGGAAAAGGAACCTCTCACTGGCTCGCTCTCTTGATCTTCTTAATGGTCCCAACTGGTCCTTCTTGACATTGACGAGGAGCAGCTGGTGGGTCCAATCACCTAGATTTGGACAGGGAGGAGCACAGAAATAAATATTATGATAATATTTACGATAATAAAAGACAAAGTCATTGCCTGTTTTCTAGACTAATGCAATAAATAAGCACTTATAAGAAATAGTACTTTATTACATGTTTAAAGAGTTTATTCTTTTTTTGCAAATGCTTTATGTGTTTTTTCTTCATTAATGTTCCATATCCTATGAACTCTCCTGTTCTCATTCAGGGAGCAAACGCTAAATTCAGGCTGCTGTTGGTGGGACCCTCTCGAGTTCTCCGTGTGGTTCCTCAGACGGTTCTCAATGAAGCCCAAGTCACCATCATTGTGGAAAACTCTACTGCCATCGACTACGAAAAATACCAGTTCTTAACATTCAAGGTCTGATCCTGATCTTTCATTTTGTTCATACTGACAGTACAGCATCTTTTAGCTGAATGTTTTATCCTGAGAAGTGTGCGTGATGTTTTGCAGCTGTTAGCGGTGGAGATCGACACTCCGGAGCGCTTCAGTGCCACCGCGGACATCGTGATCAATCTTTTGGACACGAACGACAACATTCCAAAGTTCTCCTCCGAGTTTTACATCGCCAGGATCCCTGAAAATTCCCCAGGAGGCTCCAACGTCGTCTCAGTGACCGTGAGCAGCTTGAAATGATGTTTAACAGTACAGAATGAGCTTTCCCGAACAAATAATCTCACAGCACAGGAATATTTGCAGCTCTGGGCCTAATGTTGAACGGTTTGGTGCATTTGGATGCGTTCTACGTCTGTGTTCGTAGCACTGATGCGTATCTGCTGTTTTTCCAGGCGACAGACCCCGATTCAGGGCTTTGGGGAGAAGTCAAATATTCCATCCACGGCTCTGGTGCTGATCTGTGAGTACAGACTCAATGTATTGAACAGTACTGTGCATTATGCAGAGCCATGTTCAGAGTTCCAGCAACAGAGATTTTCTGCCTTTACATAAAAGTTTGTTCAGTCATCTGTTTGGATTAAGTCTTAATTAAAGGAACACTCCACTTTTTTTGAATAATAGGCTCATTGTGCAACCCCCCTAGAGTTAAACAGTTTTCGAATCCATTCAGCCGATCTCCGAAACTCAATTTTGAGCGAGATGTTAACGGTCTAATCTAATACAATCATCTATGCTAAGCTATGCTAAAAGTGCTACCGCCAGACCCGGAGATCGGCTGAATGGATTCAAAAACGGTAAAACTCAACTGTTTAACTCTAGGGGAGTTGGAAAATAAGCCAATTTTCAAAAAAAAGTGGAATGTTTCTTTAATAATAGACATCAACATATATTTCTGGAAGTAAAATACATCTTAAAGGGTAATTTAGCTCAAACAGAAGTGGACCAAAACTCAGTGTCTGTGATTTTTAACTGGACGGTGTGTGACGTTCTCACACGTTGCTTTAGTTAAATCAGTCATCTGCTGGAGTCCAGGGTTAGAGGTCAACTTCGGGAAAAGTGTCTGGAGGCTTCGCTTGTTTCTATAAGGCTGGTAAAGGACTAAAGGACGCGCACAAAACAGCTTACAGACAGACTCCAGTGAGGGAGTCGGCTAATCTTGTAATGGGATTGGGGAAGTAAAAATAGCGTCTCCACACCCCGCCAGTGAGTCAGGGCCCAATTAGCGAGCGATTTGACAGCTGGAGGTAGAACGCATACGGGTAATGCAAAACCTGTAAATTTATGCCTTGATTCTTCCCCAATGCAGGAGGCAAATTATAATGGTGTGAAAAATCGCAGCTTTCTGGCTGACTGTTAATTTTCACATGCAGAGAGTCACACTGACGAGAATAAAGCGGCCGATTAAATCCAGACTTGATGACAAGCTCTTATGATGGTTTTAATATCAGGCACACACCCACGTTTGTTTAGATCTTAAAACGACCAATGAACAGAGCGACTGTAATCCATCATTAAAATGCTGAAACCAGTGGAGGCTTTATTCGTCTCATTTTTGGATCCATCTCAAAGAAGAAGCATAAGGTAAACAACATCTGTGACGTTCACTGCGTCATTGTTCTGAATAAAATCTGGTGACCGTTTGTCTGTTTCAGGTTTCTCATTCACCCCACGTCCGGCATCGTTTACACGCAGCCCTGGGCCTCTTTAGACGCTGAAGTGAAGTCCAAATATAATTTCTATGTAAAAGCTGAAGACACTGAAGGCAAATACAGCCTTGCAGAGGTTTTTGTCACCGTGCTTGATCAAAATGACCACCCACCAGAGTTCAACCACAACTTCCTGGAAAAGACCATGATCATTGGGGCGCCAGTGAAAGTAGAGGTTTGTGGGCTGGTAGTTTGTGTTCTCCAAAACAACTCTTATTTTGAGGATAGCCATCTGTCTTACTTCCCAGTAGATTAGACCAATAATCAAAAGCCAAATCTCGCATTGAGCCCGACGGCCAGAATTCCCATGATCCCGCAACCAGCTTAAACTTCTGCATCTGTTTTCAGGCTGTGGATGAGGACGCAGAGGAGCCCAATAACCTCATCGAATATTCCATCATGAAAGCCGATCCGAACAACATCTTTGACATTAACACTTCCACGGGAGAGATTAAGCTCAAACCGTACATCAAGTCTATGGAGATTGTGCAGAACATCACCAAACAGAAAGACTGCAGGTGGTCTGTGGTGGTTCAGGCTCGTGACCGAGGGTCTCCGTCCTTCAGCACCACGGCTGTCGTGAAAATCGACATCACTGAGGCGGTGAGACGAGGCTCGCTTTATACGTCGCTGTGTGCGCTGAAGGATTAAAGCAGCTTTTAATGGTTATGTTTGTGTGTGTGGAGAATATCATGTTACTACCAGGCTAAATGACCAAAAAAACATAAGCACTCTGGATTATGATCTGAAAGAATTCCTTGATGTAAGAATATGGACCTTATACACATCAAAGTAACACAGTATTTCACAGGACATCCACAGTGCTTTTTCATCCACGTAGTCATGATTTAAGAGTATATCCCTGTTGTGTACGTAAATAAAAGTGAATGTTCATTCTGTGCTAATTATTAACAACACTTTGTGTGTGTGTTTTCAGAATCGGCTCAAAGGGCCCATGGCTTCCTTTCTGATGCAGAGTCGAGATAATCCAATGAAAGCTCTAGGTCTGGCCGTTAGCGTCATTACAGTAATGGTTTTGGTGACGGTTATGATCTCCACCATCATGTACTTTCGCAACACAAAGTCCAACAGGATCACGCCAGCACGTCGCATCATACGCAGGAGGCCCAAAGAGCAGCGGCGCTGGACCTTCAGGCCGCGGTTTGGACACGGCGGCCAGAGCTTTGGAAAGTTCTTCACTGAAGGCGACACCGGCGACAACCACAACGTAAACGACAACAGCTCCAGAGCCAAGCTGCCTGCCCCCAGCGCTCCCGTCTTACCGCCTCCGCCTCCGGCGCAATCCAGGCCAAGCGAGCGGCCGTGGCCCGTGCCGACGGTGTCCGGCGCCTTGGCCTCCAGAAACGCCAGTCGCAACTCCAGCTGGAGGACAAGCAAAAGCACAGATGGCATCGAAAAATCTGGCCAAAACAAAGATGGCAGCGGCATCAGCTCTGCTCTGGTGTCTGAGCTTAAAATGAGAATAGAACAGAAAATCATTGAGGCAAATCAAGGCTATTATTACTGACACGCTGACCTGTGTGATCCAACACGTTTGTTTTTGATGGACCATTGGACATTTGATGTTATTACAAACAGCTCGCTGAGAAGAATGTTTCTTTTTTTTGTGAAAGTGTTTTTAAAGTGGCCGTCTGGTTCACCTGAAGTGTTTCTGTTTTCAACATGCCGTACAGTCATTTAAGATCTGGCTTGTATTCTTACAAGAAGAGAATACCTTACAAATGCTAAGAAACTTGCCAGTACTGGTCTATGCACATATTGTATGTGTTTATAAACAGAAAACAGCTCATCAGATGCTGTTTATGTCAGTAATGTACACCCTCAAGCTCTTCAGTCTTGCTGTGCTTCTTAGACCCGTTTACGCATGAGTTCAAGATCTGTGAAAGTGATGCAAACTCCACCGTAATCTCATGATTAGCACCGTACTGCCATCTTTAGGTTTCATTCAATTTAGTTTGACCAATCTAATCATTACTACATGTCAAAATTCAGAAGAACTTAAAAAAAAAAAAAAAAACCCTTTCAGTTTTTTAGTACTGTAGATTATTTATGTCCCACTGTCTGAGTGTATTTCTTCTTTGAACAGCTTTTGCCTTGAGGATCTCCGTAAAAGTCTACAGACTGTATGGACATCAGACTCTCATTTGTAGTTATCGCTGTAAAAAATCCTTTTTTTATTATTATTGTTATTATTGTTTTGTAAAGACAGTTTTTCACTGATATTTTGAAAGTTATTTTATTTTTCTGAGAAAGAGAGCAGATGAACAGGCATGTGCTATTTGCTGTAGGGCATATCCGAACGTCAAATGTGTTAATCATGTATCATCATATCACGTCTGTGCTACAAATGAATTTAGAAATAAAACATTTTTAAAGTGTTATCTAAAAAAAAATTAAACCTACGCCATTGTCCTACTATTCAGTTTTCATTGTTACATTTGTTACATGAACTCATTTACCAAACATTTTTATTGAAGGCAACTTAAAAATGAGGCAAAACAAGTGATTTACAACAGAAAAGCAAGAATATTTGCAGTGCAGCAATACTGAAGTTTAAGAGTAAAATCAGAGCTTCCTGCTGAAAAAACATTTACATTGTTGAATAATAATATAAACTGATATTGTATTTGGGAAAAGAAAAAATCATAACCAACCAAAGAGCATTCAGATTACTAAAACTGTACTATATTTTGAGAAGTGTTTTGTCCTTAATATTTCAGATCTCATTTAAAATTGTTTAAAACAAAATCCACTTTACGATAAACAAAATGATGTATCCCCATAAGCTTTAATGTTTGACATTTCCCAAACATTTCAAACAATGCACATACAACAAAAACACTCACATTGAAAATGGAAGAGAATAAAAGTGCACGCAGTGTTTGCTTCTATTCACAATCTGTGTCTCTGACGTTAGGGTTAGTATGTGCTCTAGTGTAACTGGGCGTGGCTGTTTCCTTTTCCTTTCTGTGTTTTATCCTCTGATCTCCTCATCATCTTCACCTCACCACAGTTTCCACACAGCCCTTCATCACCGGCTGCCTGCAGACCATCAAATGCCTCCCGTCTCTTGTGTCGCTTCCTCTGTCTGTTGTAGAGCCGCGTGCAGCGCTCGAAGCAGTGCATTCTGGTGTCGCTCATGCAAACAAACATCCCAGCAGGCACAGCCAGCGCCATGGCACACACGATGACAATAATGTGCATAAGTCTGGCTCTCTGCTCCAGCCCGTTCATGTCGCTGGCCGTCATAAACACACTGTACTTCATATTTTGTAAGTGGGAGCAGGTCACTGACAGAGAAGCTGCTGGTTCCTGGACTGATGTAAATGGGTGCATCATAACGGCCGAAATAAACCGTTTCTGCAGGTTTCTCTGTCAGTGCAAACTAATCGACGGTGATGCCATAAATGGTCTGCTTGGCTATGCTTATATCAATATACACATTTTCATCAACTGATGCCAGCGGTAAGGCGGGTGAGAGCGGGAGAGTGGAGTTACGGGATAGAAGGACATCGAGCCGGACACTGACAGACGAGTTACCGAAGAAGTTTCTGGCAGTGCAGGTGTAAAAAACAGTTCTGGTGCGTCCAAGAGTGTAGCTCCAGCGGACAAACGCTTCAGGTCTGGATTTCACCGAGCAGCTCAGGGTGACGTCTGACCCTACGGGGAAGGCGATGTTAGTTTGAGGAATGGATGTTTCTGGATTCATGCATGTCTTCAGTTCCACCTCATGAAAGAACTTTCCTGCTCTGGATTCAGGTGCTGAACATCTCATATACGAGTTCATCAGGATTATTGGTGGGCTGATTGTGTTGATGAATTCAGCAAAGCCTTTGAGTCTGCAGTCACAAAGCCAGCAATTGTCATGCAGCGCTAGAACGACATTAGTCCGTTCCCGTTTGAGGCCGGGTTTCTGTGACCGGATGCCGGGCCAGCTGAGAAAGACGTCTGTGGACATGACGGTGAGAAGATTGAAAGAAAAATCGTAGTTGATTAGTTTGTGCAGGTGACGCAGAGCTTATTCTGGAAACACGCTTATTCGGTTGTGTTTCAGGTCCAAAATTTCAAGGTTCGGTGTGTCCCGAAAAGCAGTCCATGGTATGGAACATAACTGGTTGCCCTGTATGCGGAATTCTGTCAAGTTGTGCAGTCCCTTCAGGCTTCTAAAATCCATGAGTGTTTTATTGTTCAAATTTAGCCACAGGAACGCCAAGGCACCGACTGTACAGAATGCCGCTTGTGGGATTTCAGTTAGGATTTTTATGAAACTCTCAGGAATGTTTTGTGGGATCCTTCCTAAGGGAAGCTCCGTACATAACAAAGACCTGTACATTAGCAGGAAAAATGAACCATCTTGGTCTGTGTTCACAGGAAAACATCAACACACACTTTTTAGAAGCTGAACTGATCTAGAGATGGAATTACTGAGTTATTCATAGTGATTCTACCAGCCTAAACCAATGACGCAGCTGGTCAGGGAGCAAATGATACTTCGACACCATGTTATATTATTTTTACAGATGCTGCTCAGCAGTAAACAATGTCAAATTAAATGGCTTATTTGGTTTTGTTCAGTTCTTGTACAGTAATGAATTACTGAAAACAGGGTAAACAAGTGTGAAGAGATATGAATTCTTGCTGTTATGTAAATAACTCCAGAACAGAATTACATGGATATCAGGGATGTCAGACAAAAAACGTCAAACACGTATTTTCACGGTGCGGCTGCTGCAGGCCACATTTACCGGAGACACGGGCAGGTCCGCATGACTGATGGGAGTTCACTGGTTCAGTGGGGTGAATCCTATTATCCTCAATGCTCAAACTTCATCGGAAGTTAGGGTTAATATCGCTTTGAACATTCAGACAAACTATGAATAGCACAGCTGTCGTGTTTTCAGATGCATCACTACATGAACAAAGAGGAAACATTCAGAAAACAAGAACCATATAAAAATGATTTTATTTCATCATATTTTTAAACACATGTTTAGTAAGTACAGACATCAACATACTCCTGATATGACAGATTATAAGCACAGTTTTAAGGTTAAAGTGGAAAACAGTTGCCCCAGTGCACTTTGACAAGACAACAGTATAAAGAAAAAACAAGTAAAAAGGAAAAATGATTAAGCGTGTACATCACTAACCTCCCTTTTTGCAATGTCCTGTTGGTCTAAACAGAAAATCTCAACTTTAGACAGATGGGTATGATGTGCTGTACACAGATATTTCATTGCAGAATATACATGACACATGAATCAATGATAAATATATCACTGGAAAAGTGCATGACAAAAATAAAAAGACATTATTTCTTGTGTGATAATTTTCCCTTTTTGAACACTGACCTTTCTCTAGGGTGGTTTGTACCCTTTTCAGGCTGAGAAAGGACAAAGCTGATATGTATTGAAGCTTTCAAACGCATTAAAAGTGTCCAAGAGTGCGCTAGGCACAAAGAGTCGCGTGAAAGAGGGCGAGTCCTTGGTCTGTCAGCAGAAGTACTCGTTGGGTTGGCCTTCGTTCCTGGCCGTGGCCTCCGAGTCCACGCTAGAGCGGGCCGACAGCAGGCGGTTGGACTCATCCGGGTTCAGTCTGGTGAGATATTCCCCCTCCAGCCCTTTGGCTTTGGTGCCCGGAGACAGAGTCTCAAACGTCACGTAGGAGTCTTGAATGTCTTTGGACTTCCTGCCCATCAGTTTCTGGAGCCTCCTCTTTAGCGCCCCGCAGCAGACGATGAGGGTCAGAGGAACCGCAATGACGCAGGCGACCGTGATCACGACCACGTTGATGAGCTTCTGTGTGCCGCTGGCGCTGGCCGCCTCGTCCGTGGAGAAAATCACACACTGCTCTTTCTTGGGGATGAGACCCTTCACACACACGCACGCAATGTATTTGGTTTTGGGCACGAGGCCTTCGATCGTGGCGCGGTTCTGGCCCGGGCCGACGTTAATTCGACGCATGTCACGCTCCCCGAAGACGGCGTACAGAACGCTGAACGACGTGATGTTGGTGGCGGTGGGCGCGCGCCAGTTCAGCGATACCGTGTGGTCCGTGTCACCAATCACTTTGACCGACCGAACCACTCTGCGATCTGGGCCCTGCTGAAGGGATGACGCGTTAGCCTCGAGATTACTCAGGACGTCTTTCTGAAGCTCCCCAACGCCACTGTCTATTTCCGTGGCGGCCGCGGGTGGCGCTGTGGATTTCGCTTTTGAAACGTTTTCAGAAACACTGTAGCTTTCGATCTGGATGGACGATGAGACTTTGGGTCCGTTTAGAGGCTCGATAATGGGCACGGCAGCCGACGTGGCAGGCGGCACGTATCTGGCGATGAGTTTCTCTTGATACGCCGCTCGTCCGAATCCGCCGTTCTTCTTTCCGTGACTTCTCTTGGCGACCGCTTCGTCGATTTGCCACGTATCAGAAATGACGAGTGAGATAACGGCGTCGGCACTCCCAACAAAGTTCGTGGCTCTGCAAATGTATTTTCCCGAATCTCTGTAGGAAACAGCAGGGACGCTGAGAATGGACCAGATGATCCCCTCTTTTGAGACTTCCTGCTGAACTACAAGATCAAACAAAAAAAAACACTCACTTTAATATTAGTTAGCTCTGAAGTTTTGCGTCTACCTGGGCAGTACAGTTATACATAACAGTAATCACAGCATATTTGCCGCTCTCTTAATACATAAGCAACAGATTCCATTTATTTAGCAGACGTGTCAACCACGCTGGGTTAATTTAGCAGAAGCAATAAACCAAACGTACCGGTGCCGTTCATGGGCTTGCCGTCGGCTCGCGACCAGGACAGCTCCGGGACGGGCACTCCGATGGTCCCGCAGCGCAGCAGGACGTTGTTGCCGATGGAGCTGCGGACCCTCGCGACGGCCGTGTGCACGCGGGGAATCTGACACTTGCGGAGCTCCGTATCGGAGAAGAGCACTCCAGACAGACTCTCCGGTTCGGCACAGCGCAGACGCGTATCGATTAACGCCACGGAGGAAGAAGGATATTTCTGGAACTGCACCAGATCAAACAGACGACAGTCACACTGCCAGGGATTGTCATGGAGCCCTGCGAAAAAACAGACGCTTTCGTCAACGCTTCTTCATTTGTCAATGACTAAGACTGTACAACTGAACCGAAATGGTTTAAGTGCAGAAACAAACTCACCCAATATCATTTTGGAATTCTCCGTATCCTGAGAAGGTTTCGGAGAGAACCATGAAGTGAGAACCTCCGCGGGAACGGTGGCCAGACTGTTGCTAGACAGATCCAGGTAGGTTAAGTTTTTGATGTAAATGGTTGCCTCAGCTGGGATGCTGCTGATTTTATTGTTGTGCAAATCCAGAAGCCGAAGGTTAGGCATGTCCCTCAGACACTCCCACGGGAAGGAAGTGAGAACGTTCCCATCCATCCGTAATTCGTCCAAGGCGTAAAGTCCACGGAAACCGTCCACGCTGAGGGAGGAAAGCGAGTTGAAGGATACCCACAGGTACTCCAGGCTACTGAGGTAATGAAAGGTTTCGCTGGCGACGCGGCTGATGGCAGTTTTCTCGATGCGGAGTTTGGAGGTGTCCGACGGAAAGTTGTTTGGGATGACGGTGAGGTCGGGGTCATTACACAGGACGCTCCTATAAAAACACATCACACGGGTCAAGCACTGCCTCCTTTCGTCGACATATTTGATTAGGCCAGTCACGTCATCACAATCAAACACAAATAACAGTTTTCCACCTTGGAATGACAGTCAATCAACATTTCTATAATGTAATGCTGAGACATATTTCTTTTGACTACCTTTTATTTCTGATTTTACTTTTACTGTGTATTTTTATCATGATCATTACTCTGTGTGTGAGTGTGTGTGTGTGTGCGCTAGAGGCCTGAAACATCCTGCAACTAACAAGCAGAGAAGATTAAAAAGCACACACACGTTAATCCAGTGACTAAATAAAGAGCAGAGACGACCTGGCATGTCAATAGTCTGCAGACAACGGTCCACATTAGACTTTTCTACAGGATGGTATCAGTCCAGTACATGAAAGTCCATGTGAAATCTTACCTTGACTTGGAGCCGTCGCTCAGTTTGTGGTAGAAGCAGCTGCATTGAGCAGGACAGGTGCTGCAAAGCAACGGAAAGCAGCACAGCACCAGCGCAAAAGCCCAAAACACACGGCCGGACGCAAAAACCCAAAAGCCCAAAACACACATCTTCTACGCTCCGGCTTCTAGCTACTGTCCAAATGTTTTGGTGACTGTTAATCACGCAGCATCTCTGTGTCTCTCTCAAGCACTTTCTGCTCGCTCTGCTCCGAATCCCCAGATAAAAAGGATAGAGCAGATTAGAGGAAGGACTAGGGGTATTTTCATTTACACGATTATTCCTTCCTGGAAGCCCATAGGCTGTGCGGTTGTCTTGTATATATACAGAACGGACATTTCTTTTTTTTGATTGGAAGGTTAATTTTAGACCTGGGATTGGACAACAGTTTGTGAATTCACAGCATCTTATTGTTGAATGGCTTTGTTTTACTTGATTTTTTTACCAGACATACCAAAAGTAAATCATGCTGTGGGGAGGAAATGTCATATTTTTTTGTGATGGTGCTTTTTAAAGATTACTTCAGTTTTATAATAGACATAGAGATGAAAAATCAGGTTATTCTATACATGCAAAACATCAGTGTTGTTAGTTTGACCTTTGGCTCCATACATCGAAACTGCAAGTGATTTAATGATGAGCATGAATATTCACGTTTGGCATAAAGCTCAGTGTTTATGATGCATTAAATTGATGCCTATTTCATATTTTCTCAGACATAATATCTTTTCTATTGCATTCACAGTCCAAGTTATAGTGGTTACCTAACATTATAATCTTTATTGCCTTTCTGGTCTATAATGCATGTAAGACTAAATAAAAAATGCTCATGGCGATACTTTAACATATTAAAAAAGCAGCGTATGTAAGCATTTAGAACACCTGGTGGCAGTATAGAGCAAAAATCTTCATTTGGGACAATACCAACATTCGCGCGTATGTTTGTTCAAGATATATATATATATTGCTTAGTACATACAAAAATATTTCTATAGCATAACAAATACTGATTATATTTGTTTACATTTTGTGTCAAAAAAAAAAAAAGGAAATGAGGTCCAGAGTTCATAATGGATATCCACACCAATCACCGTGTTCAATCTAAAAATAAACTCACTTATATAAACAGATCAGAGTATAGAGAGCTAATATCGGATTTCTCAAGCTCATTCAGTGCTGTATATTTTAATTTATTCGTTTAACAGACATTTTTATCAAAGCAACTGAAGCAACAACAAGCGAATCATCCTGAGGAGAAAAAACAAACGCTGCTCTGAAATGTTTTGTTCTGTGCTCTTTAAAGAGTTTAGAGAGATTACAGTGAACACATGAAGTGTATGTTATTTCCCAATGGCATTAACATCTGAAATTTGAGAACAAAGAATTTCTTTCCCAACTGCGAGCTTTTGCCCCCGAACTTACTGTAGTGAGATCAGCACATTATACCTCAGACATTTCTTGGAGTTACTTTGTTGTTGCTTCTGTTATAGTTGCTACAATTTCATTGTAAAATGCACCTCAGATTTTAGAATACAGTGGGGGTTTTTATCGCTTCTCAAGCGTATAATCGTAACAACAACACATTAATAAAAATGTAGTAAAATTAATGGTCTGGTTTCATAGACAGGGTTTAGCCTAAAAGCCACGATTAGGTCATAGTTCAATTAGGACATTTAAGTCATTTTTATAAACGTGCCTTAGAAGGAAAAAAAACATTACTGGTGTGCATCTTGAGACAAAAAGGCACTGATATATTTTAAGATCAGCCAGATGAAACAGCTCAGACTTACATTTTAGTCTAGGACTAGGGTTAAGTCGGGGGTATGTGTTTTAAGAAGAACGTGGCAGCAGATTATAATCTATTTCCTACAATTTTTTATGATGGACACAAACATGTCATTTACAAGTATTGGGAATTTTGGATGAGCTGGCTGTGGAATTACAATTAAACTCCTTCATGACAATGACACTTAAGTGATAGACAGGCTTATAATATAAAAGCACTGATCACTTGTACAAATATTTAGCAACTACGGTATTTTGTTATTACTACGACATTATATTTCATGGTTGTTTACGCGTGTACGTTAGGGTTAGGGTTGTTGGTTTTTTATTTTGTTTTGTTTTTAAGCAACAGTAAAGCTATAGAGTCGTATAAGGAGGAATGTGATCTTGTCCGGTTCTTAATGCGCAGTTCAGACGCACGACTGAGGCGAATGAGCGCAGCACATCTGATTTCACAAACTTTTGCGGTATTAAAACATTCTTGCGGGGATTTTAGAGGCTTTAAATCTCACACGCGTTTTCACAAGGAAATAAACACACATATAAAGGCTCGCAACTGTAACGCAGCGATCAGCAGCGAGAAATATCTTGGAAAATGGCTTCATACACGTTACCGGAGGGATTCAGTGATTTTGACATGTTCGCCTTCGGCTCCGCGCTGCTGGTCGGCGGTGAGTGATGCTGATCGATCGATCAATCAATCAATCAATCAATCAATCAGTCTGGCCATTCATCATTGCTGGATAGTTCTTCATGAGTGAATGTATTGACAAACATGACTGCATAACTGCCTGTCTGCAACTGATTAAAATGTCTTATTGATTAGTAAAGACTGATCAATCGATTAATAAGGGCTGCTCTTATTTATCGGTAAACCCCTAGTCTTCCACTAGTTTTTTGTTGGTGTTATAGAGTTCACAAAACCTGTGCAAAGATTTAAACAAATCCAAAGATAACTTTTTTTGAAAGAAAAGCTTCGTAAATAAGCAAGCTTAGTTTCTGAATCTAAGGAAAACATAGTCAGTACCGTGGTATAATGATGGTACAGTGATAGCATCTGCTTATTGGTACCTTCTGGTTAGGGTGGACTTGGTAATTCTTGTAACAGCATTATGTATGGTGTTATGAAGTATTATGAATTCTCTACAGTCTGAATATCTGAATATTCTCTTCTAGGTCTTCTCGGTTTCTTCCTTAACTTTATCTCGGTCGTGGCGTTCCTCAGAATCCGGGAGATGCAGACGCCCAATAACTTCTTCGTCTTTAACCTGGCTGTGGCCGATCTGAGCCTCAACATTAACGGTTTAGTGGCTGCTTACGCTAGTTACCTGAGGTGAGACTGACCTTCTGAACTACAGAATGAATCCAGAACGGCATCTTTCCAAATTGAACACTTGATACTGAAATTTAGAAAATCACAAATTGTGTGAAAAGCTGTGGCACAAGTAAATAAAAATGAATTATCTTTTAGATGACTATTTCTCACATAGTTATGAGTTTTGTTATTACACACAAGGAATCTGACTTGAATGTTTCCAGTAGAAACACGTGGTTTAAATATGAAAACGAGAAATATCGAATGTATGAATGTATAAATGTTCAAACACCCATGTGAATTTGTTTTTTTTTTCCGAACTCTGACCTCTGGAAGATACTGGCCGTTCGGGTCGGAGGGCTGTCAGATTCACGCTTTTCAGGGAATGGTGTCGATTCTCGCCGCCATCAGTTTTCTCGCTGCCATTGCTTGGGACAGATATCATCAGTACTGTACCAGTGAGTACAGACCGAGAACATCTGCCATCCATGACAATGTTTCTTTATGATCCTTCATGTTGACACGCAAGATATTAATGGTGCCCTAGTTTCTGTGAGGCTTGCATTCAGTTCGTCAGCAGTGCTCTTCAGGGTTTAGTGGCTTTTATGATCATTTTTAATACGGTTTTGCCGCACTGTCTCAGCTGACCGGCTGTAAATTGGGAGATGAGTTCGTTGCGTTTGTTTCCAGAGCAGAAGATGTTTTGGAGCACGTCTGTGACCATGAGCTCCATCATCTGGATTCTGGCCGTGTTCTGGGCGGCTCTGCCGCTGCCGGCCATCGGCTGGGGCGTCTTTGACTTCGAGCCAATGAAAACATGCTGTACGCTCGACTACACGCTGGGAGACCGGTACGTCCATCGCACACATGAGACCGCAAGCACGCGGATGGACTCTGCTCTAGTTTCTTTGTTTCGTAACTTATGCAACTTAAATCGAAACACAACAATGCTAGTTTGAAAACAACAGCACATTACTAATCAGAAATCATGATAAGAAAAACATTGACAAACAATACTGTCTGCCTGGAAATTAAATGATTACTGATCATTTTGAATATTGTGATGTGAATTTGCATGCAAGAGTAATATGTTGTTTTGTTCTCTTCAGGAATTACATCAGCTACATGCTGTCCATCACTGTACTGTATTTAGCATTTCCTGTTATCATTTTGCAGTCGTCCTACAATGCCATCTATGCATATTTCAAAAAGACGCACCACTTTAAGGTACTCGCACGCTCCTGACGCTCCAAGTAGATACGCGACAGATCTTTTGCAGGAAATTTGTTGTCGCCTAATATGAGTTCACTTTGCAGTTTTCATAAAGTAAACTTTTTTTTAATTATATTTTAGATTCATTTGGTATTTATGTGTACAGTGTATCATTTTTAGTAATTGCTGTTCCTGTGATGACTTAATTTTCAGTTATCATTTTTTATGTAAAGTATTATACCAGGGGTTCTCAACTCCATTTTCCTGCGTAGTTCAGCTCCAACCCTAATCGAACACACCTGAACAAGTTCAAGGTCTTTAGCATCACTAGAACATTACACACAGGTGAGTTTGATCAAGGTTGGAGCTAAACTCTGCAGGAAAATGGATCTCGTGGGCCAGAGTTGCGAACCCCTGATATAACCAGTGACCGAAGATGCATTTTGTGCAGCAATTTCAATTAAACCAAATGTAGTTCATGCTTGTGAAGACTGTTTTACTCTGTACGTCACGGATGCTCAGCGTTCAGTGTGCTTTATGGTCTCGTTCTTGCACTAAAAAGCAACATAGCATCAGATATCTGCTTTATTTTTTGTGATGGTGTAGATAAAAGCGTGATTTGAGTGTGTCAGCGGTTCTTCCTTTCTGTCCTGCAGTTTAACACCGGTTTACCCCTGAAAGCGCTGTTGTTCTGCTGGGGTCCATACGTACTGATGTGCACGTACGCCTGCTTTGAGAACGTCAACCTCGTTTCACCAAAGCTCAGAATGGTAAGATTAGAATCAAACACCGGTGATCCTACAATCTTTCGTTAGCTCGGTAAATCATTGTTATCGTTCTCGTGTTATCATTCAGAAATCTCAGTGTCGTCTGATTATGAATCCTCTAGGTCCTCCCGGTGCTCGCTAAGACGTCTCCGATCTTCCATGCCGTCCTGTACGCGTTCGGTAACGAGTTCTACCGTGGAGGAATCTGGCAGTTCCTCACTGGGCAGAAATCTGCAGACAAAAAGAAATAGGAGCGATCTTCAGCCATGTGATGTTGTATTCAGATGAGTCTGTGAGAGTTTACCCATGATGTGACCGTAATTCAGTGTATATGTCAAATCAGTGCCTAACACATTTGGAGATATTTGTCTGGAGTTTCACGTAATGATTACTGAAGAACGACAGATGAAGCCTTATTTCAGTATCCTGGCGTGTGAGAGATGACTCGCACAGTCCATTCAGGACACGATAATTCAATAGATTCATTGTTTTTACCTCATTGTTGCTGTTGACCAATGCATCAGAATACAGTATTCATGTGTAAATCTATGAAGTAAGAGGATTTTTCTAACCAAAACTTGAAACCAGTGAATGAACCGCTAATAACAAAAGGGCCTTTTACTGTTAATCCACAGAATAAAGGGTGAGGCACAAGACGGTTTGTCACGAGTTCTTTAGGGGCTCAGAAAGAGACTGATGAAGGCAAATGAACTTCACTAGAATCTGTGAAGAGTCTGCTGACATCATGAATTGAAACGCAGATGTTCATCTCCTTCTTCACTGGTTTAGCTGGTCTCCTTCACAAACAGCCATCTGACTCAGTAAATGCCCTTATTCCTCTGTGTGTGTGTGTGTGTTAGTTAGTTAGTTAGTTAGTTAGTTAGGAGTCCAAATGGCTAATGAATGCAGACACTTCTATTCAAATCCATGTTCACTTATTACGGGATCACTGCGTTGCTCAGGTGCTCACTGACGATCACAGATCTTCTCAGTCTCCAGCTCAGATCTTGAACCGGTGGCTAATCAACATGCACATTTAGGATTAGAAATTCTCCAGGGTTTTATAATCTTCAGTAATTCTTCGGCACAAAGAGCTGCTCTCATATCAGTAGATTTGGGTTTCTGACGTGTGTCCAAGACCAAAGAGGATCAGGAGAGCATTACTGCAGCCAGTCACGGGGTGACGGAACGGACTCTGAAACTACTTTGTTCCTGAAAAACACACTAGAGCAGAGCTAAAGAGAAAAGTCTGTTCATTGATTTATTCTGAGCTTTATTCCCTTTATTGTTCTACTGCCTCTTTTAACGAGAGTGAATTATATTTATTGTTGTCTTTCAGTTCACAGTCCAGGTGTAATCAGTTGTATTCCAGAACCCTAACCCTAGCTAAAAGACAAAAAACTTCATTTTTAACTCTGTTTAGAAAATCAGATGAAGCAGATGCAGCTAATTTGAGGTAAAGTACAAATTCATGGCAATGCTTTATCTATTTTTCCAGATATTTGCTCTTTAAAAGATCTTTAAGTTTTTAAAGATAGTTTCAAAGGAGGGTAAAGGGTTAGTAATTTTAACAGTTACTGGTCAGCATTGATTAATTTCAAGAAGTGTACAGATTAAACAACACTGAGCACTACTTGTAGAAAAGCAGAAGACACACACACTTTCTCTCTCTTACACACACACACACACACACACACACACACACACACGTTGTGTTTACATGTTTTATGGGGACATTCCATAGGCGTAATGGTTTTTATACTGTACAAACCGTATTTTCTATCGCCCTACACCTAAACCTAGCCCTCACAGGAGACTGTACACACTTTTACTTTCTCAAAAAAACTCATTCTGCATGATTTATAAGCCTGTTTCCTCATGGGGACCTCACAAATGTCCCCACAAGGTCAAAATTTACTGGTATTACTATCCTTGTGGGGACATTTGGTCCCCATAACGTGATAAATACCAGGTGCACACACACACACACACACACACACACACACTGCTCTACATCAGCAGTGGGTCAGTGCAATTACAGCAGGTTTCTATCTACGGTCTCTAAGGTGCCATTGACCACATAAGCAGGATTAACTTCTTGAATCTTCTCAGAAACAGCCTTTTAAATAGACATGAAGAACATAAACACTCCAGAGAAACTTTCACATGCTCTTAATGCTCTGGATTAGATCACAATGCTGAAAATTTTCCCTGAAATTTCTCTAACCCTAACCTGCCAAACACTTCCTATTGCAAAGCAGATTTACGTCTCAGATTTCTCAGTATGATTCTCTCCCATATTGCACATAAAATGATCTGGTCGATTTCTCCTGATTAAACATTGTTCTCATAAGATCAACCATCAGTGGAGCAAAAAGGTTGTTGTGAAGTTACATAAGATGCAAGAATAATGTAAGAATCCAATTTATGAAACAAATAAGCAACATCTGTTTATGTGGTCTCTGTAAAAGAGTCCAGTTAGTTTTATTTGGATAAATGTTACGTAATACCATGCTAACAGAACACGTTTTAGTTACTGGGATTGAAAGTTTTGGTTTGACCCTAAATGAGAGATTTCATTTGTTTAAATAATCCTGACTTTACAAAAAGACCATTTGTGACCCTGGACCACAAAACCAGTCATAAGGGTAAATTCTGAGAAATTGGATTGCATCTGAAAGCTGAATAAATAAGGTTTCCATTGATGTATGGTTTGTTAGGACAATATTTGGCCAAGATACAAGTCAAGTCAAGTCAAGTCACCTTTATTTATATACCCCCTTTAACAATACAGAATTGTGACAAGGCGGCTGTACAGTATTAAATAGGAAACAGTACATCAACAATGCCAAAGGCAACAGTAAACACTCACATTTTAGGTAAAGGTAGTTAATCAAAAATAATAAAATAAAATGCAATATTGTGTTAAGAGAAAGTGTCCCCAACTAAGCAAGCCAGAGGCGACAGCGGCAAGGAACCAAAACTCCATCGGTGACAAATGGAGAAAAAAACCTTGGGAGAAACCAGGCTCAGTCGGGGGGCCAGTTCTCCTCTGGCCAAAAGTTCCCGTGGTCTTGTGCCGACAGCCGTCTAGGTGATGTGGTCTTCACTGTGGATCCGTCTCTGGGGCTCATCTAGTTGATGTGGACTCCGCTGACATTCAGGGCTGTAGAGGTCATCTCTAGGTGCTGATCCACCATCTGGGCTGGGTTCGGACTGGATCCGGAGGACTGCAGTGACCATCTGATCTGGATACGGACTGGATCTGGTGGTTAATGTGACCTCGGAATAAGAGAGAAACAGACTAATATTAGCGTAGATGCCATTCTTCTGACGATGCACTGAGTACATCGGGTGTTATGGGAAGTGTTCCCGGTTCCAAACAATACAACTATTTGAAAATCTGGAATCTGAGGGTGCAAAAAAATCAAAATATTGAGAAAATCACTTTTAAAGTTGTCCAAATGAAGTTCTCAGCAATGCATATTACTAATCAAAAATTAAGTTTTGATATATTTACAGTAGCAAGTTTACAAAATATCTTCATGCAACATGATCTTTACTTAATATCCTAATGATTTTTGGCATAAATTAAAAATATATAATTTTGACCCATACAATTTCTTTTTGGCTATTTTTACAAATATACTTGTGCTACTTAAGATTGGTTTTGTGGTCCAGGGTCACATTTCTAGTTTGCTGTATAGGTTAACAGGTCAGAAAATCACTCCTTTTCTACATTTAAAAAAATGAATCTTTGCATATAGTCTTGATTATTTACAGATGTACAGAAAATTAGCAGATGTGTTTCATGGTATCTGAGGACCAGGATCAGACTGTTGAAGCATTAACTTTCTGTGGGTCCCTGCTGTACAAAACTGAGAGAAAAAAACAATGTGAGCGAATGACATTCATACAAAACAACAAAACAACAGTCATTACACTGGTCCATAACATGTATATTCTATTGTGGATATACATCAATACATGCCATACATATGGCCGTGATTATTCTTCCATTCCAAATTAAAGTTTTGTAGAATGTTCATTTATTTGTACATTTTAGTACATTAAACTCTAAAATATGCTTAAATATGTACATCTTTCAGTGGCGTTTTTCCTGTGGCGTTTTTAAATCTATGAATTAAGCTGTGTCCCAAAGTGGAGCGCACGCACTTCGAAGTGCATGAGATGCTCCACCTTCGCAGGATTTCCTAATTGCGCCACCAAGTGTTCCTGATTACCGCTCCTGTCGCATAGCAACGGTGCAAGAGGGGCGCTGCCACCCTGACAGGTTTAGACGTTTAAATTATGGAGCCAGCATTGGTCATATTTGTTTTTATATTTTATGTTTTACTGGAGGAGATGTACCTCAGGCTTGGCCAAGAGCATGGCCGGGTAAATTATATTGTTCTGCTGCATCCTTCCCGGATTACAATTTTAAATGCATTCATTGCGTTTGAACCGACTTGAATTATGTAGATACATATGAAAAAAATACAAAACCATGCACACAGAAATATATAGCAGTTCAAATACTGACTGATATGTTACCAAGGTGCGATTTTATTGTCTTGATTGTGAACATATTTAGAAACCCTGATTTTAGGCAGTTAAGTAACCACAAAAATAAAACTGTGAATAAATAAAAACAAATTATGCATTGTTCATCTCAATGTTCAGCGGCAGCAGAGTGTTTGACATGCCTCGTTCCACCTTCCACCGCATTGTCCACCGAGTCGCTGGGGAGTTTGTGTCCATTCGCCACCAAGAGATTCACCTCCACGAAGACCCCACAACACATGGAGGCAGGGCTGGACTTAAAATTGATGTTGTTTTTCTAATGTTAAACCTAAGCTGTTGTAAATAGTTGTAAAAAGTATTTTCAGTAACGTATAGAACAATTTTGTTTGAATGTGAAAAAAATATTTACAGGACAAAAAATAAAATAAACGTATAGAAGAGTGTTGTGAAAAAAATATAAGCTGCATTACAGAAATTTACACATTGTGATTTACAAATTGTACATTATTAGTTCTCTTTTATTAACACGTGAATATACAATACAAAAATACAAAATGTACAAAAATTATTCATATCATTCTTAACTTACATCACAAAAATAAACTACAGAAATGAGGTTGTTTCATTGACAAAGTGACACAAAAATATATTAAAAATTTGTGACACTTGCAATCCCGAATCAGAGCAAATAAACCATGCCTGTTAACAACAACAGCACAATGAATTTCAGCGAAAAATAAAAATACTCTATTAACTTGCTTACTTTGTATTTTTGAAGTCTTTCCCCAGCAGACTCACTTTCTCTAAAATAGTCCTACAACAAGAGAAAATGGAAACACTTATAATATAAAGAAAGGTTTGCAATATTAACATTAGAAAACATGACACAGCAGGACATGCATACAAAATACTAAAGTGCTACTTACATTTCAATGTAAATTCCCCAACAGAACTCTCACCCGTCATGTTCTTTGAATATAAATTCCATCGTCATCTGTGCGCAAGTGATGCTGGGATATGGTAGGGTGCGAAGTGTCCATCAGATGTACACTTCATTTTCCTGGGAATCGGAGACCGCATTTGAAGTCGCTTTCGAATTACGGCAGCCTTCGTCGCGCCGCGGTGACGCATTCGGCCTTGGAATGCGCACTTCGGAGGGTGCATCCTGAATTGGGACAGCTTACGTCGTGACGCTGTGACGCAATCGCCCTTCAAATTCGCACTTCGGAGTCCGCGCACTCCACTTTGGGACACAGCTTTAGACTTCGTTCACCTGCTTATTCTGTGGCAGAAGGCGCCATCTAGCGGCCAAACTGGGCAATGCACATGCTGTCGTGAACTACTCCATATATTTGGGTAAATCACTGTAATAAAAAAAAAGTTCGAGCAGTGTTTAGTTTTGGGGACTGCAGCAGCAGCTTCTTCACAACGCCATTAGGCAACATGTGATATGACTGTCGTGTTACAGACTAGTTCAACACTCAGATATCACTTTTTAACCTTATATACTAACAGATCAATAGGTATGTGTATGTGTGGGTATGGGTATGTGGGTATGTCACCTCGACACCGTTATGAGGAACTCTCGATTGCCATTAGTTAGATATGCTTATCAACGTAATCCACTTAATGAGAGTATCTTATTATTATCAGTTTTATTATTCTCGGAAACAGAAGGCCTATAGGGGTGCATCACTCTCGTAGTTTGAGAGGTGCAGGTGGACTCTTCTGTCACCATCAGCAGCACCGATCAGACCGTCTGTACATGAGTCGTCCAGCAGAGGTCAGTGTCGCGCCGCTGATGAGCGCTTTAACGCCTTGAGACGCGCGCGTGAAACTTGGCTTGAGCTGCAGTGATGCTCGAAGTTAAAATGGATCGCGTCATTAATTTGTACTAAAAGAAAAGGTAACGAAAATAAATAAGAACAAATATTTTGTTTTACATTTGGAGTTTAATACTTATATACTAATCTGTTTAAGAATTTGCAGGCATGTTTTAATGTTTTCCCAAATGCGATTCAAAAGGTGATATCACGTTATTGTATTGGCTTAATCCGCCAGCACTGTGAATAATTTGACCTTCACAGAAATACATTCGTATTCGTCAGAAATAAAAGTAGCAAACTATGTTGTAGCCATTATCAATTCTATTCACACTGCACGGTACTTTATCGTGTGTGTTTGCTTTCAACTGATACCTGATCCAAACACAACAAGAACACCGCGTACACTTCAGCTACTCTTCCTGCAGATCCTGACGCTGCTCTAATAAAATGTGCGATTATGAATTATTTTATAGATCTGTTATTTTGTCCAGCAAACAGATTCGAGTTTATTAGCAGAAGTCATTTAGACACGAGTGTTCGGTGTAGTTCTGCTTTCAGTGTTCGGTGAACAGACTAAGAGCGCGAGTAGAGCTGGTCTGGGGTCAGTTACGGCTCGTCAGACCACTAGTATTTTTTTGTCATGCGATCATGACTCTGATTGGTCAGTGGACGTCCGTTTTCAGAATGAGCAGACGGGCGCAGCTGGCCGATGACCAGAGGGGACGCGCCAAAGACCAAAGGAGAGAAATCGGAGGAAACTGATATTGGCACACCTCTCCGTTTGCGCCCGCAGCAAGTCTGCTGCTTCTGATGGAAAGAAAAACTCACGCGAGTGACCACAGGTGACAGACAAAGCGCGCGCACGAGAAAGCGCAAACTCAGGCGCGCGTAACACGAATGCGAATAGGGAAAAAGCTCAGCAGAAGTGGAGATGCAGAAAGTAAAGCAGCTGAAGAGAACAGACTAGCACGTCACCTATGAGAGGAGTGAAAGCAGCGAGCAGAACAGACGCTGCCTTAGCAACGCGAACCGTGCGCGCGCGCTGGACACCAGGAAAGTTTGTGCGTAAAAGGCAGACAGGAAAGGAATGAAAGAAGAGTGTGAAGGGCAGCTCTCTTGAGTAGTAAACTGCCATTTCGACAGCCATGGAATCGGACGGCTCTGCCGGCTTGGCGAAATCAGCCGCCCTAAAGTTGTCCGAAATGGGCGAAAGAACTAAACAGCTCGGCAGCGCGATGCAGGACCCCGACCGGCAGAGAAGGCTCATTCTCGTGATCGTGTGCGTCGCGCTTCTGCTCGACAACATGCTCTACATGGTGATCGTTCCGATCATTCCCGATTATCTCGCAGACCTGGAGAGCGAGCAGGCGGCGCGTGTCCACGCCAACTCGTCGCTGGGCAGAGCGAACAGGCACGACCTGGACATACAGATCGGGGTGTTATTCGCGTCCAAGGCCATTCTGCAACTCATGGTCAACCCCCTGTCGGGAACTTTCATTGACCGCGTTGGATACGACATCCCGCTGCTGATCGGACTTCTGGTCATGTTTGTTTCGACCTGCATATTCGCTTTCGCCGAGAACTACGCGACCCTGTTCGCGGCGCGCAGCCTGCAGGGTCTGGGCTCGGCGTTTGCCGACACGTCCGGGATCGCGATGATCGCGGATAAATACACGGAGGAAGCGGAGAGGAGCCGCGCGCTTGGCATCGCGCTCGCGTTCATCTCGTTCGGGAGCCTCGTGGCGCCTCCGTTCGGCGGCATCCTGTATGAATTCGCAGGTAAACGGGTCCCCTTCATAGTTCTGGCCTCTGTGTGCTTGGCAGACGGCTTTTTGCTCCTGACTGTGATCAAACCTTTCTCTAACAGGACGCGCGACAACATGCCGGTCGGGACGCCCATTTACCGGCTCATGATCGACCCGTACATCGCCGTGGTGGCGGGCGCTCTGACCGTCTGTAACATCCCGCTGGCGTTCCTCGAGCCCACCATCGCCAACTGGATGGAGAACACGATGAACGCCACCAAGTGGGAGATGGGTCTCATCTGGCTGCCTGCCTTCTTCCCGCACGTCTTGGGGGTGTATGTCACCGTGCGGTTAGCCGCCAAGTACCCGGACCTGCAGTGGTTCTACGGCGCCCTGGGCATGGTCATCATAGGGGCCAGCTCCTGCACCGTGCCCGCTTGCAAGACCTTCGGCCAGCTGATGTTTCCCCTGTGCGGCATCTGCTTCGGCATCGCTCTGGTGGACACGGCGCTCCTGCCCACGCTGGCCTTCCTGGTGGACGTGCGCCACGTGTCCGTCTATGGAAGCGTCTACGCCATCGCAGACATCTCGTACTCGGTCGCCTACGCCATGGGACCGGTAGTAGCGGGTCAGATCGTGCACAACCTGGGCTTCGTTCAGCTGAACCTTGGCATGGGCCTGGTCAACGTGCTTTACGCGCCGGCCTTGCTGCTGCTCCGGTACGTGTGCCAGCTGAAGCCGTCCTACTCGGAGAGAAACGTGCTGCTGGAGGAAGGGCCGACGGGACTCTACGACACCATCCGAATGGAGGAGCGCAAACTCAAGCGAAAGGGCTTGTGCGCCACGACGACTAACGCGTGTCCCGTGGACGAGAACGGATTCTTCGAGCGCTCCAAATCCTACTCGGAGGAGGAATCGTCGGGACCCGAGTTCACTTAACCCTCTACCGAGCCCATAGAGAAGCATCTGACACGACGCGTTTATTTTAGTGAGCCAGAGATTATATCGCAAACATGCAGCATCTGATGTGCAATATTTATTCCCTTCCTCATGACTGTGTCCGCTCAGAGAAGTGTGCATTCGATGACTTAGAAACTATAACATTTGTCTCCGAGCGACATTCTGTCCTGTAGTGTGTAGAAGATGAAGTGCGTAGATGAAGTGCGTAGCTGCGTGATGTAACTGCACAAAACCCAAATAAAACCAGTGGTCATATTTCCATACGTGTGCCTTTTTACTGACTGATTCACTGCTAATAAATGTGGCAAATTTAAAAAAAATAAATACATAATCCTCACAAGTACTAAGAAACTTTAAACGACACCCGAGGAATTTTGAGTCCGTCTTGATTCGTTTCATTACTCTGAATGGAAAACGAAATATATAATCTGGACCTGTTAACGTGGGAGCAAATACACGAATATTGAAAAGATCATTTATTGTAGTAATAAAAGTGACATCTTTCCTCCTATATTTTTTGCAACTGAAATATCAGTTACAGGCTTTTCACCACACAACTGAACATCTTGAACGATTCACCGTTCATTATATCATATGATGAAAATAAACAGGTTATTAATCAGCATTTACACAAGTGAAACCAAATTTGGGGTTGGAAAAAGATGTAGCTATACATATCACAAAGAGCATAAAAGATGCTGTCTTAAATCATAACTTGATGGAACTCAAGGAAAAGCAGCAGCATCTCTGGAAACACCTGCAGCACCAGTGCGTGTAACGGGCGTGGATGGGCGGAGTCACGGACACGCGGACACTGACCGCGACTGAAAGACAGTTGACGCGCCGCTGGAGAGACAGACGCGTGACGGACAGACACCGGTCAAACAGGTGAGCGGCTCTCTGTTATGTATGAGCTCATTCATTCTGCTTAACTTACAGAAGTTTATAAAGGAACCATTTCTATTTGAACGGATTAATATTTGTGGCATAGTTTTACAATACTTTTGCAGTTTTTCACTGTACACCTGATTCAAGCTGCCATTAATGATTTCCTCATTTTTTTGTTTTAATTCTCAGATTTTTTGTTTGTTTGATTTTTTTTTTTTAAATAAGAGCAAAGAAAGTGATGTTTCGGATGTTTTGTATCAAATCTGCTAGACTGTACCTGTAGCTCAAAGTCGCGCGTCAGTGATTTTTTTATTAGTAAAACATCTCGCTCGGAGACTAGACAACCACTTAAAGCGTAACATTTAGCGTCTAATTTCATATTGTTTAGTCTGTTTTACTTGCCAATCAATTAGACGTAGGCTAATTGAAATTAAAATAGGGAAAATTCTATAATTACTCCCATTTCTGATGAACTTTATACAAATATTATCTGATAGATAAAGTGGGGGATGTTGCATCTGCTTATTCCTAATGTGGTTCAGATGTAAGGATGTTTCTGACTGATGATAATGTTAAGGATGTTTGACAGTCTCCACAGGACAAAGTTTGCGGTGTTGAATCAAACTCAGGAGCTCATGATGCCCGTCCTGAAGAGTGAAACACCCGAAGCCCACAGCGACTGCAATGTAAGCAAATAAATATGGATTTATCAGTTTGCTGTGACTCTTGCTGTTGTTACCAAAACGACAAATTAGGTCTACTTACCCTACAGATGTGCTGAGCGAGTCTTGATATAACATCATGACCTGTTGTCATCTGGGCAAATATAAGAGGCTCATCTTCAGAGGAGAAAAGCTTAGTTCTGTCCAAAGATCTGAAAGAATCAGCTGTCATCTGATTTTACTGTCACTGATTTTCCTTCCGATTCGATTTCATACTTGTGATTTACAGCATGTATGTACAAAATAGAACACAATGTGCATTTTGTAGTATTTTAAAACAGGCAAAATCAAAAGCTAGAAAATCTCACATACTTTCTTTGATAGAACTGAACAATTTTTTGAGAGATACTGTGTTTCTGAACCATATTGGTGCACCATTTGCATTTTGTTAATCAAAATAGTATTTTTGACCAGCAGGAAAGGCTTTTAAAATCTTCTCTCCATTTGTCTCAAAGCTATTTCTATAAATTATTAAAGCAAGAGCTGATAACACAAAACATCAGAGAGACGCTCAACAGTTCCTGACTCATTAATGTTCCTCCACCGGAGGGCAGAACCGCCGGTTCCACTGTCAGCGGGCCGAAAACACCTTCCAAGAGCCTCAGTCTGAAAGACTCGTTTGAGAAATCAGAAAAAGTTTTAAGTGCATAAATCTCTATCATCTATCTATCTATTTATCTATTGGACTGTTCTGAATAAGACTCATTCTTCTTCTCTCGTCCAGATGCTGCCCAAACTCCCTGTTCCGGACCTGCAGCACACACTGGATGCCTACCTAAGATCCGTCAAACACCTCGTTTCTGAAACGCAGTTCCGGAAAACCAAAGCTCTAGTGGAGACTTTTGGCAAGCACGGAGGTGTTGGAGAAAGACTGCAAAAACTGCTGCTGGAGAAAAGAGAAAAGACCGAGAACTGGGTACAAACACGTCTGAACTATTACAGGAACGGCAGGCGTTCGGTCGCAGAGAGCAGGAGTGACACGACACGATCTGTTAACATACTGAACCCAGTGTGCCACCACCGGATGCACCGATTTATTATTAAAAGTCCCATTAAAACAGATGAAGAAAAATAATGAGTAACTGATCTGTGGCTATTGATCCGTCTGCCAGGAAACATCACAGCTTTTAATGTGACAGCTGCACTTGATAAATAATAGCACTTTACTAAAACAATATTTTATTGTGTCTTATTTGTCCCTCTTTCTCGTCCAAAGACAGTGTAGCTTCACGCCTCAAACGAGTTTAATTAGAGCTCAGGAAATGATGAGCTGATGGCTTCTGCTGTGTTTGTCTCAGGTGTACGACTTCTGGCTGGAAGACATGTACCTGAGGAACAGAATGGCACTTCCCGTGAACTCCAGTCCTGCGCTGGTTTTCCCCAAACAACCGTTCAGAGACGTAAAAGACTCTCTGGTGTGAGTAAATAAAGAGCACTAATTAATTCACGCACACATATCGTCAGTGAAATTCACGCAGCAGCGTCTGGTTTCTCTGCACTGGTTTGTATTTTCTGCATCTCCTCCATCTCTGTGTCTCGACGGTGGACAATCACTGGTGAACAAACTGGTAACTACAGAATGTTTAACAAGTGGCTCTATACACACTTCAGTATGTGAGTGCTCAACGTGAGACGGACATGAAAGGAAGTTTGTGTTTGCTTCAAGAAACATCCACCACCAAATGGACCTTATCTTCTGTATGTCGACTTCATTAAGTCACCCTGTCTCTGGTGGTCTTGAATGAGGCTTTCTAACGAGTCTCAGACTGAAGGGCGGCTGTAAAATGTCTCCATCTCTGTCTAATTCTTTGGTCAAATGAAGCTGAATTTGGTATCAAATTGGTGTTTGTCTCTTGTGTTTGTCCAGGTTTGCTGCTCGTCTCATTCTGAGTGTTTCTCAATACAAGTCGGCGGTGGACGGGTAAATCAGCGTCCTTCATCTAATTCGGTGGTTAGAGTTTAGTCTGCGTCAGTAACACACGAGTGTGTGTGTGTGTTGTAGGAAGACTCTGCTGGTGGACGTCGCTCGCGGTCAGAAGGCCGACACGCCGCTCTGTATGGATCAGTACAAGCGTCTGTTCAGCTCTTACAGACGGGCCGGACTCAAACAGGACACGCTCATCGCAGCAGATGGCACGTCTGACACGGGACACGTCATCGTGGCCTGTAAAAATCAGGTATGTCGTTTAGTAGTGCTGAAGAATTTGTCTCTTGTGTTTGTTTGCTGAAATGATCAGCCTAATAATGGATAAATGACAGTCGAGAAAAGGCCACTTTTAGTCCTGATTTTACAGAATCACACATTACAGTCCAGCTGAACGGAGGACGAGCGCTGAAGAATATCTGCGGTCACCTTAATCTGATCCGGCTAATCACGGTCGAATCGAGGCTCGAGAGGCTCTTAAATTAACTGCAGGTCCATCGACAGACGCTCTTCAGTAGGTCCTGCATCACAGCGTCTCGCCGGCAGACGTCACGCTGAGCCAACGGAGCGCTGCGGTCTTGAGGGTCGTTTACCTGGAAATGGCTCAGGAAGCGTCTCTAATGAGGTCCGGTCTGATAACTCGATAACCCAATCAGAGACGTGGAGCCGCGGGGAGCCGCTGACACCGCCGCTGTTTGTGTTTGTCCCACTGAGATCCGGCTCCACAAAAACCACTGAACAAACAATAAAACGCTGCTCGTTGGGCGACAATCACACTCATCATTATTTTATTAGTATGTTCTGCATTCTGTTGAAAAAATTATTCTGTGCATTCACGCTTCCTTAACCCTTCCGTAGTCTAGCTTGTATCACTAGCCCTTACTTGTCCTTACGATGAATCGCATGTTGTATTCTTAATTTGAGAGTTACTTTGAATAAAAGCATCTGCCAAATGAAAGAATGTGAAATGTAGCATGTAGGGCGTGTGTATGTAAGAGTTGATTTCACTAATTTCACTGAAACTCACTAAAAGCTCAGTGAAAACATTAGCGAACGTCTCGGTCTTTCTGCTCGCTAAAGACGTGCGTCTCGTTCTCAGTTCTTTGCGCTGAATCTGACGGAAGGATCCTGTAAACTGAACGAGGCGGATGTTCAGGCTCAGCTGGAGTGGATCCACGAGCAGACGCTGAACACTGAGCAGAACCAGCCGGCCGTAGGACTGCTGACCGCCGACGGCAGGACGGACTGGGCCCGAGCCAGAGACGAGCTGCTGAAAGGTCCAAAGCAACACTGCATGGACACAGTGGGAATAGCTAGAAAGACAGATTAATCAGAAAGGTTACTTTCATTGCTCAGAGCCAAATTTCACATCCAGAAGTGAAAGAAGTTAGAGAAAAACGTATTGCGCCATGGTACAACAGTAATACCCATTCCCTCAAGAAAGAAACTCGCAATCTTGAGCGCAAATGGAGAAAAACTAACTTGGAAGTTTTTAGAATTGCATGGAAAAACCTGTATGTCCAGATACAGACAGGCTTTAAAAGCTGCTAGGGCTGAGCATTTCCGCAAACTCATAGAAAATAACCAAAACAATCCAAGGTTTTTATTTAGCACAGTGGCTAGATCAAATAACCAGACACCACCTGATCTAAATATTCCTTTACAGTTTAATAGCAATGACTTTATGAATTTCTTCACTGATAAAATAGATAACATCAGAAATGCAATAACGAATGTAGATTATACTGCATCTAATATGTCAACTTCTTTCGTCGCACCCAAAGAAAAACTGCAGTACTTTACCGCTATAGGACAGGAAGAGTTAAATAAACTCATCACTGTGTCTAAACCAGCAACATGCCTATTAGATCCCGTACCCACTAAATTACTAAAAGAATTGTTACCTGTGGCAGAAGAACCGCTTCTCAATATTATCAACTCATCGTTATCTTTAGGTCACGTCCCTAAACCATTCAAGCTGGCGGTTATTAAGCCTCTTATTAAGAAACCACAACTAGACCCTAGTGAACTGGCAAATTATAGACCCATTTCTAATCTTCCATTTATGTCTAAAATTTTAGAGAAAGTTATATCTGCTCAACTGTGCTCATTCTTGCAAAAAAATGATATCTATGAAGAATTTCAGTCAGGCTTCAGGCCCCATCACAGCACAGAAACTGCACTTGTTAAAATCACTAATGACTTGCTTCTTGCATCAGACCAAGGCTGCATCTCATTGCTAGTTTTACTTGATCTTAGTGCTGCGTTCGACACTATAGATCATGACATACTAATAGATCGACTACAAAATTATGCAGGTATCCAAGGGCAGGCTTTAAAATGGTTTAGATCCTACCTGTCTGATCGCTACCACTTTGTTTATTTAAATGGGGAGTCATCTCAGTTATCACCAGTAAAGTATGGAGTGCCACAAGGATCTGTTCTAGGTTCTCTACTATTTTCAATATACATGTTGCCCCTTGGTAATATTATTAGAAAACACGGGATTAGCTTCCATTGTTATGCTGATGATACTCAACTATATATCTCAACAAGACCAGATGAAACTTCTGAATTATCAAAGTTAACAGAGTGTGTTAAAAATGTAAAAGATTGGATGACCAACAATTTTCTGCTATTACATTCAGATAAGACAGAGATATTACTTATTGGACCTAAAAACAATACACAGAATCTTTTGACTTACAATTTACAACTAGACGGATGTACTGTTACTTCCACTACAGTCAAAAGTCTGGGTGTTATATTAGACAGCAACTTGTCTTTTGAAAATCATATTTCTCATGTTACAAAAACAGCATTCTTTCATCTTAGAAACATTGCCAAGCTGCAAAACATGTTACCGGTTTCTGATGCAGAAAAGCTAGTTCACGCATTCATGACCTCTAGACTGGACTATTGTAATGCACTACTAGGTGGTTGTCCTGCATCTTCAGTAAACAAGCTACAGATAGTCCAAAATGCAGCTGCTAGAGTCCTTACCAGGTCAAGAAAATATGATCATATTACCCCAATTTTAAAGTCTCTGCACTGGCTGCCTATTAGGTTCCTCATCAGCTACAAAATAGTACTTCTTACCTATAAGGCACTTAACGGTTTAGCTCCTGCGTACCTAACTAGTCTTCTACCACGCTACAATCCATCACGCTCCCTAAGGTCACAAAACTCTGGACTGTTGGTAGTACCTAGGATAGCAAAGTCCACTAAAGGAGGTAGAGCTTTTTCACATTTGGCACCCAAACTCTGGAACAGCCTTCCTGATAACGTTCGGGGTTCAGACACACTGTCTCTGTTTAAATCTAGATTAAAGACACATCTTTTAGCCAAGCATTCAAATAATGCATCTCAAACTTTTCCTGCAGCTATATCTGATCAAATGTTCATTATTAATCTTTTAGCTCTGGTTTAACAAACCTTCCTTTTCTTAGTTTGAACAGCAGCTACGCTAATTATGTTCCTATTCGTTCTCTGTTTTTGCCATGGGATTGGCATCCCATGGTAACGAGGAATTCACAAGCTCCAGTGTGGATCCAGAACACTTAAGAAGAGATGATGCCAACCCCACAGAGGACTTCAGATGATGCCAACCCTGAAAACATACAGCACTACCGAATTCTGCTACTAATTTATGGTGTTCTTTGTCTGTTTGATTACATCGTTAATTGATCTTTACCACACATCTCTGCCATATGTACATCAAGCTACTACTATATATATTGTAAAAATGTCAATTTTGTGTAAAGCTGCTTTGCAACGATATGTATCGTGAAAAGCGCTATACAAATAAATTTGAATTGAATTGAATTGAATTAAATTGAAATCACGTTTCCCATGATCCTGTGCGAGACGGAGATGCATTGTAACTTGTGAACAATCTGTCGAGCAGATCCAGTGAACAGAGAGTCCGTGGAGCTGATGGAGCGCTGCATGTGCATCGTCTGTCTGGACGATCCCACGGGACTCGAACCCAGCGACGCGAACAGAGCTGCACTGATGCTGCACGGAGGAGGACACGATAAAAACGGGGCAAACCGCTGGTACGACAAACCCCTGCAGGTAAAACACGGCCGCTCGGTAAATGAAAACTTTCGAATGCTGCTGTGTGTTTCAGATGAGTTTAATGTTCAGAGTCACTGGAGAGCGAAACGCCGTGACTCAATGACACGAGTTTGTTTGATGGAACATCCAGCAGGAGTGTTTGGGAAACTTTTGTGATTCTGTTTAGTGCAGGAATGTTCATGTTCAAAAGAGGAGACAAGTCACCGTTATTTATATAGCGCTTTTTACAATAGAGATTGTGTCAAAGCATCTTGACTGTAATAAACAGGAAAATAGTGTGCCGGAGGAACCAAAAGCCCATCGTTCTCCTCTGGCAAGACAAAACCATGAGTGAACATCCAATCGGTCTGACTGAGGAGTGAATGATGACGTCATGGAAGCGTTTGTGTGTCGTTTCAGTTCGTGATCGGTGCAGACGGCGTTTGCGGGGTCGTGTGTGAGCACTCGCCGTTTGAGGGCATCGTTCTAGTGCAGTGCACCGAACACCTGCTAAAAAACATGTGCGTAATCCACACCGACGAACCAGCTAATCGCTCTTTCTGCTTACTAATGCCTGAAGTTACTTTCTGAAGCCGTGAACCAATTTGAGCGTCTGTGAAATGATGGAACTGAATGATCGTTTCTTCGCTATAGACGCTCCTGTAAGCAGAGCTCCGGTCGAAGCCCGTCTGAACTTCCTCGTCCAAGCAGATTAGTGTGGAAATGTTCCCCTCGGATTCAAGGCGCGCTGGCCTCCGCTGCGGATCACCTGCACAGGTGAACCAAAACTCGCAGACACGAGCAGCTTGTCTTTGTGCCTCAGTCAAAGTGAACATGGTGTTTATAATTCACCTTATCGTGTTCACCAACCAGCATCTATGAAATGTAATGTACAAAACATTGTAATATAAAAATTTCAGATGTTATCCCATTAAGCAGCTAGTTGTTATCAGTCAATCCAGTGCTCCAGTGCTGATCTAGTGACAGTTAATTATCAACAATCACTTTTCAGTTTCTCGTTTAGTTTGAAAGCTTCATCCTGCAGGCATCAGCCGTGGTTTGACTGAAACTGAACGCTCTTCTCCCTCTAGACTCGTGAGGAATCTCGACATGAACGTTTTCACGTTTGCGGCTTACGGGAAGGAGTTCATCAAGCAGCAGAAGATGAGTCCAGACGCCTACATACAGCTGGCTCTACAGCTGGCCTTCTACAGGTGAGGAGGCATTTTTACATTCTCAGCGCCGGACTCTATGTCACCTTGCTGTTTTTCAGATGTCACAGAAGACTCGTCTCCACCTACGAGAGCGCTTCTCTCCGTCGTTTCCGGCAGGGACGCGTGGACAACATCCGCTCGGCGACTCCGGAGGCTCTGGCGTTCCTGAAGGCCATGACAGACGGCAGAACGTCTACTCAGGTTTCACGATTTTTCTATTTTCTACCATAAACGGACCAAATACATAATATCCAGCGTTACACTCTTCATTTCAGGACGCAGAGAAGATGGAGAAACTGCGAGCGGCTGTAGATGCTCAGGCAAAAATCACAGCTCTGGTGAGAGAATACAGACGTCTGACGTCAGTCCTGTTAGCGCTTTCGTACGTGTGCTGACGACCCGTTTGACCGTCTGCAGGCCGTCACAGGGATGGGGACGGACAATCACTTACTAGGACTACGTGAAATTGCCAAGGAGGTGAAAATGGAGGCGCCAGACATTTTCTCTGATGAAACGTACCGCATCAGTATCCATTTCATCCTTTCGACCAGTCAGGTGAGAGCAGCACAACCCATCCGGTTCTACTTGATCCGCTCCGAGCGGGATTTGAAGCGGCGCTTCCGGCATGGGAGGCGGGCGCGCTAACAAGGACGCTAAAGACCGCAGCCTGTAGCATCAGTCACTTGGCGCCTCTTGAGATCAGTGGAGTGAAGTTTACTCACACCGTTCTTACCAGCCGACCTCGTTACAGCAGCATACTGCATAAATGCAACACAGTACAGCTTTTTTTAGTAACTGTAGTTGCAGTGGTCTTTGTCCTCTAACTGCACCATATGAACAGCAAGTGTATGATGTGAGAATGCAGCCACTGAGCAATCAGAGCCTCCCAGATCATTTCCTCTTCACACACACCATGGTTTTATTCCCAATTATTTTAGTATTATTAAGTGAGTCACGGCTGCAAATGTAACTATAGTTGACTAGTCGCAGCAGGATCTTTAGGGTAAGGGTTTAATCGGTACCTTCCTGATAGTGAGACGATGCACATCACGTGTGATGTTTCTCCTTGCAGGTCCCCACCGCAGAGGAGATGTTCTGCTGCTACGGGCCGGTGGTTCCTGACGGTTACGGCGCATGCTACAACCCCCGGCCCGCTCACGTGCTGTTCTGCGTGTCCAGTTTCAGAGAGAGTAAGGCGACGTGTTCAGGGCTGTTCGTGAAAGCGCTAGACGAAGGACTGCAGGACATGAGGAACCTGTGCACTAAACACACAGATCACAAGAACACGCCAAAATAACAGCAGCACGCTTCGCTATTTTCATAGATGACCAGTACTGTAAATGCTGCTTTTAGATTAGAAACCTCTCTGACCGGAGACTGAAGACATGTTCGCTCTTCAGAGAAGTGTGCATGTCCACTGCATATATATATATATATTCTATACACTGGCATATATACATAAATACATATATAACAATATTAGCATGTTAACATATTTACGTAACTATACTTTTAGAATAGTTAGAAACTAAAGTATGCATTAGTTTGCATAGTTGTTAGTCTGTAAAAGCAGACTTTAAGACAAGTAATATTGCTAATATCACTATGACTAGTGAAACACACACACGTAATACACAAACACATACATGTAAAACACATACATACTTAACATACTACAAGAAATGATGCATTTAAAAAACAAAAAAAAATACTTTAAAAGTATGAATGTGAATATCTGTGTGAAAGCACAGACTGCGTGTAGAAATACTACACTGTGTTTATTAGAGTGGATATAATGTATTTTTTTCATAGACATAGGGATTTTAAATATATTTTTAAAATGTGCAATAAATTCAGTTAAAGTGCAATAAGTTAAACGCTGTGATATTTGCACTAGAGACACGTGCACTAATAATCATCATCATCACTATGAACTCCTGACTCACAGGAACACACGTACGCAAGTAAATACAGTCTTGTTTTTAGTTCGACTTCTTATTTATATTATGTAATGCTGTCTGCCGGATTCATTCTGTATGGTCTTCATGACGTCTGTCAGATAAAAGTCTTCATGAGTGCTCATAACATGTATTTTTGTAAGATCTATGCATTTTGCTCATGTAATTGATTGGTTTGCCACTATTGTATTAATGTGTTGTGTCAGTAACGGAAGGAGATTCTGCGCTGTCAGTTGTATGAAATATAAATAAATCAAATATGAATAAATTATAGTTACAATGAAATAAACTGATAAAGGCCTGAAATATCATTAACTAATGCTCACCTGCTGTGAGAAACAATTAGAACATCTCACACACACACACACACACACACACACACAACAATCAGATCAAACATTCTGAAACTGGTGAAGTCAAAGGGTCATTTTCTCTCCCTGTGCCTCATTTTTTATTTACACCAAAAGACAACATGGGAAATTCTGAAGAGTAAAGGAGGAGCTGCGGCTCACACGCGTAGATATTCACACATTTGAGATGTCAGCGATCATTGGTTCTCTGTTCACTTTCATTGTCTGGAAATAATCAGCTTGAACAAATTGCTAAACTTCACCTTTTGTGATTCACACACAGTGACAAACTTCAGTCTGATTCACACTGACAGGAAGAAGACAGCAGCTGGACAGGAAGACATTAGTGCAAATGTCTGAATATATTTGTGATCCATCCAAATTTAACAAGCCTCGATTATTTCACAGCTATAACTCATAAAATAAAGCAGAACATTGCTCATGGATGTCAGTTTAGATCTACATCGAAGCGTGTTAAACGTCAAATGAACATGGTACACTGTCTTCACTGCTTCTCTTAAAGGGGTCATCAGATGCTAAGTTCACTTTTTCATGTTGTTTGAACATTAATGTGTGTTGTCAGTGTATGTACAAATCTACCCTATAATGATAAAAGTCCATGCAGTGGTTTTTAATTAATCTGTAAAAATAATATTCCCTTTTTTAAATCGAGCTGACAGAGGCCGATCCCACCATAGTTGATTGACATGAGCGTCTTACCTCAGACCCGCCTTAAAGCTGTAACAGTCCCACCTCCATTGTTTTGATGCCAGAGCAGGGATGTAAGTTAGACAAGAATATCTCTGATTGAGTGATTGAGGTGTTGTGTTGCTGGATGTAATAATGAACATAGTGGTCGTCATTTACTCCCGACATCTGAGCAGCTGAAGATGCAGTAGATTACGTTTGTTTGTGAAGGGAATGCGCCTCCCGATCTACATATATCTGTCTATGTTCACGCGAATCATTCATGATCCAGCTTCACTTACAGCAGAAGTGAGTATAAGGGTTTTTTTATGAATCTTTGCGATCGCCTTTCCTAATATTGTGCTAGTTAGCAAGTTTAGCGGCTAAATGCAGCTAATGTAAACAGGCTCGTCACTCCACAGAGAGAAGAGAGGGGCGGGGCGAGCAGAGCTCATTTGCATTTAAAGGAACAATCCCTCAGAATGTCCTCAGGGTGTTGTTTTACACAACCATTGAGAATTTTTAACCAAAGTATATTATAGACTTTTCATTAAGACACTAAAGAATCATATCAACTTGTAGAAAACGGGCATCCGATGACCCCTTTGAACTCTCTCACTGAAAATCAGTGTTTATTCAATGTCAGTGCAACACAAACGGGTTCAAACTTTAATCCACTGCTGAAACTGATCAACATGAAAACCACAAAATAATCAAAGTTCCTAAATCAGACAGATTTGATGAAGCACATGAAGTATTTTCCTCACGTGGAATCGGTTTTCAGCTCCTGACATTCTCAAAGATAAAATAATTCCCAATGCGACAGCACTGTTACCTCGTTCTTAAAATCTTTCAATTAAAGAGAAAAGCAGAAAATGTTTTTATTATAAAGTGCTTCTCATAATGACCGCGCTGGCATTTCTGAGGAAGATGTCAGTACCCGTCTTCCTCTCACACACGGATTTAAGAGTCTAATTGGCAAAGGAACCGAGACGCGTTTGCTAATGATACTGAAAACATGGCAAGTCAGAGGAGCTCCCGTGCGCCGCTCCGTCATTCTCCCTAATGAAGCTCTGGACTCCCAAACTTTAGTGTGAAGTGTCTTAAACGTCTGCAGAACCATTTAATCAAACCTACCGCACAGAAGAGAGCTGCGGGAACAATAACTCTCATTCATTTAATTTCCGTACGCTAAACATCTGAATGAAGGTAGAGATCGTAGAGATGAACAGAAAAAAAAAACGGACAACAAACGTCATCAAGCCATAACTCACGAATGACGAACAATTGAGTAAAGCGAGTGTTGTAACAATCGAAGCTCTTCAGGCCGCTTCATGAGATAAAGGGGTTAGAAATGGCCGCGTACTGTTGATATATGTGATTACATGTGCCGTTCATCATAGTAAAATCTGACACATTAAATGGATGTTGAGCTGCTTCTGTTCAAGGCTGCTGGAGTTAAAGGTCAGCCGTGTTTTCATTCAGCTGTCTGCCGGCCGTCTCTGACTTTATATCAACCCTAATGCTCTGCGTCTGCCCTCACCATAACAGCCAGAGCTTAACACGAGCTACTGCAAAAATAAAAACATCATCCTCACAGCTCTGTTGGTAAGAAGTCTCAAGCAGTTCAGATTCTACACACTCATACAAACTCCACTGGGAAACTGAAGATCATGAACAGATGCAGACTGGAGGCAGAAAATGGGATATCTGGTGATTTTTAGATCAATAAGCAATTTACGTTAATCCAGCAGAGGGTTCCAGTGCCGCAGGCCTGATTGATGACGCGCTGCGGCCCAAACGTGAGCCATGGGCTCCGGGGTCAACGCTCCGCAGGACCGATTGCCAGATGGACGCGAGTCTCACCGATCGTCAGTCGGCTGCGTCCTGATCAGAAAATAGTGAGTCTGTTTCTAAAAACCAGCAGATACGTTTAAAGGAACAGGCCAAACTGACAACAGTAACATGATCAGCGAATGTTTCAGTAATATAGTCACAAGACAAACAATATGCACAATTTTTGTGACAAAAACACATGACAAGAACAACTTTAAATTCATAACTTTAACAGAATAGTGTAAGTGCAAAAAACCTTCACATTTCTGCTTTGGTGTCTCATTATAACTTCATCTTTTGTTGTTTCAGGTTAAGTCACGGCCTCTGGAGTCGAGTCTGTTTTATTTGTGGAGCTCTTTTCTCAATGCACGTTGTTTCAAAGCAGCTTTACACAAAATCATCATGTGTCGTGTTTACAATATGTGTTAACCGTCTTCATGCTGATTAGAGCTGAACTTGTATTTGACAGCGATGCACAGATGAACTGTTAATAACAAAACTGAATGTCATGAAAATCTTTCACTTCTGTTATTTCTGTAAAAGTGGGATTCGTTCTGTTTTCCCATCAGCCCTAGTGAATGATCATCTCTACGCAGTAAAATGGACCCAAGCAGAGAAGAAATGCCACATTCACTCATTAATGATTCTAACAGTCGGATCTCAAGCCTTTCATATGGTCTGTATGTAAAGTCTAACAAATGGAACCACAGAGAAAAGCTTTCTCTCTACAAGACAGACTCACAGAGACTTCAGGATCTCGAGGAATCGGAGCGCTTTTGTGTAGTTAACATCTTCACAGGAGATTCGGCTATGTGAACACAAGACACAATGACTGCTTACAGTGTGGTGCGTTTTTGCCTTTTTTTATGAACCATTAAAACGCTGCTGAAAACACACAGTCAGTCAATCCCAGACCGCAGCTTCCTGCGAGAGCCCGTCTGAGGAGCGAAGGGCTTCATTTGGACACACGGATGAGTCTCTCTCTGTCCGGGTCTCCGCGCTGACGCACTAATAAATGAACGGGCTGTTCTTTCTTACCGGCATCCGCCTATTCAGTCATCTACGCTATGAATCGTTGGCCATATCATCACTGTGATTTACTGCAGCAATCGCACATCTAGCTCCTGTTCGTCAGAAGTTATCATGAAACAAAACGACTGAACGCCGACGAGAGCCGAAAATCGAGAGCTGAACTCACAAGGAACCGGTAATGAGCTCGAGCGTTCACTTTCACTAGTTCATTTCTCCTGACTCCTGACCAGGTGAAAACACGCAAGTCTAGCGCTGTGAAATTGATCAGATAAATGGAATCATTTTAGTCCCTATAAAGGCTGTAATGAAGCAGATCTGCAGTCTGTTTTCAGCCGTATGACCTGAAGAGGCTCTTCCATTCAGACTCACATTTGCACTTCAAATACAGCAGAAACTGAATTAATGCAAAATGAGGGAATGAAAGCCATGAGATTCATCGGGTATTTCTGCCCTTCAGGAATCTGAAATCCCAGCAGATCTTCAGCATCCATTTGAAAATCTCTTTGTCTATTTGTCTGATGAAAGGAAACGAATGTATGTCGTCCCGGGGCCCTCAGAAGATGAGGAAAAACATGATTATCGAGCAAGAGGATTCACTTATTAAACCATAACTGACGACACTCAGGCTTGATGTCAGTCAGTGTGGAGAATCCAAACAGCAGAGACTGGAAATATAGAGCAAACACACACAGAAACACTTACTTGCATGTGACCATGATAATACAGATCACACACGCTTTCTTTGGTATTCCTTGAAGTATCTTGATTGCATGCAAACAGTGTTGGGAAAAGTTACTTCTAAAAGCAATGTGTTACAATATTGCATTACTCTCTAAAAAGTAACTAGTTGCATTAATGACTTTTTATGGAAAGTACTGTGTTACGTTACTCTTGCGTTACTTTTTCTCAGCTCAACAATAATAATAATAATAATAATAAAAACACTCTTATTTCAGCAATAAATGAACACACACACACGCATAAATGTGATGTTTAACTAAAGTCACTTTTGTGTATCCATATGGATGAATTGGACCATCAAAGGTGAGCCGTGAGATTAAATACAGGATATATGTGTTATTTAACACATTTAATTATTGCAGGTTTGCATCATTCTGAGTTTGCAGTTCACATTTTGTTTTGTTTTTTTTATTTTGAGGAATCTGTTTTTGTGCAGTGAGATGAGTAAATGCATGTTGACATTTAGTCTAGAACTACAGTATCATCATGTTCACACAGGGCACACAAAGCATCTACACTTACTTCAGCATGGGAAAACAAAGTAATAATAATAATAATAATAATGTTTCATTTATACCGTTCTACAAGCTCAAGGTTGCTTTACAATAGGAAGACAAAGGAAAATGTCAAGAAGCGTAACACACATGGATATGCACAAGGGTACAGAAGAGAAACACATTATACAGAATAAAATAACATACAAAACCCAGACATGAAACAAAGCAAGGTTGATTACTATGGTAAATCAAACCAAACATAACAGTAAGCATAAGCACAGGCCTAGACACACGGCATAGGTGGACTTTGAAATCTTGCAGTGATGTGGTGAATGTATTCCAGAGGACCAGTAATAGGCCAGATTCAGAAGACCTACGTGAACGGTACGTATGTATGAGGTCAGAAATATATTTGGAAGCAGGATCATGGAGTGCTTTGGATGTGATGAGTAACATTTTGTATTTAATGCATAACGAAGAGGTAGCCAATGTAGTTTGCATAGAACAGGAGTGATATGGGAGGATTTCTCTGAATTTGTGAGGACCCTGGCAGGAGAATTCTGAGAGCAGCGGCGGACCGACGGATAGAGATGTAATGTTGACGGTCAGACAAGTAAGAAATAAACCAGGATAGAGCAGCACCAGAAGAGTCGAGAAATGAGAGTGCTGTGCTACAGAGTTTAGCTCCAACCCCAATTAGACACACCTGAACCAGCTAATCAAGCTCTTACTAGGCACGCTAAAAACGTCTCGGCAGGTGTGTCGAGGCAAGTTGGAGCGAAACTCTGCAGGACACGACCCTCCAGGACCAAGTTTGGGCAGCCCTGCTCTATAGCCATAAGAAGAACATTTATTACCAACATTACTTATTTGAAAAAGTAACTCAGATAATTTCTTGAAAATTAAAAAGTAATCCGTTATATTACTAATTAGAGTAATCTGATTATTCAACTCAATTTACTGCATACATGTCAGTGTTGTCCCCTGACAGTCTTGTCTGTGTTGTCTTTGTTTTATGTTTCTATGTGTGGTGTCTGAGCACATGGCTCTGTCACCAGTGTGGAGGGGCTGCACCTCAGGTTCCTGTCAGGCCACTGTTGCTACCGGCCTCCACCTTCGCTGCCTACTCTCCTCTCTGGTGGTCTGTCTTTCTGGACTGGACTCCATGGCCATTCACCTGCCTGTCTATGAGTCTCTCCCTGCCTATTGTTTGGACTGTGTTCACTTTCTGTCTCACCATCTCTTGTCTTGTCAGTAACTAACACTAACACTCATTCTGCATTTGAGTCCTCCTTCAGATATCCTGACAGTGCAAATAGTTCCATGGTAATTATTTGGATATCATTGTTTAACCATCACTGTACTGCAGTATGTTTTTTTTTCTTCAGGTTACGTGATGGAGTGTTGAGAAAAGCTCTGCACAGTCCAGTTTTTCCGCCTCCTGTATCGTGCAGAAACGGGGCTTGAAGCGACTGACCTCTTCACAGATCACAATCAAAGAGAGCAGGAGAGGCAGATTAACGAACAGTCTCATTACTTAACTCGATTTACTTCTAATGCATTATTACCCCAACATGGAATGCAAATAGTTCCGTGGTAATCATTTGGATATCATGGTTTAACGATGGGATATTGTCACTGTACTGCCGCATGTTTTCTTTCCTCAGGTTACGTGATGGAGTGTCAAGAAAAGCTCTGCACAGTCAAGTTTTTCTGCCTCCTGTATCGTGCAGAAACGGGGCTTGAAGCGACTGACCTCCTCCCGGCGGGTCGTTACGTCTGACAGCTCAGTAACGAGGGGCGCGCTGCGGCTTTAAGAGCCTGGAGCCGCTGCTGACGGACTGGAAGGGCCTGATTGCGGAGCTGCGCCGCGAGGCCCGCGGGCGCATTTTTTTCACCTCTAAAGACACGAGCTGACGTCCTGTCGTGGAGCAGCGCTGTGAGCCTCTTCTCTGTCACAGACTGGCAGCTTGTTTAGCCTGACATCACGTCTCTATTACCCACAATGCCTGTTCCATTGCTGGTGTGCTCAGTAGCTCACAGGAGCCCTTCCACACGTCTGTCTGATTCTCACGTGTCGTTTCCCCAGCAGATGTGTGCAGATTTAATCAAACTCATCTTTAACATAATCAAGGACCAAAACCCCACAAAATGCACAAACAGCTGCCGCTGCCGCTTTGAACTCTGAGCCAGAGAAAGTCAGAGACGCTGCTGACGGACGCGTGTGGAAATAAAGCAGATGGTAAAGCAGTAACAAACACAAACCCCTTCACACTGCGGTTAAATACGGTGTCACTCCTGTTCTGCTCACACTCGTCACATATTCACTTTTATTTCAGCCGTATCTGTAATCTGTCTGTATTATGTTTTTCACAATTCAGATCAATAGAGTGTATAGCGAAGAGAAGTGACCTAAACTCTTCTGGATGTGTACAGCTCATCTGAAGAGCTGGAAAATCACAGCCGGTGTCCATCAGTCCTGTGAAACACAGATCACGATCAGAGAGAACAGAATTATTGAAGGGTCGGTGTGAAGACGAGGCCCATGGGTATTTCATGGGTATTTCTGGAATTATTGCACAATTCATTCACTTTAAATTTCGACGCGCTGATTAGTTACACATTCATAATGGTAATTTTAAGCATAATAGAAATTTTACATTAATATTATTTTGTTTGATAACAAACATGGGTAACACTTCACAATACATGTGCACAAACATGCATTAATTCATGCTTAACTAATGCAGAGATAATCGTGAGTTAATATTTAACTCATGAAGAACTGAACCATTTATTAATAATTACTTCATCAGTAACAAATTACCATTCTACATAATTCATAGATTAAATAATCAATAAATTGTTATTAGTTAAATGTGTCATAATGTATTAATTCCCTAATAACTTATTTTATGAACTAATAGTGTAAATTAATGTGTTAATTACCACAATGGGTTGAAGCCACACATTTTATCTTCCAGTTGTCTGCTTTAATTAATCATTAGCTGATGATTTGCAAATGTATCATTATGTTATGACTTTACTTGTTGAGGCACAGAACTATTAAAGGAGAAGTCCACTTTCAGAACAACAACTCACAAATAATGTACTACAATGTAAACAAAATTATGGTTTTTGAGGAAAACATTTCAGGACTTTTCTCCATATAATGGACTTCATTGGTGCCCCGATTTTGAACTTCGAAAATGTAGTTTAAATGCGGCTTCAAAGGCTCTAAACAATCCCAGATGAGGAAGAAGGGTCTTATCTAGAGAAATGATTAGTCTTTGTTTTTTTTTTGGTTTTTTTTTTTAATTTGTATACTTTTTAAGCACAAAAGTTGGTGTAGCACAGGCTCTGGGATGCGCGTTCACAACGCTACGTACTATTGAATCACGTCGAAAAGTCACGTGGAACTACAGACACAGTGTTTACAAAGCGAAGACTAAGAAAGTGCAAGTAAGTCAAACACTGTTTACAAACAAAAAGCTACAATGATGTCGGACGATTCTGAAGTTGTAGGAGAAAATAAGATGGAGTTTTTCAACATACTCTAACTTTTTGAGCCGGAGTACACAGACGATGAACTTACACGTGATTCGTAGTAGCGATGGGAAGTTCGGATCATTTTACCGACTCTGACCTTTGAGTGTCGTTCAGCAAAATGAACAAATCTTTTTCCGAGTCATTTTGTTCATTTTAGCAAAATATAATTAAAATGTTACGTGTCACTTCCCTAACACATCTACTGCTTACACAAACACTGATCACACTATAAACAAGACAAAACTATAACGCTATAAAGAAACAGAAAAGATTCATTCATTGTTTGGTCTTTAGTCTATGATTAGCTCACCTGACCTCTTACAAGTTTTCGGGTTCGAGTCATTCGTTCATCACGTGACATAAGATGAACAAACTACTCGAAAAACCCGAAGACTCGAAACAGGTGAATTAATTCCAGTACAGAACCTAATAGGATGTTTGCATATGCGCGACTGAACGAATCACTCCCCGAGACGACTCGTTCTTCCCGAGTCACATTAAAGATTCATTCAAAATGAACGAATCGTTCAAGAACGACCCATCACTAATACGTAGCGTCGTAAACGCGCATCCCAGAGCCTGTACTACCCAAGCTTTTGTGCTTAAAAAGTATACAAATTTTTATTTTTAAAAAAAAAAAAAAAAGGACTAATCGTTTCGTTAGATAAGACCCTTCTTCCTCGTCTGGGATCGTTTAGAGCCTTTGAAGCTGCATTTAAACTACATTTTAGAAGTTCAAAATCGGGGCACCAATGAAGTCCATTATATGGAGAAAGATCCTGAAATGTTTTCCTCAAAAAACATAAATTTCTTTACAACTGAAGACAAAGACATGAACATCTTGGATGACAACGGCGTGAGTAAATTATATGTGAATTGTTGTTCTGGAAGTGAACTTGTTAAGAAATATGTCATCGTGGTTATGGATTTAGAATTAGTTAGTTAGTCATGTGCCTCAATAAGTAAAGTCATAACATAACGATATCTTTGCAAATCATAGGTAATGATTAAAACAGACAACTGGAAGTTGAAATGCATGGCTCCAACTCATTGAGGCACATGACTAACTAACTAATTCTATATCCATAACCACAATGACATATTACCTAACAATTAGTTAATAGTTCTGTGCCTCAACAAGTAAAGTCAAAACATAATGACACATTTGCATATCATTAGCTAATGAGTATTTAAAGCAGATAACTGGAAGTTGAACTACATAACTTTGACCACTGTGGTAATTAACATATGAATTTACATCATTAGTTAATAAAATAAGTTATTAGGGAATTACATTTTGACACATTTAACTAATAGCAATTTTTTGATTACTTAATCTATGAATCATATAGAATGTTCATTAGTTGCTGATGTAGTAATCATTAATAAATGGTTTAGTTCTTCATGAATTATACATTAACTCGTGATTATCTGAGCATTAATTAAGCATGAATTAATGCACATTTGTGCACACGTATTGTAAAGTGTCACCCAAACATGCAGTATGAAACATTACAGATGTAATGTGTTAAATCTGCTCCATTTGTTTAACTGAATTTGAATGAATTTGTTGAACTGATCTAATGATTTTGTAATGATGAATGTGCAGCACAGATAATAAACATTTACACACAGTTTATCACACTCATCTCTTGGTTTACACAGATGCTTACACGGCCTAGAAGGATTGAGATGTAAATCATCGAGTCTTGAGTTCTTCAGACAAACCGACTGGAATCACAGACATTTTTCTATTTTAAGAGGACTGCATTAATCGTCTCTGTAGGAGCAGGAACTATTGAATAGGTAAGGATTTAATTCGTCTGTTTCTCACAGCGACTGTATGAGCTCGTCGGTTTCAAAGGTCAAACTCATTCAGGGAGCAGAAGAGAGAAACCCCCCGACACACCCGAGCGCAGATGCGCGTTTGAAATCCGTACGCTACAAAGACTCTGTTCACGCGGCGGTTCTGCCACCGAGCGGCCCAGTCGATACGGAGCCCAGCGGGTCCGGCGCCTTTCATCTGCTCCGGGCCAATCGCGGGATCGCCGCACACGGAAAGACGACAGACGGCTGACAAACATTTCAAACGGCTTTATTGAGGCACAGACAGTGACGCCGAGTACAGAAAACAGCCGGGTCAGAGGTGCTCAGAGAGGAAGTCGTAAAGTGTTTCCTGAGGTTTGCCTCTTGTAGTTTCCTTACACACACGCTCATAATACTGCAGCAACAACCTGAACACGGATCCTATAAGAAATAAACAGAGAAACAGTGACTGATGGACGCACTGCGCAAACACCACGTGATTTCAGATGTATGTGTGTGTGTGTATGTGTCTCTTACCTACAGTGGCGTGAGATTGTGTGATCAGTGTGTGTATGTGGTGGACGTCTGTGAGCAGATCTGTGTCAATAAATGTGAAGTACATCAGATCGCGCTCCGCCTCCGCCGCCGCCATCATCTGCAGCACAGCTAAAACACACACACACACACACACACACACACACACTCATGTTGTGTTTACATGTTTTATGGGGACATTCCATAGGCGTAATGGTTTTTATACTGTACAAACCCTATTTTCTATCGCCCTACACCTAAACCTAGCCCTCACAGGAGACTGTGCACACTTTTACTTTCTCAAAAAAACTCATTCTGCATGATTTATAAGCCTGTTTCCTCATGGGGACCTCACAAATGTCCCCACAAGGTCAAAATTTACTGGTATTACTATCCTTGTGGGGACATTTGGTCCCCATAACGTGATGAATACCAGGTGCACACACACACAGGCGTTAGCATGACAAAACACAAAGATCATCACTAATGCTCTTCATCACTCTCGTTGCTTCCAGTTTGAGGAAGAGGAGCCACGCGTGTGTGAAGATCTGCTCGAATATGAAGATGAATCAGTCGAAGGCTGATGGCAAATGCGAGTGTGAATGAAGGTGTCCGTGACTCACGGATCCGTTTACTTTCACACTAATGAAAAACGGATTAACAGAAGAGACCTGTGATCTCTGCCGTTCTCTAGGTAAATGAGTGAAACAGAGTTTGTTTGGCTTTTGGGGTTTAGTGATGTTCACTTTCTAACATTTTATTTGAAGGTTTTCAGGTCACCTGGTCGTACCTTTCAGACGTTTGTCTCCACCGAAAGCTCCACAGCCCCAGTTACCCGTTGCGACGGTGGACAGATTCTCCGTCTGGACTCCAGGACGAACAAACCCACAGTAGGCCTGATGGGACAGACAGAGGTGTATCAGTGAGGACCTCACATAGAGAATACTAACTAACCCGTCCCTAACCTAACCAACCCTCACACTAACACGATTAAAGCAGAACAAGAGCTGATTCGTCCTCCAGTCCCTTTTCAACAGCTTCACTGTACTGGTAAGGAACTGCATTATTATTATCATTATTATTATTATCATTATTATTATTATTATTATTATTATTATTATTTGTCCCTGACGCATCACTGATATTGAGCATCTGCAGCAGATTCATTCACTCTTGAAACTTAATGAACGGCACTAACGGCTCTACAACCCACAATCAATCATGAATGCTTTGGTCTGTTTGTACACAACAAAACAAATGTGGAGTCATCATTCATTAGGTTTGAAATTAAACGGCAATTAAAGTTTCCACTAAAGCGAGTGATGCATCACCGAAGCACAGATGATCAAAGCGGCACATCAAAGAGCAGAAACAGACGCCCTCCTGTTCATCCGCTCACATTAATAATGCACGACATAACCCACGACGGCGACTAAACCAGACCATTTTAGCGGCGGCTAACCGGAGTCACGTGATTACAGGATGATTTGCGGAGTGCAGCAGGTTATTCCAGCAGTGATTTCATCTTTTATTGTTTCGATGAAGTGAGTTTGAACCGCTGCTCTAGTTTGTGATGACGTGTCAGTGACCTTGTTGAGTTCTCTTGTCATGTTTTCAGGGTGAAACTGCTCCAGGAAGTTTCTGTAATGCAGGGCGTCAATGGCGACGATCTCCGTGCATCTGCGCCGCCACTCGTCCCTACAGACGCAAACACAAACACATCAGTATCTCTGAGAAGGACAACAGCAAACATTCACCGCTGTGCCGCGCCGCACCTCGGCGTCTGGTCGTCGTGGTCACCGTCCCATCGGTAGGTGTCCGAGTATCCCGAGTATCTGCTGAACTGCTCCGTCCCTGTTAACGCAACATCATAACACTCAAACATGAGCTGAATCATGACAACGTTGCTTTACAGCTCAGATTAACTGATCAAATTTACATTAACCATCTGCTTTGAAAAAACCTGTATTGTAAAGATGTGAAAAATGTCATTTGACTCTTTTCGAGCATTGTTTTGTTGTAAGTCACTGCTAGTTGGACGTCCTGAAAAGTGAGGATGAGGCGAGTGTTCAGGAAACCTGTTCGAAAACAGTCATTACGAAGCACAGACAGAGCGTTCAGAGACTCGTCATTGTAATGTTTGGCCCTCTCATCGCAGCGGCTAAAACAGCCAGCGTTCGGTGCACCTCGGATCGTCGGGTCGAGCCTTAACGTCATCTGCAGGACGGCCGAGGCCACTGAGAGCTTCCGCAAATCCAATAAGAGAATCCTGGCAGCCGCGGCGGGTCCGTCCAGCCATCGATCCGTCGTAAAAAGCGAAGCGCGAGCTCCTCCGAAGATAAGCTCATTGTCTTTATTGGAAAGGAAATGAGATAAACGCATTCCTGCTGGGAAGAATTCCTCCTCATGTGACCTTCAGAAGAGGCTGAAGAAGAGTCTGTCCTTTGTTTGTCTGTATTTCTGAAGCGTGTTTAGTAAACGATGCTGGAGTCTCTGACAGGCTGAAGAAAACGGTTTAAAGGTCATTGGACGCATCTCATCTGTGCCGGGGCTAAAACGAGCGTCGGTCCCGCGAGAACATTATCATCTCAGGCTTAATGTCAGGCCTTTGTCTCAAACGGTGGCGTTTATTCAGCGAAGGCCTGTGATGCCCGTGACTGAAACGATTCAGAGTTTAGAGATCCGAACCAAAGGCCGTTAGTTTGACTCGGTGTGATGCGACTTTTACTCTATACCCACGGAAACGCAGAGCTTCTCCTTCACACGCTAACACGTACATTAGCTAGACGTAAAGCATTCGCGTTTCAGTGAGGGGATGCACCTGCCATTTGCCTTCAGTTTCCTGGCTGGAGATTCGCATCGGTGAGTCACTCGCATTTCTATATCTGCTCTAATGCCACCCTGACAGCGGGCAGACGCTCCGCAATCAACCGCAATTCAATTAGCCAGAGCCACTTTGGCAAATTTCAGTACAGCTACAAGAAGATCCATTTTAGCCATCGATGTCAAAGAGCCGAGTGGGGAGCATGATTTAGCACACGACCAGAGAGAGAGAGAGAGAGAGAGAGAGAGAGAGAGAGAGAGAGAGAGAGATACAGGACGAAACGCAGGGGCTGGGACGTTTTAATAAAGGAGATGTCGTGGCCCCGTGCATTAGTGGAGCGACTCCAGTCGGCTCTTAGAGCCCTAATTAATTCTGCAGGACAGTAATAAAGTTAAGAGCCGTAAGTGGCGGGACGGAGAGGCGGGGCCTGAAGGTGACTCCATGGAGACGAGATGACGGGCAGCCGAGCCGAGAATACAGATCAGATGAAGAGCATGGAAAACGCTCGCTCTACAGTCGCGGTCGATACAGAGGCCAAAACAGAAGCTCTGCGCTTCGAAACGCGTCCCAATAAAACTCACACATCGCATTCTCAGCACTACAGCAGATACAGCAGCGCAAACAGACGTCTTCTCCCGCAGGCACACGACTGTCATGAAAGAGCAACAGTTTGAGGAGTTTATTAATGAAACTTCTGATATGTTTGTAGCTGAATAACAGCACGGACATCTGAGACACATCGCATGGGCTAGACCTTTGCGTACTTCCGTGAAGCATGTTTCTGGGCTTAGTCTGTTCAAACGTGTGTGTGTGTGTGTGTGTGTGTGTTTTCATTGCTGTGTGTGTGCACTTGGATGGGTTAAATGCAGAGCACAAATTCTTTGCCACATGTCACGTCCTTCCTTCCTTCAAAATCTGATAAATGCCCAGTGTTCACAGTAGCAACAAAACCCATAGGGGTATATTCTGTTCATGAGACATATACTTATCTTAGACATAAAAATAATATTGCAGGAGAATGGAAAGAGCAAGTTAACATCATCTTGTCAGAGTTCACATCCAAATCTGGACTTGATTGACAAATGTCCACTGCCACTGACTATGAAGTTGGAGGCTGTCAGACAGGTGGCACTGTCTAAAGTACAACATCTGTTCTCTAACGTTCATATCCAGCAGAAAGTGCTGAGCCAAATGAACAACAAAACGGTGAGCTTAGTGTGAAAGTGGTTTGGATTAAATACACACAGTACTCGTGATATTATTTTTCACCCCCAATGGGAAGGAGGGTTAGGGGCACCAAATGTGACATGGATTTATACCAGCATGCGGATTTCTCACCTTCTGAACATGCTGAATAATGATGACAAAGATGTTAGGGAGTTGGCTCGATCCTCCCTGTTTCTGGATCTAAGGAGACGCAAGGTGTCATTGGCCAAGGAGTCAGAGCCCCACTTCCTTGGTTTTGAAAGAAAACCCAGTGGGAAACTCGACACTCACTCTGTTGGTTTTGGTGTCTGGTCAGATTGGCCAGACCTGAATGACCTCTGTGTTCGAACTAGAGTATCATTGGAGTGGGTACGGTCGGACTCTGAGAGTGTGAGAGTTTCAGAGGACATTATCACTGACCCCCTGACTAAAGTTAGGGCGACGGCCACATATAGTGCTTACAGTTTCCCGCTGACATCTGTAAGTGCTCAGCGAACTCTCTTAGAATTACATCAATGTCATGAAAAGCAACATTGGATTGGACTGAAACTTCAGGGAAAACTTGCACGTCTTTCTTCGGCTGATCATTCTGTGTCACGTTCATTCCTTAAGAATACTGCGCTCAGTGAGGACATTGTTATTTTCACAGTTAAAGCCACATTACAAGTTCTACCTACAAGACTCAACCTTTCTATCTGGTTTCCCACAACTCAGGCTCCTCATTGTTTGCATCACACTACAGAGCCGATTACTGAAACATTGCCACATATGTTGAATGGCTGCTATGCTTACAATGAAATGTACACAGACAGAATAGTGGACAAATCAAAGCATCTACCACCTGTAGTAAGAATATACAAACATTCCTGTGTAAAGACATCTATGTTTCAGTGTCTTAACAGTAATCCTAAAACTTTTTCAGATTTGTCTGGTAATACATTACATGTTATTGTGATTAATGAGGAGCGCAGAGAAGTGTTCATTCTGGAGGTAGCATGCACTTTTGACTCTAGTATGGAGGAAGCCTTAATGACTAAAGTCAATGACTAAACCACTCCTAAATATTATTACAGAGATTAGGGTCGTTTATTTGTTTTTATATTTGGCAGCTCACACACATAGGCTGGTTGTGAGAGGGCTTTAACAACATGAGATGGCAAAAAAGAGGGCTAAACAGTTAGCAAAGTATGTGTATGTGTGTGTGTGTGTGTGAATTTAAAGAGCTTGAGCAGGAGTGTTCTGCTCCTGCTGTGAAATCTGGGCTCCTCATCAACCCCCCTTCAACACACTCATATATACACACACACACACTCACACACACACATTCTTGCATTTGTGGTTTACGGGGACTCTCCATAGGCGTAATGGTTTTTATACTGTACAAACCGTATTTTCTATCGCCCTACACCTAAACCTAGCCCTCACAGGAGACTGTCACACTTTTACTTTCTCAAAAAAACTCATTCTGCATGATTTATAAGCCTGTTTCCTCATGGGGACCTCACAAATGTCCCCACAAGGTCAAAATTTACTGGTATTACTATCCTTGTGGGGACATTTGGTCCCCATAACGTGATAAACACCAGGTGCACAAACACAGCAGTGAACACACACCCAGAGCAGTGGGCAGCCATATTGCTATCACTGCGGCGCCTGTTCAGTGCATTGCTCAAGGGCCTTCCTCATGGTATTGAGGGTGGACAGAGAGCGCTGGTTACTCACTCCCTCCACCTTCAATCCCTGCCGGACCTGGGACTCGAACCCTCAACCTTTCCAAGGCCACGGCTGCCCCGAACGGTACTACCTGTTCCCTCTACTCCTCCTCTCATACAGAACAGCACATTTGTGTCCTTAATCTCCAGACCTGATCATTCCAGAAAAGCATCCATTCTGACCAGCATATTTTTAATTACGCTCTCTTCTCTGGAGGCCATCTGGACATCATCTACATATCTCTGTACTGGGATAGGAGATATCACGCCAGGGGGAGCATGTTGACACATCCACTTTAACCACTGGTTAATAGCAATTATAAAATTATTTGCACTCCAAGGGCAGTTCTTTTCGTGTTGGCGTTTGATGTTCAAATGGTCTCTTTGGATTTTTTCATGAGACTGAAAAGCCATCCAATGATCCTCAGACAACGGGCGAACATACTGCTGCAAAACCGTAAGCTCTTCTCCAGGTAGATGGAATTCGTGGGTGAAATCATGAGGTAACAGCGGCTGTGATAGATTCTACCAGTGGGTGATGCTTGTTTGTATGCAAGCTTGATTGTTGCGATCAAGCACATAGTCCATAATAGTTGCCAAAGCATCTTTATCTGCACCTATTGCATTAATGATGGCAATTACAACGTGTGTGGTTGTTTAGCTTTACTGAACACCATTTTGGTGTTCACCTGCACCAACGAGTTAGGGTTAGGGTTAGCCTACCGCCATCTTACACACACACACACGCACACGCGCACACACACTGCTACTTGCCTGCGCACCGCAGCGCCTGCAGCGTACCGCAGCGCAGCGCTCACCGCAGCGCTTTACACACACACACACACACGCACACACACACACACACACACACACACACACACACACACACACACACGTTGGGTTTACATGTTTTATGGGGACATTCCATAGGCGTAATGGTTTTATACTGTACAAACCCTATTTTCTATCGCCCTACACCTACCCTACACCTAAACTAGCCCTCACAGGAGACTGTGCACACTTTTACTTTCTCAAAAAAACTCATTCTGCATGATTTATAAACCTGTTTCCTCATGGGGACCTCACAAATGTCCCCACAAGGTCAAATTTACTGGTATTACTATCCTTGTGGGGACATTTGGTCCCCATAACGTGATAATACCAGGTGCACACACACATACACACACACACACACACACACGCATGTTGGGTTTACATGTTTTATGGGGACATTCCATAGGCGTAATGGTTTTATACTGTACAAACCTATTTTCTATCACCCTACACCTACCCTACACCTAAACCTAGCCCTCACAGGAGACTGTGCACACTTTTACTTTCTCAAAAAAACTCATTGTGCATGATTTATAAGCCTGTTTCCTCATGGGGACCTCACAAATGTCCCCACAAGGTCAAACTTTACTGGTATTACTATCCTTGTGGGGACATTTGGTCCCCATAACGTGATGAATACCAGGTGCACATACACACACACACACACACACACACACACACACACACACACACACACGTCCACACGTCCACACACGTCCTGATGTCCTGCAGCTGTTGTCACAGTAATCTGTGGATTGCAGGTGAAAATGGTTTAACACACCAAATGTGACTCCTTCGGTCATAAAAACGCATGAATTGTGCTCTAAGAGTGTCGATAAAAAGCTGCTTACATTTGGTGTTTAGATTACACCACTAACACTGCACATGTAAACGCTTTCACAAGCAGCGTCTTTGTGCTGTGTGCGTGTTCAGTGACAGACAGCAATCAGACAGACAGACGCCTGAGTGAAATGGTCCGTCTGATGCTCAGCACGTCTGGAGATTCGAGTGCTGATTACAGTCTGAACACAAACGCCACAGGAATCTCAGCGTGTCCTTGTGTGTTTGTGTACCTGTGATGATAAGACACTCGTTATCGTCCAGCGCTTCAGTGAAGAGCCGAGCGGCGATGAGTTCCGGGTTAATCAGAAAACGGATTTCCTCCTGAACCAGACCGGAACCGGTCACTCCCCCCCCAACAAACCGGTTGGCAAAGTCCACCTGCAGAAAACAAACAAACAAACAAACACACAGAGGAAGCCATCAAACCCATCAACAGCATGTCCAGATCACATTTCTCAACAGAATTTGTTGTATCCGCTGGCAATGTTAACGTGCCATTTCCCGAACAATCTCATAGAGGGAATGTTAATAATGAACCAGAAAAACTTGAAATTTGTGTTGCATTTAAGCACAGAAGTATGATATTGCAATACAGAGAAGTGCATTTTTGCTTAAGCTACTAAAAGTCTTAAACTAAGATAAGATTGTGTGTGCTTGACTGCAATTTAAGATAATGTATTTGGTCAGCGCCTATAGCCTTGTGGTTAGTGCACTTTATACTGCGTAACTGCGCTCATGGTGACCAGAGTTTGATTCCTGTCTGGAGGTCCTTTGCCGATCCCGCTGCCCTCTCTCGCCCTAATACTTTCCTGTCATCTCTCCACTGTCCGGTCTGAATAAAAAAAATATATATATGTATGTATAATGTATTTGTACAATCAGAACTTGTGACACTCAGAGTGATGTTGCAGTTTTCCAGGTTGAACTTATGACACTTGCAACATCTGAGCAAGTGTGAAGCCACACGTATCATGTGCTTAGAAATTGCCGTGGCAACAGGGGGCCCCATACAAAGAGTAAGTATGCACCAAATGTTTGACTTCTATAGAAGTACAAGGAGGAGACATTGTGATGTTTGTGGCAGACTATAAAATGCCAGTTTGTGATCTTCCTCCTTCCCACACCTCGGGTGAAGACTTTCTCACTGTTATTTTGAATTTATTGCTTATGAGTTATTGTTTTATTAAACGAAACCATTTCAGATGGTGATTCACTTAAACCTCTCTTATAACAAGACTCAGAGTGATTTATTTCTTATAACCTATTATCTGAACCTGAAAGAAACCTTACCGAGCCCCAAGTGAACGGACCTGGCTGATCTAGTTATGACAACGTTAGAGAATATTGAACAGCTGACTATGCACTCGATCCATCAGGTGAGAGCTGTTTCATTAGCGATGGATTTGGTTTACTGCCATGGTAAAAATGTGGATTAGGTAGTTCAGTACTGAGGTGGAATATTTCACAAATTACATCACGAATATGAATCCTGTTTAAGAGAGTCTCAGTCAGCAGGACCTTCTAGAGAAGGGAGTAACTAATAAAAAAAAAATATTTTAAAAAATGCATTAAAATAATAAGAAAAGGCTTCCTGTCCCCTGTCCCATGAATGGTCTTCATTGTCCTCAGGATGTAATGATCTGATGTGAAGCGTGAGCGCGTTTTGGGCGCGTTTATCAATCGTCACCTGCAGCATGCCGTAGCCCTGGTCCTCTATGGTTCCGTCACAGCTGATGTGAAGCTTGCTGAACTGCTTTTCTGAACTAAAAATCAAACGAAGAGTGTTTATTGACCTGTGGGAAATGAAACGCTGTTGATTGCGTGAGGATCAATCGGTCTCACCTCGACCACGAGGGCAAACTCTGCAGACACTGTCTGGTGTACGTTATGAGACCGCTGGGCCCTCGGATGAACAAAACACACAACAAATTACAACAAACAACAAACGGCATCATTCGACCGACCTGTGAACGAACGAGTGTTTGTGACGTGCGAAGGAAGCCAAACTCACTCTGCTGCGTGATCCGTTTAAAGTACCACAGAAGGGTTTTGAGTTTCTCCTGTTTTCTCTGAGACGAACCTTCAAACAACCTACAAAACACAGAGCAGACTGTATAAAAGGCTGGTCTAATGTTTCATATTCATAAATGGCAGTCAAAATCACTGTTCATGCATTTAGAGACAGACGAGCTCCAATCGCTGACGTCAAACCTGCAGGACGCCGCCTGATGGAGTCTGAACGCGCTCATGTACGAGATCAACAACAACCAACATTCACAGAAAACACTGGAATGATTCCCGTCAAACGTCTCTCTGAGAAACCAACGTCATGTCAGACACATCACACTTTAATCAATATTCCATGTCCATGTATGTATTTATTTGGTATACACACATACATACATACATATACATTATATATATATATATATATATATACACACACACATATATATATATATATATATATATACATATACATATATATATATATATATATATATACACACACATACATATACATATACATATACATATATATATATATATATATATATATATATATATATATATATATATATATATATATATATATATATATATATATATATATATATATATATATATAGACACACACACACACACACAACATGAAGCTCAGCTGAACGTATCTCCTAACATATGATAATACATAAATGCAGTATGCAGGGTCATAATTCAGTCTTGTAAAGTGATACTGTTAATAATCTCTGATCATTGGTTCACTCTTTTCAGATACTGAATATGCTCTAAAATGAACCACTGGACTGATAATGTTTGACTCTTCGGTGAAATCACACTCGTACGCGTGCGATGTGCTTTATACGGCACCTGCTGAAGTTGATGTCAGGATAGTTGCTGAACTCCGTTCTCCGAGAGTTTCGTCGAGGAAACGTGCAGAAGAAAGCGTTTGCTAGCAGACACGAGACCTGCTCCTGAGACAGCGTGATGGAGCCACAGCGCTGCGTCCTCAACAGCGGAATCGGCTGAACACACAGAGACGAGAAACACGGCCAATCAGATTGATTCGATCAACACAATGATATGAGAAAGCCTCCACAGGCTGAAAATGCTCTTGACTTTTATTACTACTGACATTTATTAGCAAAGGCATACAGTCACACAACATCTTTTATTCTGTTGCTGTACTTCAGCTCATTCATTCAGTATTTGAGTATTTTCATTCTGGGAAATACATTCCAAATCAGGGGTGTAAAAAGGTACAGAGAAAGTGTTCGCAAGTTAAAGTACAAGTACTGTGTCTTTTTTCTATGTAAAGTCAAATCTAATCAAACATTCATTGAGTGAAAGAAAAAAAAAGTACATTTAGTTACTTATTTAAATCCTGATTGAGATGGCCATAATAACACTACATAAAGCACAGATGAACAAACTCCACACACAGGAATTAAACTACTAGAAAAATTCCATCTGCCATGTACTGAAAACACATTTACAACTTAACTTACCAACCCTAACTAAAACGAGTTTGGTTTGAATTCACTTTATTCAAGTCACGTATGTTTCACCATCGAGAGGTGTAGCAGAAGTTCTGTTGCTTATTAAAAAAGTTGATCATATTTCAGTAGTAATCGTTATGAATCAAATCACACGGCGTTCACTGATGCGAGGACGCAACGTCGTGTTTTTAAAGTTTTTGTTTGCAGGTGCCATTCTAGAAACACCCTATTCTCCGTCAGGAAGGATTAAAAAAAATCTCCATGAATGAAAATGTCCATTAACAGGGAGCTTATAAAATGAAAAATAAGTGCTTTTTGATTTGTTGCGTGATCTTGAAAAATAAAACATGTTTAAATCAGGCTACTAGCACGCAAGTTCATTTCTGAAACACCTTTCAAAAATCTCTTTAATGATGAAATACATTTGCACAAAGACTCTAAATAAAAACAGGCACCAGTAGCCGTGTGTATCCTGATCTCCGAACTGAAGGAGATCAAATCAATCCTCAAATTTGACCACTCGTGCAGCCTGGAATCAAAAACCGTGTTCGTTCACTCAGACCAGAGGAGAACTGGTCCTGGCTGAGCCCGGTTTCTCCCAAGAATTTTTCTCTGCATCTCTGTCACAAGATGGTGTTTGGGTTTCCGCGGTCGACTTTGGCTTTCGATTAAAAGACGATTAATATTCAGTAATATCATCGATTTAACTGCACTGACACTATCCGATGAGAACACAACTTGATCTGAATTAGGCCGTTTAAAGACACAATTGTCATCTGTTTTATATCTGAATCAAATTTGTTTCATAATTAACAAATTTTGCTACATTGACATGAACTGAACTGAATCAACACTGAACTGACTCGAGCTGAATAATGCACTAATGTCTTCTGTAAAGCAGAATCTGAAACGATCTCATATTTGATGAAGTTTGCATCATCGATTCTGGTATTTTCCTGTTTAAGGCTGTGAAGCTGCTTTGAAACAGTCTGTATTGTATAAAGACAGAAATAAATGTGATTCGACTCTGTGAATGACTTCAGCTTCATTCACTGAAAGCAGATCTTTACATGCGTATCAGGAGCGTAGCAGAAAGAAAATAAATGATAGTCTTAACACAGCACTACTACTTGTGATACACAAATATAGTAAGTGATGCCCCGCTGAATTATCAAGCCTGAAGAAAATATAATATCTCTTTATTACTTTCTTAAGATGATAGATATAAACTGGAGCTTCAGATAACGACACTCTGCTTTTGGCTCAGCGACAGCAGGTACAGAAGAGTCTAAATCACACATATCACTATAACTGACTAATGAACATGGGGAAACTGTTTCCTAAATGATGTTGTGAAGACACATCAGTCGCTAAAGAGCCCAAATAGAGGCAAACTCCTCAGAAGAGACTGGAGAACAGAGGAAGAAACATTATGTGAGCGAACGGCACAGAAACAGGGAGAGATCTGACAATCAAAACACACTGAGAAACCACAGGAGCTTTGAAACCTGCTGTTCATCAGCACAGCTCTGATCAATCTGCGACCTCATTGGTGGAGGATCAGTGGGCGGAGACTACATCAATCAATTAATTAAATCAATGAGTGCTCGAGTGTTCTCATTGGTGGAGGCTGAATGGAATGAAACAAGATAAACTCAGAGAATGAGAGCATAATCAAGACTCTTATTACATGAATCACTGGCCAAAACAGACCAACAAGAAACAAAAAAAATGTCAATTAATAAGAAAACTGAGAAAGAGAGACCACAAAAGGAGAGACAGATGTAGAGATCAAATAACATATGAAGAAATAAAATAGAGAACGTCTAGAGAAGATGAATGAGATGAATGGAGCAGGTCTCGTTGAGGTTCTGTACCTGCGTGAGGAGTCTCGGTGCTCTCAGTGCCAGCTGTGCCATGGCTGGAAGCAGCTCTACAAACATCTTCTGAGCTTCAGACGCCTGCAGACTCTAGAAACACACACACAAGCATTAGATTGACATCGGTCTGTCTGGGATCGTCTGGGACAGCAGACTTTCTGCTGAGTGTTCAGACCCAGCCATGACATGGAGCAAACAAACACGTGTTAAAAGCGTGATGCCTTTCTTATAAACCCCTCACAGATCACACACTCATCTCTCTTTAAGACTAAGTGAAGCTAGAAAGTACAAAAGCGCAGCACAAACTTGAGTCTAACAGACTGAGCTGAGATGCATCCTGTGGTCTCGTGTAATTTCACATGAGGGAGACACACTTTTACATACAGTAATCTGTGTGTCTCAAAGCAGAGCCCAGATAAACGCTCCGTTACACCGTTACCGTGTGCTTCTGCATCTCATGGACAGATCAGAGTGTTTTGTTTTGTCCCGTTGATTCCTGTTCATGTCCCATGACCGCTAGAGAGCCAAACTCAGATGAAGAAAGACACTGATTCAGCTCTAACCGTTGGTCAATCAAGAGACAGAAAACGATCTTTCCTGCTCCGCAGACACAAACACATGCAGCTACTTCATCTGCATTTTTATTCTCATTTACAGACAAACCATGACAAGCTGAAATTCATTTCGTCAAGACGGACCTTCAGAGCTTTAACAGTTTGACACTAACGAGCAGAAGAAATGCAGGCGCTCTTCAAAGCTGTCCGACGAAACGATCACACAACAGGAAAACAAACGCCCGTAAAATCACACCGGCTGCGGGTCCATCGCTCTTCTCGCACAAACGGCCCCAATCAGCAATTTATGACACGAGCACTGACACACACACACGCACGCCCGGCGTCAGTCTATCATAGAGGATTGTTACTCCGCTCTTATTTACGATGGCAGTGTCAGGATGATCAAACTAAAGGGCAATTTCATCAAGGTCTCTGAGGTTTCTTGTCTGATTAAAGCACGTCCGGGAACAAATGCAGATGAGGACGGGTGTCCTTAAACGAGTCCAGCTCTCAGCGCCGTTCAGCTCGGGACATTTGTACGACACGTCGAAAAGAAGAGCCGAGGAAGGTCATAAATAACGGTGACATCGTAAAACCGGAGAGCAGGACGGCAGCCAGCTGAGACTTCAAATCAACAAAACGCACACGATCTACACAACATCTGACGCACGGCAGATCGTTCACAATCGGATGTCATCGCGATTCATTTATTCTGTCATGAATTCTGTTCAAAACGCTGCTGAATCTGCCTACAGCAATTAACATGCTGTAACGTGCGTCTGATTCTCAGAGAGAAAACAAACAATCAGACGCTGTCAATCAAACACACGCGGCCCCGCCCTCTCCTCCCGTCCGTCAAACTGAACCTGTCCATCGAAACGCATCACAAAGCTCTCCACAATCGCCGTCTAACTCTCACGAAACATTCGGGACCTTTCATAAAACATCTGAGTGAAGAAACGATCTCGTTACTGCACAAACGAACATCACTAACAAACCGCCGCTGAGGTAGACATCAGGTTTGGCAGGTAAAGGTTAGGCCTAACCTATGAAAACAGAAACAAACACTTCACTGTCCATCAACTCCTTTGCACAATAACCAACATAAACTAAAGCAGCAGGACGGACTGTGTGATATTTATCAGATTCTGACAGCACAGCCCATCCTGCGCTTATAAGAGCTCAAATTGGCATCATGTTTTCACTGCCGTCTTTGCTTTGGCATCTGAAGATTTTCTCTCTTAAAGAGGTCAAAAGATTACGAATATTTTGATTTGAGATAAAGTTCACTGTACGCTAAAAATATATATTTACAGTAATGATTCTCAGAATCAGAATAGAGCCTAATTTACGGAAACCACAATCACAATATTGACGTCATGAGCTCATTAGCATATGCCCGCCCACATCCACGTGTCAGCGAGCAGGTGAGGTATTAAACTGGAAGCAGAACAGATACGAGTATTCCTGAGCGTTAATTTAAATGTCACTCATTTCTAAAGGTCAGAGAGGGTGGAAAATGGTCATGCGTAACCACATTACTCCTCCAATTCAGCTATCAGTTCAAAAACATTTAAACTTTGGAAAATAAAATAATACACATAAATATCTCTTATGAATTATTGAATTTGTTTTCCGAAATAAATTATCAGTGTGATCTGTGCTTAAAAATCTTCAGCCAGCTAACCGTATGTACAGCGTTTTTATGTAAAAATCCAGGGAATGAATTTGTGGGATTTATAATGACAGTGAGTTCAGATGTAATTTCACTCCTTGTGCCTCATTCAGGCAGCTGAACATGAAACATGAACACCGCAATTACTGATGGGAAACAAACTCAAGTGATGCATAAATCCAGACAAAAAATTAACTTTGTAAAATTACACCTTCTCTCTTCTAAATCTGATTTCCATGTCAAAAATAAAGACCATATGGCAATTTGATGTATGCCTATGACACGATTAAACACACGGTCTATTATGTTCCTTCATTACATTCATTAAGTGCGTAAGTGGTTCGATGAAAGAGACATAATAAAGCAGAAACCCGCATGTGCGACAATCACAGAGCAGAAGAGCCGCACTTCCTGTTCTTCATTCTGTTAGCATTGATTTCTCTGCAATATTTCTGCATTGGCTCTTTGGGTTAATTAATTAAAAGTATTGACTGATGGGTCGTAACAATTCAAAGGAAAACAAAGTGTTTTATGACAACCTGTACCATAAATAACATCAAATCAATAACCAGATGCTCATATTTAGTGATACTAGCAGGAGGAGAGTCAAGTGACCGAAGACTCTGTAATGAACGTGTTTACACTGAGTCACCATAACCGTCCAAATGACTTTAATTAGGATGTAGAGCTTCATTAACAGAGAGCACTAATGGATCAGTGTGTGTGTGTGTGTGTGTGTGTGTGTGTGTTCATTACAGGCGTGTCTTTACCTTACAGTACATATGCAGTGCCGTGAAGTTCCATCCCTTCGCTTGGCCCGCATTATATGTCAATATGGCATCCTAAAAAATAATATATATTGAAAAAATAGTTCAGTTCTTGAAGTAAGTGTCAAGCATTACTGTATTGCTGTCTGTCTAATGGTCTGCAGTGAGTTTGGCTTTCGTTTCTCATACACAGACGTTTGCTGCCATCAGCTGGACAAAACTAGAAAACTACAACACAGTTTTTATTTGTTTCTTCTTCTTCTTCTTCTTATTATTATTATCATTAGCACTTACCTTAATGAAGTCAAAACAAAGGCTTATATTAATTTACTATAATTACTTTTGCAACCATTTTGCATTTTTAGAATTAATATTAAAAAAAGTATGAATAATTTTTCCCAAATCAGAGAGTCTCCACAGGGACGTCGTGTCATATTTAATTCGTTTCTGAGGGCAGATACGCCTCCAAATGATAGCTAATGATGAACACACACGGACACAGAATGAACACACTCAAACCAGCTCAATTATGTGAGTAATTCGCGAGAAAAGAGCACCAAAATCACCTTCACATCATGAGAGGAGCTGAACGGGACACTCAGCGCTTTATTGATCAAATCCCATCGGCTCTGGAAAGTCTGGAAATATTCAAACATCACACAAATAATTCAGCTGATAATATATGTCCTGTTATTACTGAAACACCACGGCACGGGCCCTGTGATTCCTGTGTGTGAGTGTTAGTCTGACCGTACGCTCCATGGGGAACAGGCTGTGTTTGGAGCAGGGCATTTTCACATGCGTGTCGTCCCAACAGTCCCGCAGCTCATCTGGAGACGGATATGGCTCTGGAACACCACCGGACTGTAACAGGTCAGTCTGTCAAACAAATACAGTCCTTTTAAACATCAGCCTTAAAACACTAAGAAATACGTTTATAATAACATGTGTATACAGTATAATAATTAATTTTGCAGCTAATGTCACAACATGAGTGCAGCACCAGCACTGAGACTTGCACACTTACGTTCACGGAAAGCTGATCACTTCTATTTTTTAATTCTTTCGTTGTTTTTCGCTTTATTTTATAATTGTCGGCTAAGCTTTTCCCACACCTGTTAAGCTTTGATTCACAAATGTTTAGGAAGCTCAAAGAGAAGCCCTGTGGCACTGACCGGAGCGAATGCCGCATTTGTTCACGTGTGTTTATGTGCGCTCGGGTCTCAGACTCACCCTGATCATGACCGTGTGGTTGTCGGTGGGTTTCAGGGCGGGTAACGGGCCGCTGCACGCCGGCGTCCTCCTCAGGTCACTGAGAGAAACACCCAGCCGAGTGACGTTACCGACTAACGGCTTCCCATCAGCCCCTGCTGGAGATGCTGGCCTGTGAAGAGTTCATCAGGGATGAGGAGAACGTCCAATCCATCACACATGATCAGAGCGACTGTAAAGGTGCTGTAAGCGATGCAGATGTTGTAAATCATGTCCGTCGGCCTATTTTTAGTTTATGTGTGGTAGTTTTGCTGACAGTGGATCTCCTACTCTGACCAGCAAAACACAGCTGAATATAAACGGGCTTAGAGCGGAAAACCACCTTAAGCTGGTCTCCGACAAAAAGACCACACCGCCCTCAAAATGACAGAGTGTTGTGATTGGCTGAGGAAGCTCCTCAGGTGTATCTCTCAGTCATACCTGTCAGGTATTCGAATAGTATTGTGGCTGACATTCGCAGTCGCTTACAGCAGCTTTAACTCACGATTACATCCGTCAAACTCACGCTGCAGATCTGCGAAAACGTCTGAGAAATGCGCAGCTCCTCTGACTGTATTTGACTGTCCACGCGGAAACGCGCATCTTCAGCAGCCCGCAGAATTCTCTCATGTTCTACAACAACATCAGCACAGTCATTCTGACCGGGTCACTGTACTAAAACTGAAACTCAAAAGTCTATAAAGACTAAATGTGTATGTTATAATGCTTGTGCATTTGTAGATCGTAGATACGAACCGCAGCGGCTCTGATGATCCCGAACGGACAGAAGAAGACGAACAGAGCGACAGACACGTGAACGAGGCCCGAACTCTCCGCTCCCGGTGACCGATTCACATCCATTCACACGAACTTCTCTGAACGGAACACGGTCCGCTCGGTAACGAAAGCAAAGTGTCTGAGTGTCAGAAATCACTTTCGTTTTCTTCACTTCCACTTTCCCTATCAGAGCAGATCCGAGATCAGCCACATGATTAAGCAGCAGGTGATTAAATATCGTGGATGTTTACGTTTAGAGGACACTTTTGTGTCAAATCAGTCAGCAGAGTCTGAATCATTTTAATCATTGCCACGAACATTAAAAACTACGTCACTACTACTGTCACCCTAGCATTGCTATCATAAAGAATAATTATTAGGCCTAAAAAGGCCTTTAAAAAGTTTAAGTTTAAATTTTTTAAAGTTTTATTTTTTAAAGTTTTAAAAAGTGTACAAAATACAAGCCAATAATTTAGTTTCATTTTTCACTTTTATTGAAAGTAAAAAAAACTGACAAAAAATATTACTATTAAATCTCAATATATTATTTTTATTAAGTTTTATGCAACAGCATCAGATTTAACTAATTTTTTTTTTTACTGTCCAAATAATGTATAGTGTTACACAGCTATTATTATCAGAACACGTGAGCAGATCAAGAATGGCGTCATTTTACCGGCGTTGCCCGGTGCAGCTGTAATACACCTGAAACAAGAATACATAGAAACTTCCTGTCGGCGCGTTATTTTAGTGGTGAGCGCGCGCACACACACACACACACACACACACACACACACACACTCATGTTTGTTTTTGTGAATTGTGGGGACTTTCCATAGACTTCTATAGATTTTATACTGACCAAACGATATTGTCTATCCCCTAACCCAACCCTAACCCTAAACCTAGCCCTCACAGAAAACATGTTTACATCGTTACACTTTCAGACAAACATCATTTACTATTTTTAATAATTTTTTAACATTGTGGGGACCGCAGGCCGGTCCCCACAATGTCAAAAATTTCAGGTTTTACTATCCTTGTGGGGACATTTGGTCCCCACAGTAAAAACAAGTACACCACACACACACTTACACACAAACATACACTGAAAAAATGTTTTCGTTCATCCAATTAAAAAGATTTAGGGTAATGGTTCACATCTATATTAACTTGAGCCAATGAAAAATAAATAATTTGCACTAAACAATATTTCTATGAAAACTGTTTTATTAAACCTGGCATGAAAGTATATTTTTCTTGTTGAAGAAAGTCAATTAATTTAACTTCTAGTTTTGATTTCTTAAGATCTCAGCAAAGGAGGATTAAAGTCAGTTGTAGTAATTAAAATATAGATGTGAACCATTACCTTATTATTATTTATTTTTTTAATTGGATGAATGAAAAAAAAATAAATGTATTTTTTTTTTATTTGGATAAATGGGGAAAAAAAATTCAGTCAAATTTTTTTTTTAATTGGATAAATGAAAACATTTTTCATTGTATTTGGTCATATTTGAGAAAAAAGTCGAGTGGTTTGCATCACTGGATATAGCTGTCATCGGTCATTTTATGTTGTAAAACAGCTGACTAATATTAAGTGATTTGAAGCTTCCATTTACCTCACTCTCTCTCAACATTAAACTGATGCTTCAGCTAAAACAGGCGCTGTGCTTCTGTAAACCCCGCAGACTTTGATTTGATTGGTCAGCTATTTTATTAAATTATTTGGACATTGACGAGCGCTGAAGCACCGCCGGCTGAAAATACAACTTTTAAAGGTTTTTGTCATGGCAACAAGAGCGCGGTGTAATGGTGCGCAACTGATTAGTGCAAACGTGACTTTTCAGCGGCTCAGGGCGGTGCCAGGCTATAAATATTAATGACGTAATGTAACGTAGGTCGTCCCCTACGTCTTGGAAACACGGAGTGATAATTCCAATTGCGAAGCCTGGTAAGGATCATACAGTAGCATCAAATTATAGACCCATCGCGTTAACATCTAATTTATGTAAAGTAATGGAAAAGATGATAGTATCTCGTTTAAATTATGTAATAGAAAGCAGGAACCTTTTAAGTCATTATCAGAGTGGCTTTAGAAAAGGGCGAAATACTATGGATTCAGTAATATGCCTAGAGTCTGAAATTAGAAAGGCAATGGTGAATAAGGAGGTGCTAGTAGGGGTCTTTTTCGATGTGGAAAAGGCCTACGATATGCTTTGGAAAGAGGGAGTTTTAATAAAATTAGACAATATGGGAATCAAAGGGAAAATGTATAATTGGATAATGGACTTTTTGTTTAACAGAACTATTCAAGTTAGGGTTGGAACAAGTTACTCTAGGATATACTCGATAGATAATGGGACCCCACAGGGTAGTGTGTGCAGTCCAGTGTTATTTAATTTAATGATAAATGATATATTTTCAACGATTGGACAAGGACTAGGCAAGTCTTTATATGCAGATGATGGTGCCCTGTGGAGAAGGGGAAGAAATGTTAAGTATGTGGAGAAAAGTATGCAGAAAGCAGTTAATGAAGTGGAAAATTGGGTAAATAAATGGAGCTTTAGGTTGTCTGTTGAAAAAACCAAAGTGATATGTTTCTCAAAGAAGAGGAAATCCCCTAACATCAATATAAACCTTTATGGGAAAACTTTAGAGCAGGTAACAGAAATTAGGTTCCTTGGAGTATGGATGGATACAAAGTTAACTTTCGCATCCCATATAAAGAAAGTTCAAGATAAATGTAAAAAAGGATTAAATATTTTAAGATGTTTAGCAGGGGTAGATTGGGGTGCAACCCGACAGGCATTGCAAAGAGTATATTGTGCAATGATAAGACCAATTATAGATTATGGCAATATAGCGTATAGCTCAGCATCTTTGTTTAAAAAAGTTAGTGTTATTCAGTCTCAAGCATTAAGGATAGTAAGCGGAGCATTTCGAACATCGCCAGTTTCAGCAATGCAGGTGGAAATGGCAGAGATGCCATTAAAATATAGGACATTTAAGTTAAAGATGGCATATTGGAATTCGGTAAGGGGGCATGTAGACTCCCATCCAGTCAAAGAAGTACTCCAAAAATGTTGGGAACATGAGAATACTAAGTCCAGGAGTTTTGGGTGGAATGCAGATATGGAGGCCAAGGAAATAGGAATTGACTGTATAAAAACAAGTCCCACAGTAGTAATACCTGTTATACCTCCTTGGTTGTTTCAAATGCCGCTAGTAGATTTACAGTTGCATGGTAAAGTTAACGATAAGAATAGGTGTATGACTAAAGAGGAAATAGTAGATCAATATTTGAAGCAAAAATATTTTAATTGTATTCAAATATATACAGATGGGACAAAAAATCCAGATTGTGGGTACACAGGAGCAGCGATATACATTCCATATTTCAAGCATAGTGTTGTGAAGAGGTTAAGTAATCACATATCTGTTTTTACAACAGAAATGATGGCAATTCTAATGGCAATACAGTGGGTAGAGGAAGTTCGGCCCATAAATGTGGTTGTATGTTCAGATTCATATTCAGCATTAAGCAGTTTAAATAGCGGGACTTCTGCATCCAGACAGGATATTCTGTTTGAAATTTTGCAGAATGTTTATAAAATCAATCATATGGGAGTAAGGGTAGAATTTGTATGGATCCCTGCCCATGTAGGGATAGAAGGGAATGAGGAGGTGGATAAGCTGGCCAAAACAGCATTGAGAAAAGAGGAGGTTGAAATAGAAATTCCATTATGCAAATCAGAAATAAAAAGTATTATTAAAGCTGCAGTCATAAGATTATGGCAAGAGGACTGGAATAAAGAGTCAAAAGGAAGACATCTATTTAACATCCAATCAAAGGTGGGGAAAGAAAGGAAGACATATGGAAACAGAAAAGAAGACACAGTTATAACAAGGCTTCGTATAGGACATTCCAATCTTAATTGTTCCCTGTATATGATAGGGAAAAGTGAATCAGAGTGCTGCAGTCATTGTGGAAGAACAGAAACAGTTGAGCATGTATTATTACACTGTGAAGCATATAGAATGGAGAGAAATCAGCTTGTTGGAAATCTAAGAGATCTGGAAATTAATGTCATCTCAGTCAAAGATATATTTCAGAATGCAGAGAAACAGTCAAAGGTGTATGATTTTCTGTTAAAATTTTTGAGGGATACAGGTTTAATTAACAGGATATAATATATATGTATGTATACATAGTATTTAATAAGTAAGCAATCCTTCTTCCGCTCGTTGTGGTTTCACACTCCAACCCAGTAGGTGGCGGAAATGCACCATAAGCTGGTTTGCCACCCGCCATTAAACCTAAAGAAGAAGAAGAAGAAGAACGTAGGTCGTCTGTGATTTGCGTTAAGCGCATGCGCATTCACTGTCACAGCAGCTGGACGGACGCATCTGTTTTCTAATGAAAATATACCGCTTCACCCACCTTCTGCACGCGACTTTCACTGGAGCTTTTGTGAAAAAGTTTGTGATTTTGCGCGTTCCTGTGTTCGCGTCAGGATCTGAGACCAGAACAGAACCGGTTCGTCCGGGTTCGTTCGCGGACTTTTTCTCTGAGGTGAGCGGGATTTCTTCCTCGTCAGACGCTGCTGTGGTTGGTGGCGGGACGGTAAACGGATCCGTGCTCTCCGGGCATCCCTGCATCCGTGAACTCTCCTCGGACTCCTCAGGTTCGGGATGATGATGATGATGAGAGCTTTTCTGGGTCACGACGTGCTTCTTCAGCAGCCAGTCATCCAAAGTCCGGAAGCTTTTGCCTCTGGAGTCTCTCGCCGGCACCTGTCGGCTCCTCTGGAGTTTAGATGAACCTTCAGGACGATCCGAGCACGCAGGAGCCGTTTTCTGTGGTATTTTTACATCGTCGGTCCTGTTTAATAGAAATAAACAGCCAGTAGTTACAACACACTCGATAAAATACTCTTTCAAACTGAACTGAGCGTTTTGGAGCAGTAAGGCTGAAGGCAGGTGAATCTGAGTGATTTTACCTTTCTGGATGAAGTGATTCAGACTCCAGCAGCTTTTGGCGCTTCCTGAGCGGTTCGCGGTCTGACATCACTCACACATTCACGCGCTTCTCACTCAGTCTCAGATATGAACATCAGTACGCCAGAATGTTAATGTCATACAGTGATGAGGATCATATTTGTGAACGTACGACAGATAATTATACTGTAAAACAAGGATCCCGTGTCAAAGTTATTATTTTGCTGCTGGATCAAAGTTCCAGTTAAAGTTTTAAACGGAGACATTCAGCGCAGTTGTTAATGTGCACGAATCACACTTCCTGTTTTCATGACGTCAAATGCCAGTAGCCAATCAGCCGCCGATGTTCGGCGAGTGGGCGGGGTCTGCGCGCACATTTGCGCACAGGCTCATCTGAAGCGCAGGTCAGAAGCCCGTGACGTCGGCTGAAGTCGGTCTGTCTCCGTATGTCTCCCGCAGCTGCGTGTCTGTGTGTCCTGTGCGGTTTACCGGCGGCCGGTAAGTCCCGCCTGGCGGGGGAGCTGCGGGGTCGCGCACAGGCCCGTGGATGGAGGACGCTGCTCGTGACGTATGACGAACTGATCCCAGCGCGCGACTGGCAGGAGGTTTGTCTTTCATGGCATGAACATGTTATAGTGTCTCTTTACAGTGTGCTGTGATGCTAAGTAGCAGTTGTGTGTGTGTGTGTGTGTGTGTGTGTGTGTGTGTAATGACATTGTTATTACAATGTAAATCATGTCCTCATAGAGCAAATAACATACTAAACTTGTTTTTTTAGGTATCTGTGAGTTATGCTGATTTGACATTTTGTTAATAAATTGTATTGTGCCCAATGAAATAAAATATCATCCCACATAATAAATATTATTTATTAAATTCAGGCTTTTATTCCATCAGAATCAGTGAGATCAGCAGAATATGAATGTGATTTGTTGGCTGTGGATCTTTTAATCTTAGAAGCCGTTCTGCCACCATTATATGCGTGAGCTGCAGTGTTTGTGAATGCTGGGATCGGTCTGTTGATCTGAGCATGTCAAAATAGTTAAACTGGCATGAGATATCTTCATGAGAGCTTTTTATAATTGTTCTTGAATCGCTTTGTTAGTGTTAGTTCACACAGATTGTGTTTGTGTGTTCAAAAACTGCTGGGGAAGGAACAAAACAGAAGTTGAACTGTTTTCGTTTGATATGCGTTGATATTTTTAGATCAACATTTAATAATGCATCTAGATACCTGTGTTCTGTTGTGTTTGTGTGAACGGCCCCTGACACGCCGTCTGCCTTTAATCCACAGCTGGTGTGTGTTGTGTTTTTCAGTCTGAATGGAAGCAGCACAGGAGGACAGTTCTGATGTGTCTGGAGAGATTCCTGCATCAGACTCACGAACTCTCAGATCAGACTCTCACGCTCTCTGAGGCTGATGGAGTCTGGTTGCGGTTCGAGCAGATGCGGCAGCGGCAGAGCGTCTCTCACACACTCGTGCGCTCGCAGCCGCTCGTGGTCGTGCTGGACGATAACTTCTACTACCAGAGCATGAGATACCAGATCCAGCAGCTGGCCAGAAAATGTACGTGCAGTTTGTGTTTGTCTGAGAGCTGAATAATATGAATACAGTTCAAGCGCTGACATTGCGACGGCGTTTGTTCTCGAGGACAGACGCCGTGGGTTTCTGTCAGGTGTTTCTCCGGTGTCCGCCGCACGTGTGTCTCCAGAGGAACCGGCGCAGATCTCAACCTGTTCCCGATGAAGTTCTGCTGCAGATGTGTGAGCGAATGGAGCCTCCGAATGAGATCAGAAACCCCTGGGAGCGGCGGAGCCTGACGCTGGACGGCACAGACATCATCGCAGACGGACACGTGTAGGTCAAACATGCTGATGTGACGTCTGTGGTGTCTTTCTGCTGCTCAGATGATGTCGGGAGCTCCTGTAGGAAGGAGATTCAGTTCATAATTAGTTTGTTCCTCTTTCTTTGTCTTGAAGACAGAAGCTGATGGACTTACTGTCGTCTGCGCTGGAAAACCCACTGAGCCCGGTCCAGGACGAGTCACCGCAGAAGGTAACCGCACATTCATGTTCACTTTTGTGCTTTGGCCTTTTTTATAAAAACTCTCGTCACATTAAGAAGACACGTGTCGGCCTCCATCTCTCACTGATCTCCTGTCTCTCTCTCTCTCTCTGTTTTAGGAGGCTGACAGACAGATTTGCGCGTCCAGCGTTCTTCACCAGGCCGATCAGACGTGCAGACGTTTGGTTTCTCAGGCGGTGACATCTGCTCGCGGTACGGAGATCAGACACGTTTGCGATCATGTTTGCACTGATTCGTGTTGGTGGAAACCACTGTTGAGTATTTTCTGATCCACTCATGATCTGTGTGGTTATTCAGCGTTTGAGACGTTTCATTTGCAGCTCCATCAGTGGAAATGTTTGTGATGAAATGCCGCTGTGTGTCTCGTAACAGAAGGCCAGGCGTCTCCAGACGTGCTGAAGGCTCTGGCTAAAGAGCTGAATGAGCTGAAGACGGCTTTCCTGCAGGAGCTGAAGAAGGACGTTCTTCATCGAGTCTCCGTTTTCCCAGAGGAGCCCGTCGATACGGAGAAGCTGCTGATGGACGTGTCTGCGGCGTTCCAGCGACGATCACACCAGATTGTGTCCAAACACGAGCGAAACGTGACTGACGGATGACCGATCGTCTTCAGCACGCGTTTGACTCCTGATAATAAATCAAACTATGATCACAACTTTCTGATGGACTTGTGATTGTGCATGAGATGTTATTTTCCAGTATTGTTTCTGTAAATGCATCTGTCCATGACTCGTTCTTGCTGTCACTGATTTTCATTTGAAGATCCATTAACTCTGTGATATTGTTTGTTTTTCTTAACAAAGATGGAGATTGCAGTTCTCATATTAAATCAACATGATTAATGAATCGCAGAAATCTGATTTCAACAAGATTGTGGTTATTGACAATACTACCCTATAATTAATGTCATCACAGTCACACTGACAGACTGATCCATATTAAATTGAAAATGAATTATTAGTGACATGATGAGTTTGCTGGTTCACATGTTCACCTTTTCACTCATTTGACTGATGTAATACGTGTGTGTGTGTTTAATTTGACGATTTAATACATTTATGTTAGCATAAAAAGATTTTTTTTAAAAATCAAGTATATAAAATATGTAAAATAAAAAATAAGATGTAGTTTGAATCTAAAAATGCGTTCAAAAAATAAAAAATTAGAATATTTTTTACAGAATATTTTTGTGCCACGTTATAAAATATATACGAACAATACAGAAGGTTCAACTGAATAAAACAGCTGATGTTGCAAATACAACCTTCGGATGTTTTGTTTTCTGTACGTCAATAATGCATTTTTTTTTTTTTTTCGCTTGATAATGCATAATTACTTGATACATTTCTCAGATTAACGTGCGTTTACGGAGTTTGACGTGTCTGCGTTTTGTTCCGATTTATGAGAAACATTTCTAACGAAAACGAGTGCTGTTATATTACTATCATACGACAGTAATTTACGGATGCCTTTATAGATAATTACTAGAAAACCCGCTTTTTTATTTGTGAGTGTTGTAGCTGTCAAATAATGTGTTTTTGCCGTTTTCCGTCAGTGCTGCTGCTTGTTTCATCCGGACACTTTTCACAGTGACGCAGATCCGTAATGGCGCCAGCGCTCGGAATGCTGCGACAGGTGAGAACAAACTACGAACAACACGCATGATATTAAAACTACAGCATTAAACTCTTATAACACTGACTGTAGATGAGTGACGCCTGACTGAGATGAAATGAACAGATTGTGATGGATGCGCCAACCGAACATTTGATAACAAGCTACAGGACAGACAGAACTCGATTATTAAAATGAATCGTAACATTCACGTGAGAGAGAATTCATTGTCAAACATGATGATGTACGTGTGTCAAATTTATCACTAATAGTCACGGATCGGATCGGACTGAAGGCAGATAAATAAGTGTTTGTTTCTGAAAGTCATCTGAATGTGACTCCTCTGATTCAGTTTCGTTTGTTTTGATTCTGTAAATCAGAGCTGCGATTCTCAAACCAGAAGCAGACGAAGTCCATCTGAGATTAACAGTTCATATTTCATTTATGTACACAGTTCTCTGATGACAGTTAATGGTGCAGATCAAAAAATAAAATATATTTTTTCTGTTTATTTTTATTTTGATTTGATTTAATTATTAGCTCTTCATCATCTTACAAAACTCAGTTGAGGAGACACTGAGACGTACAGAAGCTGTAATCCTGTGTGTAATAGTGCATGTGTCTGATGTGTCACAGGTGTGCGGGTCTCTGTCCCGCTGTCGTGCCGCGGTGCGGCTCCTGTGTTCGCGTGCAGCGGCAGCAGAAGCTCATCATGACGCGATCAGACCTGCGTTTCCGCCGCTGCAGAGTTTCTCCGAGGAGGAGAGCATGATGAGAGACGCGGGTGAGACGCCGTTCACGAGACACACGTGAGTCCAGAAACGCTCGGACCGCAGTAACGCTGTTCTTCTCTTCACCAGTCAAGAAGTTCGCCCAGGAGCGCATCGCCCCGTTCGTCTCCAAGATGGATGAGGATTCGGTGATGGATGCGGACGTGATCAGCGCTCTGTTCGAGCAGGGTGTGAGTATCTCAACACAGCACCTGTCTGATCGTGATCAAGGAGAAATAAAGCACACGTTTGACAGCGGTTCACGTGGTTTCTGACGGCGTGTGTGTTTCAGCTGATGGGGATCGAGATCGGAGCGGAGTATGGAGGCACGGGCTCCTCCTTCTTCTCCTCCGTCCTGGTGATCGAGGAGCTGGCGAAGGTGGACCCGTCCGTGTCGGTGCTGTGCGACATCCAGAACACGCTCATCAACACGCTGCTGACGAACCTGGGGACGGACGAGCAGAAGCAGCGGTATCTGCCGCGTCTGGCCAGCGATACGGTGACGCTCTGACCTTCAGATGACGCTCTGACAGCGTTTCCGCTCGCTGACGATGCTCTTCTCTTCTTCAGGTCGGCAGCTTCTGTCTGTCGGAGTCGGAGTCGGGCAGCGACGCGTTCTCTCTGAGGACTAAAGCAGAGAAACACAAAGATTATTACATTATCAACGGCTCCAAGATGTGGATCAGTAACGCAGAACACGCTGGAGTGTTTCTGGTGATGGCAAACGCAGAGCCGGCCGCGGTTAGTACACGTATGTGAAGCGCTCAGAGATCGACACACAACATTTAGACTGATTCCTAGATTGTTTCAGTCTTCGGTTTTCTCAAAAGTAGGTTTTTATAATGTAAAATCCCCCTGTGACACTGATGGCGACGATATCGCTGAAATGGGATTGTTCTCTTATTCAGACCGTCTACACACACACACACACACACACGTGTGACTGAACGCAGGCCGTGTGTCATGACTACAGTGAGACGTCACACAGAACCAGAGCTGATCTCACACACTCTCACTGCAGCAGACACACGGCTCACGTGGAGACTGATTGATGGTTTGTTTGATGTATTGATGTATTGGGTGCTCGTGTGTCATGTGACGTGTGTTTGTGGCAGGGTTACAGAGGCATCACCTGCTTCATCGTGGACAGAGACACGGACGGGCTTCATATCGGAAAGAAGGAGAATAAGCTGGGTCTGAGAGCTTCATCCACGTGTCCTCTGACATTCGACAACATGAAGGTAAATCCTGCGGCTCTGATCCCGATTCAGACGAAAGCGATTCATTTCACTGTATCGTATTTTAATGTATTTTCTAGTTTCTTTCAATTCTGGAAGTTACAGGATGGTTTTATGATGAAAACCTGAAAAGAACAATGAAAACATCCATTCAGAACGAAATGCTTGTCGTCTGATGCAGGTTCACGAGAAGAACATTTTGGGGAAAGTCGGTCACGGTTATAAATACGCCATCGGGATGCTGAACGGCGGTCGGATCGGGATCGCAGCGCAGGTGTGTTTCAGTTCAAGATTAAACAAAACAGAAAATAAGACGGTTAATATTGTGAAATTCATCATTTATGTGACTGTTTCAGACAGTAGATTCGTTATTGAGATCCGTCCAGCTGATGTTTTGCTCTCGTCTGATACTGTCAGTGCAGCTGAACTGATTAATAGTCTTTTAAATCTCTTCTATCTGACAGTAATGGTGTCTGGGGTCAGGTCTGCCTGTGTGAATGACTCTCAGACGTGTGTGTGTGTGTGTTTCAGATGTTGGGTTTGGCTCAAGGCTGTTTCGATCAAACGATTCCCTACACCAGACAGAGGATTCAGTTCGGCAAACGCATCTTTGATTTCCAGGTACTTCTGCTGTTTCACGTGTCTCGTGTGTTCGGCTCATCGAGGTCACGTGATCTTCACGGTTCACGTGTGTTTAATGTTGTGATGGCAGGGCATGCAGCACCAGATCGCTCACGTGGCCACGCAGCTGGAAGCGGCTCGTCTGCTGACCTACAACGCGGCGCGGCTGAAGGAGGCTGGACGGCCCTTCATTAAAGAGGCCTGCATGGCCAAATACTTCGCCGCTGAGGTCAGTTGTCTGTCGCGGCGCTCGCGCGTCATCTGAAAACCGTACGAGCTTATTCGTGCCACGGAAAGTAAATAAAAAGATCAGTTACAATTCTGACTTTTTGTATCTCACGGTTCAGAATTGTTCTGAATTGTAAAATTAAAAAAAAGCAAAGTCGCCTCTTTTGATGTTTTTATTCCGCGTCAGAAATGAGCATCTGTAGAGATCTGTTCTGAGATCAGTGTGCGTTTGCAGGTTGCGACTCTGACCACGTCGAAGTGCATCGAGTGGATGGGTGGCGTGGGCTTCACTAAAGACTATCCCATCGAGAAATACTACAGAGACTGCAAGATAGGTGAGTGAATGTGTGTCGTGACGAAACGCTGTTCTCATCAGAAATGAGTTTGACGCTGACGGACTGAACCGTTTCCTGCAGGAACCATTTATGAGGGAACCACCAACATCCAGCTGAGCACCATGGCCAAGATGATCGACCAGGAATATGACGCATGAGCCGTCCGTGCGTGAAATACGCTAGATGAGCTAATCGAGCTATCAGTAATATATAAGCTGTAGTTTGTCTTTCATGTGTGAAACATACTGATGTTCTCTCTCAGATCTTCATGAATCTCCGCTCTCGTCTGAGATTCACACAGCAGTAATGTAGTAAGAGCTTGTGTTGTGTGTCCCTAACTGAACTGTATTTAACTCTTAATGAATCATTTCCTGTTTCTCTAGTTATTTATTTAAGACTGAAATTATATCACAGCATGAGAGTCAAAGTCTTTTCTGACCAGTCTTTTCTTCAGGCTGAGGTGGAAGCTTTTTTCCACAATGATAAATGAATCATTTAAAAAAAAAAAGTATCATTAGACTTGGTTACAGTTACCGATTGAGCCGGTGCCTTATTGATCATTGATGGCTGTTGATTTGAGATCGGTCAGGTCTTTTGTGTTTGTGTCAGTGAACCTGATGAATAAACATCCTGAACTCACTCCTGCTGGTCTAATGTGTGCTGTCTGGTTTTGAGTCTCACCTCACCATCAGCTCTTGTGGCGTCAGTGAGTGTGTTTGTGCGCATGTGGGGTCTGACCGCTAGATGGCGCTTAAATACAGCGCATATATGAACATGTTCATACAAACCGATGCATCTATTTCACAAATAAATGCGTCATATTTGTAAAACTGGGGAGTCTGGTCTAGTTGTCATATGGGTAGGTTAGGGTTAGTGTCAGCTCTGCATTTCAGTCGCGAATGCTTGTTTTTCTAGTATGTTTTAAACATTTAGATAAAACATGTATAAAGCAGACTGAGAAACTAAAGACTAGTCTGTGTAATGAAAGCGGATTTGAGCTGATTTGTTGAACAAAAACAATCAATAGCAATCAGTCCATGTGTCGTAATTTTCATTAAAACAAATGTTTGATTTACATTTAGAGGGTTAATTATTTTGATTTCATTTTATTTTATTATATTTTTAGGATTAATTGACACATCTATTCTCTAAGAAAGGAAAAGATCAATGTAGCCGTTTTAAAATTTTGTTAGCAAGAGCTCTACAGATGATTTGCTGTGAAACACACACACACGCCCATCTCTCTCTCTCTCTCTCTCTCTCTCTCTCTCTCTCTCTTTCTTTTGATTTTCATCATTTTCTTTCCAGCGTCAGTTGTTCTCATGTGGATCCGCGCTACGCTTCTCACTACAGACCGGAGTAACTTTCTTCTTCTTCTTCTTCTTCTTCATCATCAGTGACATTCTGCTGAGTCTCACCGATGGAGGAAAAAACACAAGAAGTAAAAGATTCTCCGTTTTCCATCAAGAACCTGCTGAACAAACCCGACAAACCCAGAGCTCACATGAATCTTTCCGTCTCTAGAGTTCCGGATCTCACTTTCCTGCGCTTCGGATCCTGGTGCTGCCCGAGCGGACACCCGAACACACCCGCCGGTGAGACACGAACACGAACACGAGCGCCTCCGGTCCCGTGTGTTTGCGGTTATGATTCGCGTTCGCAGATCTATAGGGAATAAGTTGAGATTAGAATTACACCCGCTCATTGATGACACGGAGGAGTTGACTTGGTTATTATGAAAGCGTTTAAAAACACGTGAAAGCCGCCAGAAGTGCTTTGTTTTGATGTGTTTTGTCTGTTTTGTGTGTCGAGCAGCAGATCGGATCAGAGACGCGACAGAAGCGCTGAAATGCGAAGCGGAGGATCCGGATACGAAAGATGAGGATGAGGAGGTTCTCCTGGAGGACTCGGACTCAGACGAGCAGAAGACGGAGGAAAGCTCGCAGAAGAAGCTCTGCCGCAAGAAGAAGACCAGGACCGTGTTTTCCCGCGCTCAGGTGTTCCAGCTCGAGTCCACCTTCGACATGAAGCGCTACCTGAGCAGCTCGGAACGGGCCGGACTCGCCGCGTCGCTCCATCTGACCGAGACTCAGGTGAAGATCTGGTTCCAGAACCGCAGGAATAAGTGGAAGCGGCAGATCGCCGCCGAACTGGAGGCCGCGAACCTCAGCCACGCGCAGCGGATCGTACGCGTGCCTATCCTGTACCACGAGCACGCGGAGAGCGCGCGTGCCGCGGGTCTGACCTTCACGCACGCACTTTATTACCCGCATTCGCTGATCAGACCCGTGTGAGGATCGAACCTGGTGCCGCGGCGCAGCGGTACGACGGACTGAACCTGATCTGAGCGATCGACACCGAACTCACTAACTAACCCATCAGAGAGTTCATCCTCTGATCGGCCCAAAGACCTGCATCAGATTCAGGAGTTAAACTCTCTCAAACAGGACTGTGTCTGTAAAAAGAGAAACTTGTGTGTGTGTTTGTTTGTTTGATATATAAAAAATCTTGTTTTGCTGAGGAAGAGCGCTTGACGACAGGTGCAGCTGTGTTTATTATTATTAAATATTATTATTATTAGTTTGAAATGTTAGGCGGAGTTTTCTCATATCTCTGTTTTCCGTAAGCAGTGTGTGTAAATGCCGCACTAAAGTGAATCAGTCTCTCGTTTCTTCTGTGTTTCATGTCAGTCAATAAAATAAGGGAATGCTGGAAAAAACACCTTTTTTCCTGTGTATTTTAAATCATGTTGTAAGATCTTTTTACATGCTGTTCTACATTTCAGGACTCCAGTATTGTACTACTGAAATTAATTGTTGACTTTATTTCCAGTGTGAATGTTCACATGCACTAGTAAATATACGTTTGTCTGACAAATGTCTGAAATGATGAATTATGAACCATGTTTGTGAAATGCTCCGTGGATTTGTCTGGGGTTTTAGAAGATTTCCGCCGATTTTTATATGATCATAAATAAATGTTCATTATTGAATGTATTTGTGATTCTGGCGATGCCCTCGGAGTGATTTAATAAAGCGCTTCTATTGTAATTACGAACTATTCTTGTTGTCATTATTTTTGTTTTGTTGTCTTGACTAATCTAATAATAGATAATAGAAATCATACAGTCAGAGTGTTTTATGAAAGCGCGGGTTTTACGCATTTGCTAATTTACATGATCACCGCTAAAATTACATTATAACCTTAATAGAAATATGTTAATAATTATCGTTCTGACAGTCATTTATTCATTCTGCCGCCTTCGGTGAAATGTATCTGTTGCTGGCGCCAAATAAAATCTGATGTTTGAAACAATCAAAATTAATGCTTGTAATGTGAAGAACATAATATGAGTTTGATTCACTGTAAAAACCGCAAATTATTGTTTGAGTCTCGTAAATTATGATCTCACGCGACAGCTATTGAGAGTAAAAAAAAACGGTTGAAATAATCCTATATTTTTTAGATTTAATGCACATTTATAGCCTATTTTCACGGAAATTCGTGATTTTTTTTAATTATTACAAATATGCTCTGTAAAACCGCACACTAAAATATTAAGATCGCAGTCCTCTATTAAATGTACATTTACGCACACTACAAATGTGTTAAAATTCGCTTCATGTATAAAGACTAGGCGATAATTCAATCTGCAGCTAAAATAGCGTTTAAGAATAAATAACCAGTGTTTTATATTTAAACGGGATCAATCACTACGAGATACATTTTAATCAAACGATAATTCACATCCGATTTTCATAATTTTATGCACGTGCTCTGATTGGCTCGAATGACACACCTGTGTGCGCGCGCACGGGATCATCTTGCAAACTTCAGGACGGATTTTTTTTTTTGTAATATTTCCAGTACAAAAGCACGTGTGCTCTGATGCTGAGAGTCTATGATGAAGCACCTGCAGCAGCAGCGCTGTGGAAATCACAGTTTCAGCATCAGCTCCATTCTGGGCCGCTCAGAAAACACAGACAGCGAGCAAAACATTTTCAGTAAGTTCATCACCGATTCAGAATCAACAACTAATATTCATAAAGCTCGACTGCATATTAAAGGCTTTACACACAAATTCTACATTTTGTCTCCCGAAGTTTATTACTGATTCTCGGGTATGACGTGTGAGTGTCTACTTATGCTAATTGCTGCTTTACATCTGTAAGATATATTTAATTGTTAGTTTTTATATTTTCATGAAGACTAGTTTTACATGTCTGGTTTCTCGCAGATGAAGTGATTAAACCGTTTGTGGATGAAGATGATGAAGATGATGAAGAGGCGAAGAGATCCGCAGATCGTACTCAGAAACGCGCGGAAGATCCGGTCGCCCAGAAGAAGATCCGGACGGTGTTTTCCCGCGCTCAGGTGTTTCAGCTCCAGTCCGCGTTCGACGTCAAGCGCTACCTGAGCGGCGTCGAGCGCGCGCGCCTCGCGTCCAGCCTGCAGCTCACCGACACGCAGGTGAAAACCTGGTTCCAGAACCGACGCAACAAGTGGAAACGGCGGCTGTCGGTGGAGCTGGAGGCCGCGGCCACGAGCCGGAGCTCTCAGACTGTGTTGATCGGGATGATGAACGTGCTGATTCGCGCGCCGTTACCGACATCCGTGGCGCTCCCGCGGACGCCGCTCTATCACCCGCTATACTGAGTATTAATACTCGTGTCACATTCATCTGATCTTATATTATGTGCTGGTCTCTCCTGTCCCTAATTGACACTATGAGGTGTGTTCGGCCAGATTTCACACACCTGTTTTGATTTGAATGTGTGATTTTATGCTCAGTCGTTTGATCTAAAGTTTTTACATCATATATTTGTATGAGAGACAGAAGAACTTTCTTTTGTTTATGACTTTCTTCTTTCAGACGAATACAACTGGAGTTAAATTTAAATTAAAAAAAAAATGTCCTGGCTCTTCCAAGCTTTATAATGGCAGTGAATGGCTGTTGATACTCAAAAGTCCAATAAGGTGCTTTCATTTTAATTTTTGGGTAAAAACTGTCCCTTTACTCTTTGAACGTTTAAATTCTATTGTATGTTTAAAGTCTTCGGTCACAAGTAACCTGCTTTTGCAATATCGGGAGAAGTTCATTTTTCAGACAAGAAAATAAACGTTTCTGTGTTAGAGATGAAATCTGTTATCGATATCATATGAATGTGAACTTGTGTTAAATAAAAGCCATTGAACAAATAATGACAACGGCAAAATCAGTGACACAAGTAGATAATACAAATAAATAAAAAATACAAATAATCATCTTTCACCTCTACATGAAACACATGAAATAATTTAGAATGAAAGTCACTCTTGGTATACAGCATAAACCATTATTGCATTTAATTTAAAATATCTCTATAATATAACACCCCTCCCTTATTGTATTTATTTATTCATTAATTCATTCATATCATGTAAATGATGGTAATGGTATCCATATCATGGTATTACAGTGTGCGACTATCACAGCACACAGAGACAGAACATGATTAAAGACAGACAGATTGTTACAAGCGTCACATCATACAGTCACACATACAAATACATTACACAAATGACACAAACAATACATGCTGAGACTGACAGTGAACAGTGTGTGGTTTGTTTCTCACATTACAATAAAAGCTTTCAAATATAACGGTGGAAAAAAACTTAATTTTATCCGTAGAAATGTAACACAAATCATTCAGTCGGTATCGATATCTGTAATGGTCGCATTTATAATATTTGGTCTCACACCGAAAACAAAATAACCCACTGACATCTATCGATCACAACAGGCGGAAATACGCAATTTTCTCGCGCTATTTTGTCATTTCGCGTCCTCCTTCAGGCCCGGAAGTTAATCCTTGCAACCAATCATCACTAGAGAACGTTAGAGGGAGTTTTGAAATGGACCAATGAGCGCAGAGCTCTGCTGTGAAGGCATCCAATGAGAGTAGAGCTTCGATGAGCGGTAGAGCAGCAGAAGAGAAGAGCGGCACGGTGAGATCTAACGGAAATTTAGTTGTTTCATAAACTTTTAAGATAAATAAAGCGATCAGCGGTGTGTCGGATAGTTTTACTCGGATATCACAGCAGATGTTTCAGCTCTGAATAAAAACACCGCAGTTACAGCTTCAGCAGCCGCGCAGCGCCTCATTCACACTCAAACTGATCAATACAGTTTAAACACATCGTGTCTGTTCACTCGACTTTAGTTTCTGTGACTCTCGGCTTGAGAATGAATGAGTTTGAGTTTTAGTCTTACGTGAAGTGACTCCGAAAACACGATGTAGCCCGCGATGCTGCCTGGTTATTATGAGGTTGCTGGGCTGTTGTTAGTTTGTCTGTGTCTGTGTTTTCAGATGTTTCATGGTTCAGCAGGTGAAATGTTGCGTCTGATCACAAACAAACACACATGAAATGAGGAATCATTCATAACTGCAGCACAAACACACACTCGGTGCATGAGCTCCAGTGATCAGTCTGTCAGGACCCATAAACGTCAGTAACTGATAATTGTGTGTGTGTGTGTGTGTGTGTGTGTGTGTCTCTGTGTGTCTCTGTGTGTGTTCAGATGACCGGAGCCAACGAGTTCAAGCTGACCCAGGGTCCGGAGGACAGCATCTCTGCCGTGAAGTTCAGCCCGACCTCGGCTCAGTTCCTGCTGGTGTCGTCGTGGGACTGTACGGTCCGTCTGTACGACGTCAGCGCCAACAGCATGAGGATGAAGTATCAGCATCTGGCGCCGGTGCTGGACTGCGCTTTCTATGTGAGGAGCATCACAGAAACCCTGGAGAATCACGGATTCGCTCGTTCCCGTGTTTGAACTCTCTCTCTCGTCTCGTGTCGTTTCAGGATCCGACTCACGCGTGGAGCGGCGGTCTCGACAGCCAGCTGAAGACTCACGATCTGAACACGGATCAGGGTGAGTTTAAACACGAGACGCTCGTGAATGAAAGGACGGCTGATGTCTGACCGTATCTCTGCTCTTCCTCAGACACGATCGTCGGGACGCACGACGCTCCCATCCGCTGTGTGGAATACTGTCCCGAGGTCAACGTGATGGTCACGGGCAGCTGGGATATGTCTGTGAGACTCTGGGACCCCAGAACGCCCTGCAACGCCGGGACCTTCACGCAGCCCGAGAAGGTGAGCAGACGTGAGGGACGGAGCGCTTCTGACGGGTCAGTGAATGAATGAATGAATGAATGGAGCGGCGTCTGATGCCTGACTGTGTTTCAGGTCTACACGCTGTCCGTGGCCGGAGATCGGCTGATCGTGGGAACGGCGGGCCGCCGTGTGCTCGTGTGGGATCTGAGGAACATGGGATACGTGCAGCAGAGACGAGAGTCCAGCCTGAAATATCAGACGCGCTGCATACGAGCTTTCCCCAACAAACAGGTCGGACGCACACTTCTGAAAACAGTTGTGCTGCCCAATATTCTTGTGGAAACCGTGATGTGTTTTATTTTCAGGATTCACAGATGAATAGAAATCACAAAATAACAGCATTCATTTAAAACAGAAATCTTTTGTAGCATAATGAATGTCTTTACTGGCACTTTCAATCAGTTTATCGAGTCCCTGATCAATACAAGCATTGATTTCTATAAAAAAAAAATTTAAATTGTAGTATATCATAGTTTACGCAAAAATATTGTGCAGCACAACTGTTTTCAACACTGATAATAATCATAAATGTTTGTTGAGCAGCAAATCAGCATATTAGAATGATTTCTGAAGGATCATGTGACACTGAAGACTGGAGTAATGATGCTGAAAATTCAGCTGCGCATCACAGAAATAAATTACACTTTAACAGATATTCACATAGAAAACAGCTGTTTTACATTGTAATAATATTTTACTACAGAAATTGGCGTATTAATAAGAATCAAAAAAAGCTCTCAAATATGAAGCAATAAGCTGCAAGAGTCTGTAGTTTAGTGATTTCAAAACAACCAAACTCTCTAAGCCAATCAGAATCCAGAGCTGGAACTATCTGCTTTATAATTCATCATAAAATATGTAAGTTAATTGTCAGTTGCGTCTGATGAATATGATGCTGCTCCCTGTAAGAGTCTGATGTGTGCTCGGTTAAACTGGTATCTGTGGTGTGTTTCAGGGTTACGTGTTGAGCTCCATCGAGGGCAGAGTCGCGGTGGAGTATCTGGACCCCAGTCTGGAGGTGCAGAAGAAGAAATACGCCTTCAAATGCCACAGACTGAAGGAGAACGGCATCGAGCAAGTCTATCCGGTCAACGCCATCTCCTTCCACAGCATCCACAACACGTTTGCCACCGGTACCCATCCGCACACTCACATCACGCTCATCATGCGAGAATTACCTGAATGTTAATGCCAAACATTTGAAGGCTTTATTAAATTTCAAGAATATTTGTATTCAGTATATGCAGATTATGAACAGACGCAGTGTGTTCAGGAGAATCATTAGTGTGAGATTGTAGTTTGCCTGACCAGTGATCGATGGGAAACCTGTTTGTAAACGATCATTATTTTGTGGTGCAGAACCCACATTGAACATTAGTACATTGATAAATGACTTGAAATCATTACAGGACCATTTAAAATGAACCAGTGAATCAAAAGATGATTTATGTGGTCAAAAGTTCAGAGAAACAGTGAACAGTTGCGAGATGAAAACTTTTCCTTATAAATGTTTTTTTTTAGTTGGTGAAAACTACTGACTGAGAGATGACTGAGAGATGACTGTGTGTGTGTGTGTGTGTGTGTGTGTGTGTTTTGACACAGGCGGTTCTGACGGCTTTGTGAACATTTGGGATCCGTTCAACAAGAAGCGCCTGTGTCAGTTTCATCGATACCCGACCAGCATCGCGTCTCTGGCGTTCAGTACGGACGGCTCTCTGCTGGCCATCGCCTCCTCGTACATGCAGGAGCAGGGAGACATTTCTCATCCGGCCGACGCCGTCTACATCCGCCAGGTCACGGACGCCGAGACCAAACCCAAGTGAGTTTGCGAGGAGCATTTGCCGTTTCAGAGTGTTTCTTCTCAAACGCTGCTTGATCATTTCAGCTCTTTATCGACGCGTGCGTTCAGCAGCGTCTGTTTGTCCAGTAATGTCATCAGAAAGAGCTTTAGCAGAACGCTCTGATTGAATTTCCTGCAGTGATCGGTACACGCGTCTGACGTCAGGAGACGTGCGTCTCTGGTCCGATCACGTACTGAAGTCTGTGCGTCTGTGGACTTGTCAGATATACAAGTGTATTGATCAGTCGATCGGTTTGTTTTAAAGCCGCACGTGAGCCGGTGTTTGATTGACAGGTGTTTGGGCGGCCCTTCACTGCCGTCACGATGAACGTGCGGTGTTCAGCTCTGAACGCTTGTGATCGCATGAACCGCAGTTGTGAAGCTCATCTGATGTTTGTGCTCTTGTGTTCACAGATCCACGTGAATCCTGCAGCGATTCGCCGGCATCACGGTTACTCACGATCGCCACCCGTTTGAACACAAAACACTCGTTTTCTATCTTGTCTGTCTTTTTATTCTGTCTCTGTCTTTTCATTTTATGTGTCCTGCCCTCCATGTGTGTATTTTTATGTGCTTGAGAAAAAAATAAAATATCCTTTTTATTCACTGAAAATGAGTCATAAATGAGTGACACTTTTTTTTTTTTTTAAACTACCTTTTTGCTTCAAAAGGCTCAATTTTTCTCCTCATGATGTCTTGTGTGTGTCTCCTAGTAAATGAAGTTCATACTGACTTCGTCATTCATGACATTGTTTTATGAAATGTGGATTTAATTCTTTGAATTGTGACAGTATGAATTCATTAAAAATAGAGGCATGAAATCCAATCAAATCCAGAGACAGAAACGCTTTTGTTTTGTTGACTGAGTGAATGGCAGATTGTTCTTGTGTGCAGCTGCTCACACACATCTATTCCAGAAATTGTGTAGAACACGCAATTATTGCATTAGAAAGCTTTGCTTCTGTCTAATGGCTTCGGCTGCTGCTTCAATATCCTAAACATTATTTGTGCGTTTGTTAAATGATGTTACTAATTCCTCTAATTAACAGTAATGACTGCATCGCTCTCATTATGATGACTTGAGCTTCATATGAAATGGCGTTCATTTTAGAGGTAATTACCCCTCATCTGCACTGGCGGCACTAAATTGCTCCGTTTCCTGTCATCTTTGCGTTTGCTAAATTGGAAAATTGACTTCCTTGTCCGGCTGCTGCAGTCGCGCTAATGGAGGCTGTGCTGGAGAATCATCGCGCACGAGACTCACAGGTCGAGTCCGATCAAACAGCCGCGTTTGTTACTCTGTAACATTCGTTAGTCACGTGACTCCAGTTCAGTGACCCGCTGACCTCAGAGAACCGCGCTCCTCTACGTCTCAAGTCTCGATTAAAGCGCATGATGTGAGTGAACATGTTTTCTGCTTATTAGTGGGCATGAACAGCTTTGAGCTGCTGTGAAGCTCCATCAGAGCAGACACCGGATTCCCGCCGCTGCAGGGCCGCGCTGACGGATGACTGGCCTTCACACCTGAACTCCATCAATCAGGTAAGGGTGACGTCATCACAAGGGGAGGAGCTTTGCTGATTGACAGCTACCAAAACACTGCCCACACAGACGTGATGTTTCCAGTGACATGCTCTTCACCAGACTCAACTTCTTTCATGGTTTCTGATTAGGGTTAGGGTTAGGTGCACCTGATTTTTGTTTCTATTTGCAACGTTTTTTGTTTGTTTGTTTGAACATTCACCCACTCTGAAGGACATTTTTATGAACTCATTACTTAATCATGTGTAAATCATTCAGTTCTCCACAGACAGAAAATGTTTTTGTTTTTTTTGATGTGAAAAATGATGAAAGTGTCAAAGTATGTATTAACATGCATCATCTGGACCATTTGAATTAGTCCATTCTATAGTTTCTTGTTTTCTTTTTTTTTCTCTTGTCATCAGCAGTATATACTGTATTGGTCAGAATGATTTCTACAAATTTCTACAAATATTTTTTGTGCATTTTTGAAAATATACTTAAAAATTTAATTTAAACATTTAATATATATATATATATATATATATATATATATATATATATATATCAATCAGAGGTTGCGGTAGACTTTATCATTGTCTGTCATTTGATGGACAGGGTAAAAATTCCTCATAATCTATTATTACCCGTCATTTTAATTTTTATATTTTAATTACAATAACACATTTAATTGCTTTTATTTTTGTTCACATTTTCATTTTTAATCATAAACATTGAGGACAACAACGCAATGTTTATAAGCTAAGGGGTGGGTTAAAAAAAACCCAACCAAATACTGATTCTTAAATCAAAATCGATCTTTTGGTCTGTGCTGTTTTCATTTGCTGTTTAAACAGGACATAGTGCGTCTTCCTCCTTACAACAAATCAGTAGGGGTTCGATCTTCAACTGGCTGGCAGGAGCCGCCACTGGCAGGTCACGTGACTGCGGGCTGGTGGTTGGCAGTCTTAACCGCTTTAGATCTGCGAGTATAACTTTTATAATTGTATTGTTATGAATGTATTCTTATGACTCTGTTCTTTTGTATGATTGACGTTTTAGTTTTTTTTCCACAATTAAAGCAGCCAAATGAACGTGATCTCGACTGGTTGCTTACTGACGCTTCGCTTAAACTCGGAGCTCTCGCGGTCTGACTGAGCTGGAAGCGGCATTAACCAACTAATCATTTAAACACTTTAATCGGGCTAAAAGTAAAGAACCGAACAGGTTCACAACAAGAAATTAACCACAAAACACAAAAGCTGCCGAAAATCTGTTGTTGCTGAAACATGTTGAGGCATATTGCACGTGACCTGCCACAATCAGACTGGCAGCTGCCTCCAGTCACGTGACCTGTCAGTGGCGGCTCCTGCCAGACAGCTGAAGATTGAAGCCACTTTCCAATAAATAGCAATAGGTTAGGCATTTATTTTTTTTGATATAAAACAAAGTCTAAAAGTCTAATTTCAAATTCTGTCCATTTCATTAGGACATTCAAGCAATAAATACCGTTTTGGCGCTTCAATGTGACGTGACAGATCGTTGTAATTTCTGTGTACTCACCTGTGTGTAATCAAGCACACGAAAACATTCCTGACAGTTTCGTTTTTGTTCTGGATTCAGTGCTTCTGCTGCCACACTGGAGCGCACTCGCCACCAACTGGACAGGAGTGGGAATTACAGCTACAATTTTACAATAGATCACTCTCACTGTAATCTGTCAAAATGACGGACGGCCTTTAGATTACTGATAAAAATTTTCGGCTGACGCGACCTCTGATATCTGTGTGTGAAATTGAAATTGAAATTGAAATTATTTTCATTTTTTAAATTACATAAGCTTTTGAAAGTATATATTGCCCTCCATATATTTAAATCCAAGAAAGTACATTCACATCACATTTGAAGAAAAAACACAACTGAACATATAACACATTTAAATAAATATTATACTTTAAAAAGCTTATGTAATTTAAAAAATGAAAATAATTTCAATATATGAAATAAATCAAGCATTATTAAAGCATTATCAGTCGTTTTAATCTCCAGTAGGCTTTGCGTTTATCTTAAATGTAGGCTACTGTAAGATAAGACGTTTTTTCCAATCTTCCAATATTTTACTATTTCAAAAACATTTAATTGAGTCTCATTGTTTACAACATATGGGGAAGGTATGAGCCCTTAATGAATGTTTTCATGGTGTGTTTGGAGGCGCTGCACACTGTAATAATCAATGTTTCATAGTGAAGGAGGATCAGCGATCGACGGCTTTTATCTGTGTCTCTTCATGACCGCAGGCCTCCGGTTTACAGGTTCCTGCAATTAGCGCTGATGGTCGGTTTAGCAGAACTAACGGCGCGTCGTTTGAGTGTCGAGTTGAAATCAGGCCGCAGAGATCAGTTACAGACAATCAGACTTTAATTCCTGATCATTTCACAAACGCCTCCTCAGCCGCGGGTCAGCAGTGCCTTACTAACGCTACTAATAAGTAATAACTAGTCCTGTCCTTCACATCACCGTGTGAATCCTGTCATGTGCCGCACCTTTCAAAATGAGGGAACGATCATCTGTCTGTTTTATTACGATGGCGTTTTTCAGGTCAAGATCTCACAGAAGCTTTCAGGACGTCAGGAACAAGTGTTTCGCCGGCTTTGTGCGATCAGAAAGAGTTCGGTATGATCTCATGCTTCTAGAGTAACATCTGAAGCCTGGAGCATTTCCCACGACACACGAGCACATCATCGACACGCACGACCCACATACAACCCAACACATACATCAACACACTTCACTTCCTCCACACACCGAAACACTCTTGAGTTTAGATTCTGATTCGTCGCTCAACAGCACGTTCATGATCTGAATCATTACCCAGAATGCACCTCCATTAAAACACAAGTGAGCTGCTGGTTTGATCGCTGTTTTTTCCAGCAGACTGATTCATTCATAAATGTTGTTATGCAATAAAGATATTTTGAGAAACAAAGCGTTCCCTCAAACCACGTCTGCTATCAGTCATCAGGTGATCTGTGGGATCTGTGATGGAACGATTGACAGCTCACCGTATGATTTGGTCACGTGACTGCGAGGAACACGAGCTTTTAACAGCGTCCGGATCAATAATGAGACCACAATCAGAGCCAAATGAATTCTGATGGGTTGTTATGGTCATTTATAAATTTGTGAGTCTGTGAAAAAGCCGTTTAAAGCTGATAATTGCTCGAACGCTTCCGTCCCGTTTTTGTCTCATTGATCCGAATCCACTGATGTCCATTTCTTGATCACCACACCGTTTAATATTCCCACAGGCCCATTTTGATGATGTCACGTGAAGCAAACCTGCTGCTGGTGTCAGCACCGATCGCCTTGTATTGCGCCGCTGCGCTCCGGGCGTCCCGTGTTCGAATCCCGACTCAAGGAGCTTTCCCGATCCCGATCTCATCTCTCTCTCTCCCACTTCGCTTCCTGTCACTTCTGATCTGTCCTGTCATAATAAAGGCAAAATGGCAAAAAATAAAAATAAAAAAAAAAAGAACCTGCTGCTGGACAGACCGATGTTTTGACTGAAGTGACTGAAAGTCATTCATCACGATCCCAAAACGACGATTCACAGCCAAATCCACGATCTGCGCTGATGTCATAATCGTGTTGCATTGTGGTCTATGGAGCGGCCTGGAGTGTGCATATGAAGTAGACTCGCTCCCTCTGTCAAAATCAAGGGGTTGAGGGTCTGTCCAAAATAAACTTCCCTCGTCCACTTCATGAAGTGGAACGCGCTTCAGAATTAGGGAAGTTAGCGAGTGTGTTTTGAACGCAGCCGAAGATTCACCCGGATGCTTCTGTTGGCGTCCAACGAAACAGCCGAGCGAAGAAAAGACTCAACAGATGAAGCTCTGCTGATCAACGGCTCTAATTTTGGCTGAAAACGGATGACGAGACCATATTAAACATCATTTACATCTGTCACGGTCACCTTTGCCCCCAGTGACCGGCCGGGAGTGACTGAGAGCAGGTGAGGGTCAGGCGCCCGGGGTCAGCAGAGGTCACGACGGGGTCACTCGTAACTGAAAAACAGCGTCAACCTGGATGTGTTCAGGTTCAGGTGAAACGTCCCTCCCTGACAGAGACACTTCTGTCCATGAATTCAGCCGTCTGTCAGTCTGTCCCTCTGACCCCCCCACTATCCCATCATTCATTAGACTTATTCATTCACACTGAGGAGTCTTTTTGTCTTTCTGTCCCATTCCCAAAAAAGCCCTGGATGACAAATTTGTTTGAGACACAAATAAGCATTTTATTGCATTATAGGCATCAAAACAGCATAAAATATCAATTATTCCAAAGTAACTGACAAAATAGAGATATTTTGTAAAAATATGATTGAGGCTTTAACAGATCAGAATACCCTCATCATCTGAACAATCTCACTAAACAGGACAAAAAAATCTTCAGAATCAACACGACAATACCAACTAGGATCTTTTCTGTGTTCAGGGGTTTATACGTCACTTTAAAGAACTTGGTTCATATTTTAAAAATTACCATTAAGATTTACTAGAACATCAACAGTATGAAAACTGAATATATATCTCAAGATACAAACACAGTTTGGACTCTGGGAACATCTTCAAATCTAATAAAAACCACCATGATGTGAAGGTCAGAACACAGACTGATGCTTGATTAGAAAAGTTAAACATTTCTCAGCAATGATTAAATATTAAAGCGGCGCTCTGTCATTATAGAGCACTTTTCAACTATTTCAAATCTTTGTGATGAAGACATTAGTGGTGTCAGTAGTGATGCTGCTCTGATAATACTTTATCTTGGTCGTCCTGCTATCGGACGCGTTTCTTCATGGAACGAACCGCAGGTGAGAGTGACCGAAGCGTCTGCGTTTGAGCGCGTGCTGCCGTTAACGTTTGGAGCTGCAGAAGCCGAGCGTTTCTCAGCAGATCCGAGGAGCGTCGTGAGATTCAGATGCTCAGCGCGATGGAGCGGACGCTTCCGGCCGGGATCTTGGCGTCCGTCGTTTCTCCTCTGATGCGGAAGATCACGCGTGTGCTGGAGGGGATGGTCGCCGTGGCAATCAGCGGTTTACCCAGCCACCCCTGCGCGCCGCGCTTATACATGGAGACGGTGACCTGCACACGGACAAACACACAAACCACATACTTAAACAACACGTCACACGGTGGAGCGTGATTGGGTGAACCAGGTGTACTGGTGGATGATGTATGTTGCCACTGAAATGAACGATGACTAACGAGCAAACACACAGAACATGACTTTCAGAAGCCCATCACGCCATCCTGACGGTCAGGACGGGTCTGCCGGTGACCGCTGAGGGTCGGTGGGGTCGCGACCCTGACCGTGACCTCTGTGGACACTCCCGACCTTCACAGGGTCCAATCTGTCACGTATCGTCTGACACGTGCGCGACATAAACGGCGAATCTGTCCTTCATTTAAACTGTGAATCGAATGAATGAATTCAACAGAAAACTCCATTTTTCTTCACGTGGATCGTCACATAATGGAGCAAAAACACTTGAGCATCAAAGACGCGGCGGGTTTGAAAAGCAGATCGTGGGATTACGGCGCGATCGCTCCCGTCGTCACGAAGGCCTCGTCTCGGGTTTGTGTGTCGACACAATGGCCGTTTAATGAGATTCACACACCGCAGATAATAGACGCGTCCGTTTCAAAGGACTATTTCCAGCCTGCGCAGGATTAAAATCATTCTCTTTTCATGGCTTGATTTTCTTTCATTCTAGCTGTCCACAATTTTTCAATTATGTTTTTTCTAGCCGTCTATTCTTTCATCTGAGGGGAAGTAAATTGGCGAGGGGTTTGTTAACGGTGGCGCTGGCCAGAGATCAGCTTCACATCCACCTTCGCACCGCAGACGACCGTTACAGCTCTTTAACGTGACGACTTCAGAAAACACGGACGCACCGCAACAAAAAGCCAAAAAACCCACGTGTGTGTGTGAGAGAGAGCGTTGATCTGATCGACATTATGAGGTGAAAACTGGCCTTACAGTGTGCCGAAACTGGACTCTTGCTGCATTTTGAGGTCATGAAGTTTGTGTTTTGGTGTCAGTCTGTAATCATCATCAGCTTTACATTTATTCTGTTTACAAACAAGGTGAATTAGAAATGAACAAAGAAGCGCTTCATCCAGGAGGTTTTTCGCGGTTTAGAATGACAACCACAAGGCAGTTAGTGATTGCACTGAACACAGAAATGCATTGTGGGACAAGATTTCGCTCGAGACACAAGCACAATGTTATATTTGATCTTCTGTAAGAACGTCTGAGACGAGCTGCTGTCGTGCCATCGTCTAAATATCACCAGTTTCCCAGTATCAAAATCTGAAACTGAAATCACATCTAGAGACTGGAAACATCCTGAGCGCTGATGACATTTGTGTTCTGAGTGTCACGTCAAGTCTTTATCCATCAAACTCAGTTTGAACCTTCATGTGATCCAGTGCCAGAATTCAGCAACACGAGCGTCTCCGGTTTCATCGGAGCTGAACGACACACAGATTATGAGGGAATTTCCAGCGTTCAGTGCAGCTACACTTGAACAACAACACAGACGAGACAAACATCATCCGCATGCTGGAGTCCATTAGTCAGGAGCGACACACACACACGGTTCAGCACAGTTCAGTCACAGGAACCCGATCATCTAAGCGTTTCTAAGCGTCAATCGTCACGTCAGCGCGTCCACAGGGTTTCTACGGGCCGTCCCGCTCCTCCATCGACCCTCTGGTCAGACGTCAGTCTGTAGCTTCAGATCATCTGTGTGATTCTCAACCCACAAAACCTGCTTTAACCTGGTAAAACGGATCTTATGTTAGTCAACAAGTTCCTCCTACTGTAGATCAAATCTCATTCACACTCTCAAACAATTCAAACCATTAAATTATGAGACAAACAAAAACCGATGGTGTTATTTCTAGTGTGTTACTTCTTGTTAACTAACTAGCAATATCTAAATGAAAACTGCTTCAAATTAAATCCTACACTATTTTTCTTTCAGTGTGTGTGACTTTCTTTCTCCTGTGAAACACAAAATAGGATATTTTGAGAAATGTCTGTTTATCATCAGTGAAAGTCAACGCTGCGTCCCAGCGTTCTTCAGTTTTCCACAGAGGAAGGAAAGTGACACGGGTCTGATGGTGATTTTGGGTTTGGAGGGCGGCGTGTGTCTGTGATCAGGTTCATGTGTGTTAATGAGGTGAAGAGGTGAGTTATCTGACGCTCAGACGACGGCGTGTTCGGTCACGTCTGTTTCGGCTCTTTTATCCGTAACGCGCTCACAGTGAAACGTGTGTTTGCAGCTCGTATTGGAAACAGATCTCTAATTTTCCAAGACAGTACAACTATGTTGATTTTTTTGGGCATTTTTCAAATGCGCAGGCTGATTTGGCTACATTGTATTTTCATTTCATAAAATTGTACTGTATGTAAAAGTGTTGCGCAGCACAGTTCCAAGTTTAAACCCTTGTGCTGTGCTGAAAATTCCCATTTTGGTGCTGTTTTCTTTCAGTTATCACAGGTTAACTGTTTCTTTTTTGGAGCTGAGTGATTGTAGGTCTCACAGATCTGAGCTCACTCATTAATTTTTGAGTGATAAAAGCATTATTTGTTATAGTTTTGGCGTTTTTCACTCAAAAAATGGTGCATACGCTCAGATCAGCGAGGCTGACGATTGATCCGTTTTATTCCAATGTCTTTCCTCACGATTTCTCTCTCCCAGCACATGAATGTGTTCTTCAGTGAATCGGCAGCGGCGGTCAGGAGCGATGAGCTTCCCTTCATTCACACTGCGATCGAGCGGATCGAGTCTGAAGCTCACTGACTCTGGGCTCTTCGGCTCAATTCGCGTCTGATTGAATTTGCTCCTCACAAACATTCTAATGGCATTAGACGAGCCGCACGCACACGACTAACTCCATTTAGCAGCCAAATCGGGTTTAAGGACCATATTGATGCCGAGCGTTATTAAGCGTGATTATCAAAACAACAGACAATGGGCCAAAGTGTCCACTAACCCGTTTATCTATAATTTCACAGAGGCAAAACAGATGCTCTGATTTACAGTCCGGCGCTGCAGAACGAGGAAACGCAGATAAGACTGTTTGAGATCAATATGAAAGCACGAGTTCTGATAAAAAACCCCAGTAATCACATCTGAGAACAAAGATCAGCCAATCACCGCGATTGAAGGATAGTGACGGATTTAATTGGCGCTTAGGAAGTGGACATTCATTAAAGTGCCTCGTTTCCAGAAAAACAGGTTTCCAAACACTGTGGCAGCTCAGTGTCTAGCTCATTCCAGCCGGCTGCAAAAAGCATCTTTCTCCGACTGAACATCATTCAGTCAAGCGACTCACCAATGGCATATGTTTGATTAAACTCCAGGTTTAACGGTGAATATTTTGGGAAGTCTCTCCAAAATGGCCTCGTATTTAACGGACTTTAAACAGAGACACTAGAAACTGTTGAACATCCAAACAAATGACACTTCACCTGTAATCATTAAAACGCTTCTTTCCATTTTCCCCCTTTACACTAAACAATTACCAGACTCACGAGTGGTTAGAAACGGATGTGCTCAGCTGAACGTGAACGACGTGGCGTCGAAGAGACACGCGCTTCCCATCGCGCATCTGCATAATGGAGTGAAGTTCAGCTGAAGACACACTGGAAAACACATTCGGTTCCTGCAGTAAACGCAAACAGAGGCGACTGAAACCGAAGGAGAAGCATTTGAGCTGATTGAATGAATGATCTGAATGTCTGCTTGTTGTTCTGAATAGTTCGTAGTTCAGTGTGACCGCTTCAGTTTATAAGTTAATCGACAAAAAAAACAAACCGACGGATGATACGGTATGTGCCGACAACTACGTCATTCAATAAAAACCATCAAAAAAGAGTGAAAAGACATAATTGTCCTCCTTCAGACAATATATTCAAAATATGCATAACATAATCTGACCTTGATTATACAAGAATGAATAGTGATTATCGTGACGTTCACTCTGGAGCCGCAGCAGCGAATCTGTTATGTAAATCTTCATCTTGATTCTCTGAAGTGTGTGTCGAGGGCTGTTGAAGCAGACGGAGATTCGCAGCTTTATTCGGATCGGCGTCTCTCTGAAGGGTTTGTGAGGAGCCGCGTGTTTCGTTTCACTTACGAGTCTTTGCGCTCAAGAGCTTGTCATTACACCGGCAGATAAACCGAGGTGCTCCACACCGGAGAACAATCTCTGACACCACAGTCAAACCGCACAGAAGTTTGAGCTGAAAAGTGTCCTGCTCAACAGAAACCAGACCCACTCCAGAAGTGATGTTTTATTAACAAATTTCGGGAGGAGCTCGCACAGATAATTAACACGGCCAATTCACCATTAGCAATCACACTCCCTATCCAAACACCACAAGCGAATCCCCTTAAATAGCCAAGCATTCTTACCTTCATTCATCTCTAGTTTTTCAGCATCCCTCCACCTCCCCGTCTCCTCACCTTAAGCTCGGGGGGAGCGCTTATTGGGTTCGGGCCATGCCGAGCTCGGACCCCTCTCCCTGGGCAGGGGGAGTGCCCCGGGCTCGGGAATGATTACCGAGCTCGGAGCCCTCTCCCGGACAGCACGCCAAATACGCTTAACTTTTACGCTGTTTATTATATGTAAGCGCGAACTCGTGAATGCATGAATATTATAGAAATATCACATATCTACACTGTTTTGGCCAAAATGTATTTCAGAGTATCTATTTATTTTACTGTATGGTAGTTAGCGTGTGGTGGTTATTGTAGTAGTTAGTGTATGGTAGTTAGTGTGAGGTAGCTTTTGTATGGCAGTTAGTGTGTGGTAGTTAGTGTATGGTAAATATTATATGGTAGTGTGTGGTCACTTTTGTATGGTAGTTAGTGTGTGTAATTTGCGTGTGGTAGTTAATGTATGGTAGTAAGAGTAGGTAGTTAGCGTAGGTGTGGCTGGCTAAATGTTGATGGTTTGTTTTCCTGTCTAAGTGTCTCTAGTCTCAGCGGTCGCTCGTAGCGCTTCCATTAACTCCACAAACACCATTTACAGCTTCAGCTCCATCTCACACACACACACACACACACACACACACGACACTCATTAACCCAGAGCAGTTAATTGTGTAAGGAGATAATTGCATGTGAATGCTGCAGCTGAAGTGGCTTTTCAGTGGCTCTCAGGACTCAGCGGTCAGATGAGGAGGATTTAACACTGACAACATGAATTCATTGGAGTAAAACTGTTCATTCAGACTGAAATATCACTGATTCACTGACAGCAGCGCAGGAATGATTTACTGATCATACGCACAAGGAGAAATGATCAACAGATGAGACGTCTGATCTCTGCAGGTCAAAGGTCAGACAGGGTTAAGAATTCTCTGCCTAAAGGTCCAAAACAACATAACTAGCGAAACCCAAAAGCTTTTCTGCCAGCTGATATGAACACGTGAACACGACTGAATCATTCCTGTTATAATCGCTGAAGTGTCTGACGTGAAGCTCCCATTGCTGCTCTAAACCATAAACATCATATTACATATTTCCACATCGACTCACATCAGTGAATATGACATATTAAGATTAATGAGTGTGAATGTTCACAGGAATATGAGATGTGGCCCGTCTGAGGGTCATGTGATGTGTGAGGTCACATGAACACATGACCTGTGGGATCGAGCGGCCGCAGTATCAGCTGTCAGAGTGTTTAACAGCTCCATCCTTTCACCACTATTTGAAAATAATTTCCTCACTTATTTGTAAGGTGACACCAGACGAGCGCAAGCCTCCGGCGCTTTACACAGCGTTCACACCGAACCCGAGACGACAGCAACACCGACCAAGACGCTTTTGTTCGGCGGCAGCTTTAATGTGTCTTAATGGAGACGCGTTACGTGCAGAAACACCAGAACAGAGGCTTTGACAAACACAATCACGCATATTTTTTCTTTCAGTTAGCTGCTTTACAATAAATTCAAGTGTTTCCTAGGGTGTTCTGGGTGGTGTCTGGTGTGAAAAAAGTCTCAGTGATCTTCTGAACTGTAGATGTTTCTCAGCTTCATCTGTTTCATTGTGTCTGATCATTTAGTAAGGCAGCATCGTGCTCTACTCAACACACACGACCGGAGGTGTTTGTTCAATCACACACACACACACACACACATGTTGGGTTTACATGTTTTATGGGGACATTCCATAGGCGTAATGATTTTTATACTGTACAAACCGTATTTTCTATCACCCTACACCTACCCTACACCTAAACCTAGCCCTCACAGGAGACTGTGCACACTTTTACTTTCTCAAAAAAACTCATTGTGCATGATTTATAAGCCTCACAAATGTCCCCACAAGGTCAAAATTTACTGGTATTACTATCCTTGTGGGGACATTTGGTCCCCATAACGTGATGAATACCAGGTGCACACACACACACACAAGATGTAGAGATCTCAGTCTGGTGAGTGTGTATCTGTTGACTGTGGTTATTGTGGATTATTGTGCGGTTATTGTGGATCTCAGAGCTGTGTGTCCCATCCACCGCTCTTATCTTTAAACTGATAAGAGGAACACGTCATATTAGCTGAGTCTCTGAATCAATACAGGACACACACACACACACACACACACACACACATCTACTGCAGCGCCACCTACTGCTGACACACATGAACACATGTGAGAAACACAATCACAGCAGATCTCAGTTCAGCTCCACCTCCACCCGTCTGATCCAACATTAAACGCCTCATTAGAAACTGATTCAACGGACACAAATAACACTCAATACTGTTCACATGGACGCAAACATGTAGAACTATATAATCACACAGCTCTTTATGTACAGTTGGTTATATAAGCACGTCCGATGTTCCCTGCATACATATATAGCAAATCTCACAAGACTGATTGTTCTATTTCACAAAACAGAACAGCTGACTAACTAGAATACGGAACGTACTTTTAGTAATTACTTTGTTCTTGTTTTTCAGGGCAAATGTCTAAAGATTCTTAAATCAAGATGAGGAATTGTTTAAAATGAAGTACATTTCTGATGAAAACAAGAACAAATATCTATCAAAATATTGTTGGCGAATGAAAACTTGTTTTCCACTTGAAATATGTTTATTTTTCTGACTCCATTGGCAGATGTCTGTTCTTGTTTTGAGCATAAACGCACTTCATTTTGTTCAGTTTCTCAGAAAACAAGACTTCACATCTTCATTTTGTTTCTCCAGTAAATTGAAGGATGTTTAGATGTTTGTACTGGAAAACAAGACAGAAATTTGTTTGTTAAGTCTGATGTCAAGCATCACCTCTTCCGTGACTTCCGGGTCCAAACACTCAGATGACACGAGAAAACGACAAACGCTACTAATTATACACTCACAAAGCGATATAATAGTACCAAAAAATTATAATCCTATCCTTTAACTTCATACCGAAATCCCAGATAGTCATACAATTAAATATATATATAAATAAATATAAAAATTATTTGTGTTTGGGACGCTGTGAGCATGGAGACTGTAGTGTACACCGTAAATTTGAAAATGTTTAGCTTAAATGTTTAATATGAATAAACAGTGCTCATAAACGTCTGCTGAGACAGTATTCTCAAGTGAAATGAATTGGGGTCTGGAAACAGTGTTCAATGGACGCATTACGCCATCACTCAACAAGCCCATACTGAGGGACAGGTTCATGTTTTGCAGTGCATGCAACATTTAATATCAGGACTTAATGAATTTATGAACTTTCTGCTCTGATTATAGACGTTTCCCATCAGGCGTGTGTGCGCTCACTGGTGTTTGGAGGAGTGTGTGTGTGTGTGTGTGCACCTGGTATTTATCACATTATGGGGACCAAATGTCCCCACAAGGATAGTAATACCAGTACATTTTGACCTTGTGGGGACATTTTTAGGTCCCCACGAGGAAACAGGCTTATAAATGATGCAGAATGAGTTTTTTTTTCAGAAAGTAAAAGTGTGCACAGTCTCCTGTGAGGGCTAGGTTTAGGTGTAGGGCGATAGAAAATACGGTTTGTACAGTATAAAAACCATTACGCCTACAGAATGTCCCCATAAAACATGGAAACACAACGTGTGTGTGTGTGTGTTATCACATGTCACCTGCGGCGTGTGTCCCAGCAGGCTCCACAGCGTGTCTGTAATCACACTTCCTGCTCTGCTGAACTCCAGCAGGTCCGTTTCCTGTCGGTTGAGGGCGAGGTGCTGACAGCCCTGGAAATCTCCGGTGAGCTCCTGACCGCCGCTCATCTGCAGCACGTCCCACGTGCCCAAGAGCTCCAGATGCTCCCGCACCGCCCGCATCTGCCCGTACGACAGGTGACCTGCAGGAGCGCATCAAACCGCACGTAAACCTGAGAGGAAGTCAACGCTGAAGCGCCGTCCGTCTTCATCAGACCCACCTGAGATCCAGGACGGCGTGAAGGCGTCCGACAGCCAGGACGCGTATCCCTCCCGCAGCGAGCGCAGGAACGGCTCCACGTCCGCGTAGGACACCAGCTGCTCCGACTTCAGGTCCTCGCTCAGCACGCAGTCCGGAGACAGGAAGAGGATTCTGGGAATGAAGAGATTCGGCCGGACGTACAGCCCGCAGCGCTTCATGTGACTGTGGAGGTTGTTGGTTTTCACCTGCAGACACAAACGTCATCATCCGCCGTTTAGATATGAACTAATTTCAGTGATATTTTGACAGCTGTCGGAAGAAATGTCTCTGTTTTGAGTTGCTGTGTGAGGAACTGCATCGGTCTGACCGTTATGGCCTGAAGAGCGTCGGGCAGCTGCTCGATGGAGACGCTGGTGAAGTTCTGCTGCTCCGCTCTGACCTGCAGCTGCCAGTGATTGTCGCTGGGGGCCGAAACGGACCCGCTCCACGTCTTCAGATCGATACAGAACACACCGTGACCTGCAGACACACACACACACACACACACAGTACTGATCTGTGATCTGTGCTCACACCGTCACAGCGTCAGACGCTGATGAAGCTCCTCAGACGCACCTGTGAGCAGCAGCAGGTTGATCTCGTCTCTGTCGGTCTGACACTGGTTTGGGACACGCAGGTTATAAAACACGTCCTGCTGTTTCAGACCGCTGACTTTCCTGTGTCAACACATCAGCATCAAAAACATGGAAAGAGCGTTTGAGCTGCATGGGCTGTCTGGAGCTCCTTCAGCACACGCTGACCCTCTAATGTTAACCTGTCAAAACATTTACTGCTAAATCATCCCACTGTTGCTCAACGTATTGCAGGAAAGGGTGGAGCCTGACAGCTGTGATTGACAGGACACTGTAAACGCCTCCATTTGGACAAAGAAAACAATTCAGTTTCTGCATCAAATTTCATATATACACACACGGGTTGGATCCTCACCGGACGTGTTGTAGGAAGTCATTTGCAGCGGTCTGAGTCCGGTTCTGTCCGGTCGGGGGAGATACGCTGACGTTACCGGGTCTCTTGGGCCCTGAGGGAACTAAGAACTGAACCATCTGGAACATTCTTCTGTCTAATATCTGAATATGACCAGAAACACACGCACACGAGAATCAGAAAACACAAAAGCGAGCTGAAGCCAACGGCTTCTCGAGACACACGTCTGGAGAACATGACAGCTGACCTTCAGCACAGATCAGCCTGAAGCAACAGTGCTGATGATCTGCTGATGGTCGTGTTAGGATTATCGGCTACTAGTGTTAGTTAGGGTTAGTAAGGTGGCGAGCCGGTGTGTGATACTGACCGTGTGCTGGTGATTGTCACAGATTCTGATGAAGATCTAAACATGAAGAGCATGTGAGAGCAGCAGTGAAACTCAATCCAGGAACAGTTTCACAATCTCTGCTCACTGTCTCCCCCCTCAGACTCACACGGGCTCACTGTAAACAAGCGGCACGTGGAGCGTCTCGTGACGTCACAAACACGCTCATTAGCAGCCGCGCCGATTCCCGCTGCTTCGGCCGCAGTCGTGTCCGTGTTTGACTGTCAGGTGTTCCTCCTCCTCTGCCGCTCAAACACACAAACAGCTTTTGTAATGTGCTGTTATTGAAGTCGGAGCTCAATAACACCGAAATGAAGGTTTCTGCAGACTTTTGTTCAGAAAGACGCGCGCGCTCCAGCGCTGCGCAGGCATAAAAAAGAGGATATTAGTTTGGAGATGAAGAATGTTTAATTTCGCCGTAAATACACACAAAGCGGTTCGGCCGGCGATAAGCATCAGAAGCGACACAAACGGGCTCAAACAGACTCGCGTCGACAGCTGATGCTCGAATCGGACCGCATGAACTCAATAAAGAGCAATAAAGCGTTTCGGTCCCCCTCTACTGACCTGCACTTCAGCGGCAGATCGCGGCGATACCGGCCGCCACCGCAATAAAGCCGCAACAAAGAGCTGAAAGACATACAAATGAAAGTGAAGCCAAAGCAATATCAGCAGAATTCCCGCACAAAGGCTCCGTACAGGATTTAATATTGCTGCAATCAGTGAACAGAGTCAATTATTCCGATTCCTTTATGTTCCGCTATCAGAGAGAAACGTCATATGATGATTCCGACGATAAACGCGGACGTGCGCGCACACAACAAACACCGAATCGTGTCACAACAACACGACACACAATGAAGTGATTTAGATCGTTATTACCTCGATTGTTCTGAATTGTCACTAATTAAGGACCATTTTAGAACAATATTCACGATTTCTTCATTGTTCTTCAGACGAGGACAATATTCAGTGTCACACCTGTGAATGTTGTAATGATTTATTAGAGGACCATCTATTTTTAGGGTTAGAAACTAATACTACATTTCACTTTCATTCACCAAGAACGCATTAAACTGTTCAAAATGCTGTTCTTTTGAGCTTTCTGTTCATCTGTGAATCCTGAAAAATAAAATGTATGACAAAAACACTGCAGCACAACTGTTTTCAACATTGCTAATAATCAGAAATGTTTGTTGAGCAGCAAACCAGCATATTAGAATGATTTCTGAAGGATCATGTGACACTGAAAATTCAGCTTTGATCACAGAAATCAATGACAGTTTAACAGATATTCTGTTTTAAATTCAAATAATATTTCACTGTTTTTACTGTGTTTTTAATCGAATTAATGCAGAAGAGCCTTTTTTATGAAACATCACATCAGATTTTACAGCGTGTTTATGTGACTCACCTTCATGAAGAGATGATGAGATGAAGACTTCAGTTGTGTGCTCTTCATCTTATGACCTCACGATCAAGTCAAGTCACCTTTATTTATATACCCCCTTTAACAATACAGAATTGTGACAAGGCGGCTGTACAGTAGTAAATAGGAAATAGCACATCAACAATGCAAAAGAGCAAAAATAAACACTCAATTTTCAGGTAAAGGTAGTTAATCAAATACAATAAAATAAAATACAATATCGTGTGAAGAGAAAGTGTCCCCAACTAAGCAAGCCAGAGGCGACAAAACTCCATCGGTGACAGAATGGAGAAAAAACCTTGGGAGAAACCAGGCTCAGTCGGGGGGCCAGTTCTTCTCTGGCCAGACGCAGAGGACTCACCAGGTTGGCGTGGTCTTGTGCCGACGGCCGTCTAGGTGACGAGGTCTTCACTGGGGATCCGTCTCTGGGGCTCTGAGAACGCAGCGGACGTGAGGGACTATAATGCGATAAGAGCTCGCTCGGGTACTGAGGAGCTAAACCATTCAGGGCTTTATAAGTAATTAGCAAGATTTTAAAATCTATATGATGTTTAATAGGGAGCCAGTGCAGTGTAGACAGAACCGGGCTAATATGATCATACCTTTTGGTTCTAGTAAGAACTCTAGCTGCTGCCTTTTGGACGAGCTGGAGTTTGTTTATTAAGCGAGCAGAACAACCACCCAATAAAGCATTACAGTAATCTAACCGTGAGGTCATAAACACATGAATTAATGTTTCAGCATTTGACATTGAGAGCATAGGTCACTGCTCACTGTTTGTTATCAGACTGATATATTAGTGGATCTTCTGATTAAATAATGAAACATGACTGTATAATGTTTCAAATGTTTGATCTGTGAGTATATGTTGAATATTACTGGAGCTAAAATGAAAAACTGAATCTACAGCTCAGACTGATGGAGTTTTGGTTACTTGCCGCTGTCGCCTCTGGCTTGTTTAGTTGGGGACACATAATTTCCAGCGATATCGTCGACTTGATTGCACAGATACTATTTGAACTGAACTGAATTCAATGATGAACTGCCTTTAACTGAAAATCAAGTGTTTACTGTTGCCTTTTGCATTATTGATGCACTATTTTCCTATTTAATACTGTAAAGCTGCTTTGACAGTCTGTATTGTTAAAAGCACTATATAAATAAAGGTGACTTGACTTGACTCAGATTGTGATTTTATCAGAAAAAATGGCCGTGAATGCAGAATGATGCAGTCATGAGTCTGAACCAGAAAAAAAAACAGAGCCCTGGACAAGAGCATCGCTGATTCTCAGGGTCAAAGGTCACGAGTCAAATCAACATGAAGAAATCACTTTCCGTTTCTCCTGTCGTGCTGCGAGCGTTTCTGTGTGTTTTCTCTCGTGTGCATCTTCAGTGTTTGAGCTTCATTCACAGACAGACGTTCTTTCATCTGAACGGACGCGGACGTTCACAGACAAGGCCGCGATTGTGCTCGTCAGCAAACAATGACATATTTCTGTTTCCCTCTGAATTCCTCCGTATCATTTCTGCTCGGGGAGTAATTTGTCTGTCATGGGGGCCGAGACTCTCCCTCCATTACTTTGACGGCTCTTATTAGCCGAAAGCCGAGCCAGCGCTCCATGAATTTAGCCACTGTTCCGCAGGCTCCTCTCAGTAATTAATTTGATAAATATATTAATTATGAATCGGGTCGGCTGGGCAATCAGATGGTCGCGCGTCCAGCTCGGTCGACGTTCCGATAAGTCGCTCTTTGTTGCGGCCGCTCGGGTTTCGTCGGCTCTTATCGCGGCTCTCCGCTCACGGCTCGCTTCCTGAGAGCTGTAATTAAACGCGGGGGTTTCTGATCATGAGAGTCTCGTTTGGAGGCCGCCTTCGTCCCGATCCATCCGAATACAAGACAGCGCTCCTCTAGAAAGATCCAAACGGAACATCTATCACTCGTGATCACCTGCTTTCACAGAGACTAACCATGAGCTAAACTAGCTGCAGAAGCAGAACCTGGCCGTCCTTCCTCAGGACTGAATCCTGGCGATGATGATGAAGGTGATGAAGGTCAGAGGACACATTTACTGACTCCTTTCAGCTTCAAACTGCTGCTGGCGTTCAGTGGAAACAGTCCCTAACTCTTCGGCTCGGGTGTTCTTGTAGACGGGGCGCGTGATTTCCGCCGGCAGCGGCGACAGGCGTCCGTATCTCCGATCTGAGCTCAGATCCCGTTGCAGAACTGGCAGGAGCTCAAGCAGAGGCGCGATCGGCCGCTGAGATCTTCACTCCACAGCTCATCATTACAGAGCAGGACGAGGCTCTTTCATATGTCAGACATCTCAAACTACACACACACACAACGCTTTACTGCCATTCGGGTGAAACGGAGTCCTGCTGAGGGAAACAGAACAGAACTTCATATCGTTAATCGAAGTAGGCAATCATTTCACATCATTCAGCACGCTGGACGATTCTGTGCATGAAACACGACGTCTCAAAGTGATGATCCATCATCATCAGAGACATTAAAAATCATTTTTGGTGGTAAATCTATAAGACATCAGAACTGCGGATGAACGAAACACGGCCTCCATCTGCTGGACTGACGGTCAAACACTCGTCTTCTGGCTTTGACTAATGCGTGAAAATACAAGCGAAACAAATTCAATTATTGATTAAATGATGTTTTCCGTCTGATCTGCTCGTATCACTATAAAGCTTGTGAATCTGTCAGTGACACCGACCATAATACAGTAAAATATCGAATCATTTCAACATTAGAAAGTCACAATTGTGAGAAATGAATTCACAATGACCTTTCTGCCCTCTGTCCTTTTTCACTCTAATGCTGAAATGAGTTTCCAACCATCTGAATTCTGTTCTCAGATCAGACACAACATCAATTCAGTCTTTACAATCCATTTCCATCGGTGAGATTCACACGACCGACACGGCAAATGTTCCTCTGGGAAAGAAAATGTTCTGCTTGTAGAAACAAATGTTTTAGCGATCGCACCGAACACATCAGATCACCTGAGCTGAAGATCATAAACTGTGATGAAGACTGTGAACTTAGAAAAAATAAATACATAAAAAACAAAGCAAATTACAAGTTATAGGCCAGATTAAATCACTGAATTTACTGAATGCAAAAAAGTTCATTAAGTTTTCATAACAATAGGTTCAATAATTATGATTGAACAGCAGGAGGCGCTACAGGATCTGAGATGATCACACACTGTTCCTCACGAAAACACTTCTGTGGAGAACAAACAGAAGAGAAACACACACACACACTGACTGAACATCAGATTAATTCAGATCAGTTTTCTGAAGCTTTATTGCTGCTGTATGTACGAATAGAGAACATTCAACACTTTGTTGAGAATATTCAATACATTCTCAGAAATGACATGGAAACATTTCACATATTATTCTGAAGGAAGATGATGATCTCGTGGAGATGTTACAACATTAAAACACACTCAGCAGACACTGATATGAGACTTTTACCCAAACAAACATTTAATCAGTTGATTCAGTCGCTGGGAATCGAACCTCTGACCCTGTGGTTGCGAGCGTCGGCTCCACTGCTTGAGTGAAATCAAACTTTACATTTAACAAAAAGAACGATCTAATGTAAGAACCTGCTTAAGAAAGAGTTATGAGTTATTTTAAAGTTAATGGGAGAAATGAATTTAGTATTGTTCTTTTATTATTGTTATACTGTCATCAGACGCCACACGTGTCGAACGAAGGAGCAGAGCAGACTCACATCACATTCACTCCTCTATGAACTAAAATGGACAAATGATCTGATTCATCAGAAATATATTAAAGCCAATAAACATTCATAAAAAGATGATGATATGAAACTATATAAAAAAATTCTCTTGATAAACAGATCCTGTACACAATACAGGCCATTATTAGTGAACATCAGACGCTTGTGTTCAGTCCAGGAAAGAGTCTCTGACAATGAGGATCAGTCTCACACACACACACACACACACACACCTCTCTATGTGTCCGGCAGGCGTCGCTGTCTCGCTCGCTGTCTCATGCTGATTGGCTGCTTGTTGAATTTCTGCATGATTTCTTTGATGCGTGACAGGTTGGAGCGGCCGAGCACAAAGTCGCACCTGCTGGCTCCGATTTCGTATCCCACCGTGCAAACCTTGCTGCTGACGCTGAAGCCCTCGGCGCGGACCGACACGCGATACTCACCGGGATTCAGCAGACGCCAGTAATCGCCGTCAGACGCTGAGAGACAAACACGGACATTACATGAACTCATATATTCACTGAATCAACCACAGTCAATCACAGACATCAACATCTGCTGTGAAACGAAGATAATTAGAGTGTCAGACGAGTAAATGCTGATTCAATTCAGTTCAACAACAGTGATTATGTTGGAGCATCATCATCAATTATGATCAAATTCAATTTCAGCTGTAAAGCAGCAGTGTTGTAATTCAGTTGAGTTCAGGTTTTGTCAGTCAGTCGAGTCAAATCATCAATATTACTGAATATTTAGTGTCCAAACTCCATTAGGAGACAGAAAGGCTCTTGTCCCATGATGCCGTGGGTGTGTGTCCTGTTTCACCTGTGCGAATGTCGTGATTGATTCCGTCCACAGAGATGATGGCGTTAGCGATTCCTTTGCCCTGAACGTCCCTCACAACACCTTTGATCCCACGATGCACCTGGACACACACACCAACATGTTCCACTGATTTAATGATTCCATTCCTAAATGAGTTTTCAGCCAGTAGTAACTTCATAGTAGTAACCGGTATTAGCCAGTCACGCATTACAAGTAGCACAAGATTACTTTGTCAAGTAACACATTACTTTTTAATTTACAAGAAAATATCTAATTTATGTTCTCAAATAAGTAACTCCAGTTACTTTTTTTCCGCATTTATTGATTGAAAGCTCTCCTGTCCCCATGTTGAGAGAAATTGTGAGTAAGATCTTCAGTTCTAGAATAAATGTGAACATGCATTAATTCATCTCACTCTCTCTCAAAAAAAGTTTTCCTCAAAATGAATAAAAACAGTGAAATGCAATGTCAGAATATGACGCAAACCTGCAGTTAAATTTGTTAAATAATACAAATATGTATTTAATCTCATTTTATTAACCAGTGTCTTTGCTGCTGACCTTCGATGATCCAATTCAACCATATTAATAAGAAAAAATTACTCAAGAAAAACAACATTTGTTCTGCTTTTTTCTTATTGATGAAGAGTGTTGAACTTTCTTGTTCTGCATACTCACACACACACACACACACACACACACTTATATATATACTTAAAAAGCAAACCCTGCCCGGATTTAAAATGTAATGCAAAAGTAATGTAACGCATTACTTTCCATAAAAAGTAACTAAGTAATTAGTAACTTTTTTAGGGTGTAACACAATATTGTAATGCATTACGTTTAAAAGTAACTTTTCCCAACACAGGTAGTAACTAGTAACTCTATGGCATCTTTTACCCTTCACATTTGTGTATGTGTGTGTGTGTGTGTGTGTGTGTGTGCACCTGGTATTCATCACGTTATGGGGACCAAATGTCCCCACAAGGATAGTAATACCAGTAAATTTTGACCTTGTGGGGACATTTGTGAGGTCCCCATGAGGAAACAGGCTTATAAATCATGCACAATGAGTTTTTTTGAGAAAGTAAAAGTGTGCACAGTCTCCTGTGAGGGCTAGGTTTAGGTGTAGGGTAGATATAGAAAATACGGTTTGTACAGTATAAAAACCATTACGCCTATGGAATGTCCCCATAAAACATGTAAACCCAACATGTGTGAGTGTGTGTGTGTGTGTGTGTGTGTGTACTTGTCTTTGCTACATTGTAAGGACCAAATGTCCCCACAAGGATAGTAAAACCTGAAATTTTTGACATTGTCACAATGTTAAAAAATGATTAAAAATAGTAAATGATGTTTATCTGAAAGTGTAACGATGCAAACGTGTTTTCTGTGAGGGCTAGGTTTAGGTTTAGGGTTAGGGTTGGGGTTAGGGGATAGACAATATCGTTTGGTCAGTATAAAATCTATAGAAGTCTATGGAAAGTCCCCACAATTCACAAAAACAAACGTGTGTGTGTGTGTGTGTGTGTGAGTTTGATCACCTGCTCCATGAAGACGAGCAGAGACTCGCGGTTGTTCTCCCACTCCTCCGGTAGTTCGGTCTCGTGTGGAAATTTATCGCAGCCCACGTACATGGAGAGCTCGAAGCAGTTGGTGTGCAGGTAACTGAAGTCATTCATACCTGTTAACGAACAACGAGCGGTTAACGAGACGGACGGATCATCGCGATCGGAATCACCTTTGCTGACGCGTCCTCACTTCCTGCGGCCGTGTGCCACGACGCGCCGTTGATGGTGCCGTCCTCCTTGGCGAAGTCGTCGGTGTGGCAGACCCTGCGGCTGGCGTCGGTCATGAGGCGGTGAGTGGAGGCGTACGAGAAGGCCAGCCAGCGGAACACGTGATCGTCGGCGGTGGGCGTGGTCTCGCGGAGCGTCGTCACTGAGCGCGTGCGGTCGAACGGGAACGTCACCACCAGCTCTCCGCCCTGCAGGTTCCCGCCCAACACGAATGGGATCTTCTCCATCCACGACACCAGAGCACGCGTCTCCACTGCCACCTGGGGTCAGAGGTCAGGGGTCAGAGTGGTTTAGAGCAACCTACTAATGTAAACATGAGTTTTCATGACATGTGACTGAAGCTGGTGTGTGATGCTCATCACTCTCCACACACACACCCATACACACATATATATATATATATATATATATTTTTTTTTTGAGATTAAAATTCTATTTATATTCAGTAATCTTGATTGATTTAACACCACTGACACTACCAGATGAGAAAACCTGAGCTGAATTGTTCTGATTAATGACTCTATTGTGCTTTACAGATGAATCAAATTAGTCCCATAAACAATGGATTTTGCAGCATTATTTTCCTGTTTATTTGTGTGAAGCTGCTTTGAATCAGTCTGTGTTGTATAAAACACTTTAGAACAGTGGTCTCAAACTCAGTTCCTGGAGGCCACAGCTCTGCACAGTTCAACCAGCTCCAACCTACACCTGCTTAATAGTTTCTAGTGATCCTGAAGACCTTGATTAGTTGGATCAGGTGTGTTTGATTAGGGTTGGAGCAAAACTGTGCAGAGCTGTGGCCCTCCAAGAATTGAGTTTGAGACCAATCGCTTTAGAAATAAACAGGACTCGACTCTCTTTTTCTCATATCAGTGAACTGGCGCCATCTAGTGACTTAGATCTGTCTGTTCTTGGCTGTTGTTCATGTATGTTTATATCGGAATATAAATGATAAACAGAAAACCTTTGACAGTCGACTAGAAGATCAGGAGAATCCAGTTCATGCAAGAAAACAAAACCATCAAAAGAACAAGAACAGAAGGACAGATGAAGAGACGTGGACTGTCGATTAATTATAATAATAACACACTGTAATACTGTTAGTGTTTGTCTTGGTTGTTTTTTCAGCTGGTCCTATAATTAACAAAAGATTTGTAATTATAAAATAGATGTGGTGGACAAATCTAGATCTCAGATCAAAGATCAATCACTTCTGAACTGAACTATTTGATAAAATCTGTTCAGCAAATGTGTCTGATCTCACGAATGTGACGACGTGTGACGGACGTTCAGTCGCTGTGATTCATTCAGCAGATGTCAGTCAGATGTTTCTCATCATTAAAGCGTCTCTGACACACAATCACAGAGAATCCGGGAAACTCAATCCTTCTTCAGTCTCACATTCAGAAACGCCCTGAACACCATCACTGCACGTACACACACCATCACATCACGTCACATCCTAGCTCAGCTCAGGACTCACGGTGGCGTTTGTGGAGCGGTACCATTCCGGGATGGGCACGTGGTGGTTGTGGTATTTGCGTGGGACCCATTTCCGTGCTTCTGCTTCCCAGAGGATAGAGTTGAGATCAGGGAAGTTGTGATGGATGTCCAGACCGTCCTGACTCCAGCGGCCCAGAGACCAACCGCTGAGCTCCGAACCCTGACAAACCAGAAACACAGAAACCATATGAGAGACGCCCTCACTGCATCAGAGCAGAGAAAACAGACAAAGCTGACGAGATTTGATTTTACTAACTATATAAACACACACCACTGTTTAAACATTTGGACTCAAAACATTGAAATAAATTAATACTTTTATTAATCACAAACACAGTAAAGACATTTATAATGTCACAGAGGTTTTCTATTTCAAATATATGCTGTTTTTTTCTTTTTACTTTCTATTCATCTGTGAATCCTGAAAAATAAAAAATGTATGATGGTTTCTACAAAAACATTGTGCAGCACAACTGTTTTCAACATTGATAATAATCAGAAATGTTTGTTGAGCAGCAAATCAGCATATTAAAATGATTTCTGAAGGGTCACGTGACACTGAAGACTGGAGTAATGATGCTGAAAATTCAGCTGCGCATCACAGAAATAAATTACAGTTTAACAGATATGTGACCCTGGATCACAAAACCAGTCATAAGGGTCATTTTTTTCAAAATTGAGATTTATACATCATATGAAATCTGAATAAATAAGCTTTCCATTGATGTGTGGTTTGTTAGGAATAGGACAATATTTGGCCGAGATACAACTATTTAAAAATCAGGAATCTGAGGGTGCAAAAAAAAATCAAAATATTGAGAAAATTGCCTTCAGAGTTCTTCAAATAATGTTCTTAACAATGTATATGACTAATCAAAAATTAAGTTTTCATACATTTACAGTAGGAATTTTACAAAATATCTTCATGGAACATGATCTTTACTTAATTTCCTAATGATTTTTGCCATAAAAGAAAAATCAATAATTTTGACCCATACAATGTGTTTTTGACTTTTGCTACAAATAAACCCCAGCGACTTAAGACTGGTTTTGTGGTCCAGGGTCACATATTTACATAGAAAACAGCTGTTTGAAATTCTAATAATATTTCACTATTTTTAGTTTTTGATCAAATAAACGCAGCCTTGATGAGCAGAAGAGACTTCTTTAAAAAAACATGAATAAATTCTAATGATTCCAAACTTCTGAACAATAATGTACATTAATATTACAGTGTTAGGGTTTACAGTGACGCACCGCTTCGTAGGCTTTCTCGTAGCCGTCGGGGTTGACGGAGGGCAGCAGGTGTATGCGGGTCTCGTCCACTAGCCGCCGAATGCGCGCGTTTCCGCTCAGATACTCCTGACACATGAACTGCATGAGAAGCAGCAGCAGCTCACGGCCCAGAACCTCGTTACCGTGGGAACCAGCCGTGTAGCGGAACTCAGGCTCACCTGTGAGCACACATGCATACACGCACACGCACACACACACATGTTGTGTTTACATGTTTTATGGGGACATTCCATAGGCGTAATGGTTTTTATACTGTACAAACCGTATTTTCTATCGCCCTACACCTAAACCTAACCCTCACAGGAGACTGTGCACACTTTTACTTTCTCAAAAAAACTCATTCTGCATGATTTATAAGCCTGTTTCCTCATGGGGACCTAAAAATGTCCCCACAAGGTCAAAATGTACTGGTATTACTATCCTTGTGGGGACATTTGGTCCCCATAACGTGATAAATACCAGGTGCACACACAGACACACACATCAACATCACATCTGACACACACACATCATCACGTCTTATACACACACACACGTTTCAGCCTGACAGACGTATGTTACCGAGCTCATGTTCTCCGGGGTTGTCTGAGATCTCGATGGCGTAGAGTTTCTGTCCGTTGTAGCTCTTGCCGATGTTGTAGATGCGTGTGATGTTCGGACACATTTCATTCACCACCTTCATCAGCTGAACAACAGAAACAACAGCACAGGCACATTTACACCTCAAACACAGTGATGCTCATCTGATCTTAAATCACATTCATGCTCTTTCTTCAATTCACTCAAACTGTTAAAATGATAAAAATACACAATAGAAGAATCTGAATTACATTTGGGCCCCCTGTATATTACATGTAATTCAATGAACGTTAATTATATTATGTGAACAAACACGCGGCACCTGTCGCATCTCCTTATAATTGTGGTGTTTGAAGTCCAGGTTGTCTGTCGTGGTCACTTCATTTCGTCTCCGGTAATAATTGTTTGGATCTGTAAGAAGCATTAAAAATCAATGAGTAAGGGTAAAGTTTTTACAGATGTATGATTGAATTAGTTTTTAGTAAGTGATTTATTTCAACAGTTTTTCATTGTGACACAGGAGAACTGGCCCCCTGACTGAGCCTCGTTTCTTCCAAGGATTTTTTCTCCATTTGTCACCGATGGAATTTTGGTTCCTTGCCGCTGTCGCCTCTGGCTCTTTTAGTTAGGGACACTTTTTCTTCACACAATATCGTATACTATTTGAACTGAACTGAGCTGGATGATGACATTACTGAATTCAATGATGAACTGCCTTTACCTGAAAATTGAGTGTTTACTGTTGCCCTTTTGCATTATTGATGCACTATTTCCTGTTTAATACTGTACAGCCGCTTTGTCACAATTCTGTATTGTTAAAAGCGCTATATAAATAAAGGTGACTTGACCTGACTTGACTATTCATTTATTGCACTTGGACTTTTAAAATTCATTATTAGAGATTCATCAACCTTGTAGGATCAGATCACTGCATGTGTGAGTGTGTGTGTCTGGATCTGTGGTCACCTGGCATCGGGCAGCCCATGATCTCCACGCGCATGCAGATGCCGCCGCTGGCGTACCAGGAGCGCGGGTTGATGCGGATATAACGGGCCACCACAGGTTTGGGGAAGGTGTTGAGGACGGGAATCTCCTTCTCTCGATTCGCACTGAAGATCTACTGAGACGAGCAGAAACACACACAGTTACACGAGCGACGAGCTGAAGATTCGGCGCATGAGCTGATCGTCAGCGGCGGCTGCGTTTGTGTCTCACCAGATCTCTGGAGCCGTTCTTCAGCATCACCCAGCTGTGAGAGTCATTACTGAGCAGAACCTTATACGAGCTCACCCAATCACTCCTGAAACACACACATCATCAGAACATCACACACACACACATACACACAGATACAGGTGTGTGTGGTTGACATGTGAGCAGTGCTGTGACGTGTTCTCTGTGACATATCGACACATGAATCTTCACAACACCACTAAACTACATCACTGCCATTATAATGTTTTATATGTGGCCCTGGAGCACAAAACCAGTCATAAGTAGCACGGACTAGCAATACAATGTATGGGTCAAAATTATCGATTTTTCTTTTATTTCAAAAATCATTAGGATATTAATAAAGAAGTCCACTTCCAAAACAAAGATTCACATATAATGTACTCACCCCCTTTTCATCCAAGATGTTCATGTCTTTCTTTCTTCAGCTGTAAAGAAATTACGTTTGAGTAAAACATTTCAGCATTTTTCTCCATATAATGGACTGATATGGTGCCCCGAGTTTGAACTTCCAAAATGCAGTTTAAATGAAGCTTCAAACGATCCCAAATGCGGTTGCAAACGATCCCAGATGAGGAAGAAGGGTCTAATCTAGCGAAACCATAGCGAAACCAAAAAAATTAAATTTAAATACTTTTTAATGTCAAACGCTCGTCTTGTCTCTCTTGTCTGGACTGTTTTTGTTCCGGTTCATGTCAGTTAGTGTATGTGGAAAAACTCCCATCTCATGTTCTCCCTCAACTTCAAAATCGTCCTATATCACTGTTTTACCTTTTTTGTTAAGGGTGTTTGATCTTCTTTGCATGTTCACTTTGCAAAAATGATTTTTGAAGTTGAGGGAGAAAATTTTTATGAAAATATGAAAAAAACTGAAAATAACCGATTGTTTCGCTAGATAAGACCCTTCTTCCTCGGCTGTCCATTATATGGAGAAAAATGCTGAAATGTTTTCCTCAAAAAACATAATTTCTTTACGACTGAAGAAAGAAAGACACGAACATCTTGGATGACAAGGGGTGAGTACATTATCTGTGAATCTTTGTTTTGGAAATGGACTTCTCCTTTAAGTAAAGATCATGTTCCATGAAGATATTTTGTAAATGTCCAACCGTGAATATAACTTAATTTTTGATTAGTAATATGCATTGCTAAGAACTTCATTTGGACATTTGGATTTTTTTGCACCATCTGTTTGACTGGTTTTGTGGTCCAGGGTCACATATTTACATTTATGTAAAGTCCCCTGCATTCAAGCTACACACTGGATCAGCTGATGCTGTGACTGGGAACGGAACCCGTGAGCGCTCTGTCTGTGTGTGTGTGTGTGTGTGTGTGTGTGTGTGTGTGTGTGTGTGTGTGTGTGTGTGTGTGTGTGTGTGTGTGTGTTGCACTCACGACCAGAGTGAGCTCCGTCCCTGAGTGACCACACGGTGAACCATTGAGTCTCTTGGCGTCCACCTCGAACCACTGGAAGTCGTTCCGTCCTGCGCACCAGCCCGTCAAACATAGATCCTCATTCCAGACCACCCTACACACACACACACACACACACTACACACACACACACACACAACATCAGAATCAGAAATGTCATGTTTGTTTCTGTTGTGAATGGAGCTCTGTGTGAAGTTCACACTCAGGTCTGCTGCTTCAGGAGCTCAGAATTGACCTTCATGGTCTCAATCGCAGCCGCGTAACGCAACAGAAACTGGGTCAGTTTCACACGGCTGTCTTTCTAAAGTCTGTTTCCAGCTGATCATTCCGGCTTTCGTCTGTCGTTCTGTTTTCATCGAGCGCAACGGAAAACAAAGAGCGAATTCTGTGCAAAGTGGATCCAGATGAGGCAATGATGGAGCTGATCTGAGTAATAACAGATGAAGAGCAGAAACGCTGGCAGCATTTGATAAGAAACACGTTGAAGGAGAAGAGCCGATCTTACCTGGATGTTCAGCCGGCCCCTGTGCGGCCCCAGACCGTAGTGTCTCATGGTGGACGCGTGGAGCTGAAAGTCATCGATCTTCAGCGTCTCCAGTCCCAGCGGAGGACAGTCTGTCAGGAGAGAGGAGCTGTTCCTCATTACAGCTTTAATAAAAGAGGAATCTGAGCTCCATCTTTATTCTGATGATCAGATGTTCAGTGGTGTGAGTTTCATGTTCAAACACAGAAACACTTCAGAACATCAATCCGTTTGATTAAGAGCCCGACATAAACATCTGACTCAGCCAATCATGCGAGATTGGGGCGGGACAATCTGACTGACTGACCAATGACGGACAGCGGGAGTGTTCAAGAAACCTGTTTGGAAACAGTCACTGTTTTTCGCAGAAAGGACTTCAGTTTCAATCTGTCACAGAAAGAGAGATGATTGATCTGAGTGCGTCATTAACCCTCATGATCTGACCCAAATATCACATTCATTCTGCTCCAAATCTGAACGTTTAATACGCACACGGCTAAAATCATTTCAATAATCAGTGTTTCTCTCACCGCTCTTCTGCCTCAAAGATCAAAGCTGCAGAAGATATGACAACATGCCTGAGAATATATCTAGAATAAAGCTTATTCTTCTTGTTCAGCAACAGTTTGGATTCTTTATAAATACATTTTTGTATGTGGAGAAAAACATAAATCAATATCTTAAAGGGACAGTTCACCCCAAAATTATATTTCTGTCATTAATTATTCACTCTCAAGTTGTTCCAAACCTATATGAGTTTCTTTCTTCTGCAGAAAACAAAAGAAAATATTTTTAAAAATGTGGGTAACCAAATAGTTGCTGGTAGGCATTGACTTTCATAGTAGTCAATGAGGACCAGACACCATCTGATTACCTGCATTCTTCAAAATAATCCTAAACTGATTCAATACCTGATCTAGGAACCATTACAATATTTGAAGAGTTTATTTGCAAAAAATCCAAAAATCATGTTTTTTATTGTTATCATGTTTTATTGTGTTAGTTAGCTGTGTTTTTAGTTAATTTTACCTTATTTCAAAATAACCCAACCGCAGTTTAATTGAGATTAACTGGAACGCAGATTTTTGAAACGATTTTTATCTGAGTTATCTGTTTTTGCAAATGAACTCTTCATTTACATCTACATTCATTAGTTAATATGGCACATAAAACAAACTTGTCTAAAAATCCAAAATATCATATAGAAAGCCCTTCCAAATTCCAAATATTCCACCTACAGACTTGAATTGAGGCCACAGATGCTCAAATCTCTGGTTAAAACAAACATGAGCTACCAAACGGACTGGAAAACCATTCCTGATTAAACAAACACCAGGACAGATGCTTTTATACAAACGGACTCGTGCTGTATTTCAGGCCGATGAAATATCACACGCAATCAAAAACAGCCAAAGAACCAATTCATCCATCAGTGAGAGTCAATCGTCCTCGAATCAGAGACAAGAGCCTCGTTCAGAATCCGCAGCATCAACCAGAGACACGCCACATCGGCCCGTGGGCGTGTTTACCGCGGTAATGAACGGTGTAAACATCACACATGTGTGCTGAGGTCACAACTGTTCTGAATCCAGAATCAACATGTCAAACTCTCGGACTGAAACACAAGAGCGCTCACAAACTCTCTCTTTCGCTGTCACGTACGCTCCTAACGACTCTCCAGAGGTCTGAATCTCGAATAAAAACCACTGCGGGGTCTTCAGCGGGATGAGAACATGCTGGTTCTTCAGCTGAGATCTTCTCATTACGACACACATCTGCAGCTCTAAAGACTCTCAGGAGATGAAGGAGATCTTAAAATCTGCACTTGGCCTGAATCAAACACAGCCGTTACTGTTGTGCCGTTCCTAAAGACATAATCGCAATCACGAGGGAAACGGGTCAGGTCATTTATTTATTCATATGAGGACACGTGCACACACACACACACACACACACACACAGAGCATCTTCACATCTCACAGATGTTTGCGCTGGTTTGATGCTTCAGCTCTTCACAGTATCAGACTCAGCAGTTTTAATATAATATTTTGATACTAATAATTATATTTTGAGATTGTGACTGTCATATAGTGAAGCCTCTGATCAATCCAGACAGATGATGTTTATTAAAACAACATGACATTAGTTTAACCTGATGTGTTCTGTCATCTGCTTAATTACAGCTCTGATCACTTTACCATCACAATTTCCAATCATGTCTGACACACAGATGACACAAACTGTATGTGTGAGTCGTGAAGTGAACGGACTCACCGCCGCGCTCAGAGAACAGGCCGTCCACGTCACTGCCGACGTCTTTCGCTGTTTTCTTGTTCTTCTCACTCTTTTTGCTTCCACTTTTCACTGTGAACGAGACACAAACGGCAGACGTTTGAGCTGTATCGGTGCATCTCCACCATCGCACGTGTCAAAGCCACGAGAGGAACGGAACGAGCGCCGACGGATGAAAGTCCGTGCGTTCGGTGGCCTATGAACCCGTCGGCAGCCGTGCCATAAAGTTCAGCTGCGTTCTCCAAGAACGGCGCCAGACTTCAGAGCCAATGTGTGGCGCAGAAGAGCAGCTGAAGGCTTTTATCAGAGGTCACATCAGGACAAACCTACATCTCATATGGAAGCACTCGCATTCTCCGAGCACTGCCAGCATTCAGAAGTGCCACACAATATTGCTGCCATCATCGCTGGAGCTCCTCTCATTCAAACACACAGATCATGATCACACAACTCTCAAACACCTCCTTCAAATGGTCTGAATCCATTACTTCCACGGCCTATATTTTCATTTATGCTATACTATACATCTGAACACAGGTCGATTCAGATGACTGTGTCTGACTGACACTGATGTGCTTGTGCTGTAGGGATAATGATGACAGTACGTTAATAACTCTTTTGCTTCTAATATGTGATGTTTTGCATAATGAGTATGACAGACAAATGAGGGTAAATATATTTTTTTTTCATAGAATTGCATTTAGTTTCATGAATGAGTGTCTGTTCTTCCTCAGCGTGTTTATTATTCCAGAACACATATTAATCAAGACACAGTTCCTGTAGAATGACACGTGATATGAAGACTTAATTTCTGAGAAACTAATAACAAATGAAGCTAGTTTCTGCTTAAAAAAAACATCTGCTGGGCTCAGAATAATTCAAAGGCAGAAAACAAGACACTATATCATTATATCAGTCATTTTACCTAGAAAACGTATCTTGATTTAAAAATGTTTAGATATTTGTTCTGGAAAACAAGATTTCTACAGTATGTGTCACAGACAGAAGGAAAAGGAAAAAATGACATTAAATGCCAATAATAAATTCATCAAACCTTATAAGCTAAATAAACAGACTAATTTAAAACCAAAGAAAAATGCTTCCTATATCATCTTTTGCTGATGTTCAGTGTAAAACATGAGTCCTGATGGTGAAGTTCACTGGCAAGCACTGATCTGGTGTCAGAAACAGATGATTATGAACGTCATCCTGACAGACTGGAGAATCAGGAGATCCGTCTTGAATGTCATTCCATTTCAACATGACCTCTGCTGACCTCTGACCTTCCTCCAGCATCCAGCACAACTCTATCAATGTTTCACACAGTTGATGGAATCAGTCGTGTTTGGGGGTTCAGAATGGGTGACTGACAGCTCTTGAAACACATGAACTTCCAGCCGCTCCATCACACCCTTGAGTCCAGAGGAACCGCCACAGGAACACATGAACACAAGCTACACGGCCCATCACATCTTAAGTTTTAATTTTTTTAGCTGATGTTTATAAGTGAGTGAACTGCTCAAAGATGACTGTAGGAACCTAAAGCAGGATGATGAGTTTCAGTCAAGTGGTTGCATGTGTGTGTGATGCATTCAGACATTACCTGACGCTGAATCAGATCCGCCGGCTGGTTTGGAAGCATCTGACCTGGTTTTGGTCTCCTTCCCGTTGGCTCGTGCGGGTGTTTGACGGCCGTCGGTCGGTCTGTCCACCGTGACGCGCTGGTAATGTTCCCGACTGAAGAGCTCCTGCATGTAATAATCCTCATCCTCAGATGAATATCCAGAACACACGTCCAGCAGGCGTCCCACCAGGCCGAGCAGCAGGAGAGTCCGGAGCCACATCATCTGATCCTGGACCCATTCACTCGCTGCACTGCGCTCCGGGAAAAGAGAGAGAGAGAGACGGCTGATGAGAGAGAGGAAGAATGAGCAGCAGTCGGTCAGACTGGGATGTTTGCAGGTGTCTTCTTGACGTCTTACAAAAACTGAAGAGCATGAAGCAGGAGCTCCAGTGAGTCAGACAGACGCATATGATCTCATCTGATTGATGTCTCACTCTTCTGTCTCACTGACTCCTCCCACTGGGCGGAGCTTCACTGACCTCATTACCATCCCACAACCAAACAAGACACAGAACTGAGATGAATTCATACCATTAACACACACACACACAAGCGTTCAGTATTAGTGATTCTCAAAACTTGCCCAGGCCTGGATGTGATTAGCACATTAGTGACGCTCCAAGTCTGCGTGTGTGTGTGTGTGTGTGTACAAGAGAGAGAGAGAGTGAGAGAATTGTGTGTGTGTGTGTGTGTGTGAGAGAGAGAGAGTGTAGCAACGCTGCAATGTATTGGCAATACAAATGTACAAATATCTGTTATGCCAACAAAATATCTAAAACTAAAACTGAAAACTGTGTGTGTAAGTGTGTCTGTGAGAGAGAGTGTGTGTCAGAGCCCATCTCATGGAGAGTTATTGCAGATGCCAAACACACACACGTTTGTTTTTGTGTGTCCCCACAATGTCAAAAATATCAGGTTTTACTATCCTTGTGGGGACATTTGGTTCCCACAATGTAGCAAAAACAAGTACACACACACACACACACACACACACCCCTTCTCTTATACTGATGTGTGACTAAATTATAACATTTCAGCTCTTACTAATCGTTTATGCATTTGGCATTGATATTAATAGTATCATGGTAACACCACAGCTACAGAACCATTTCACTGCACTAATAACAAAGTACTTTGGAGTACCATGTAAATACTGTGGTGAATGAATATCCTAATCATAAATACCATGTGACTTTTATATCAAATCTAACACCCTCATTTTACCACGGTACTTCCACAGAATATGTATCCATTAAAGTCTGTTTTATGTTTATAGTGCTTTATAAGACACAAACAGCTTTAAAGCAGCTCCACAATAAAACCCAAATTCAGTTCTTGATCTCAGTAAACGAGTGTAATGAGCGTCTGCTGTGCTGCTGTGAGCCGCGGTGATGCTGATGCGTTCAGACGTCTCATTACGAGCTTCAGTTCCTCACGCCGGCACGACACTCACTATAACAAACCCGAACTCACTCCTTACAGACGCCGGGACCGATATTAAAGTCATAAATAAAGCGGCGCACCGGTTTTAAGAAATTGTTCAGTCGCTCGCGTGGCCGCGGACTCTTCCTCACTCTTCATTTCAGAGATCGGCTCACCTCAGCATTTGTGCAAACGAAAGCCGTGTTTTCACTGGATTGATCGGATGAATCTCAGATACCAGCAGCACTTCCTGAAATCCATCACACATTCCTCAAACTAAACCCTGAAGCTTCAGGAACCCAGAGGAACGCTCGAGAACGCCTCGGGGAAAACATCTGTCCGCGCAAACGCTTCCAGTTTCACCCCACATCATATTAGACTTTTAATCAGCTGCTCAATATTTCATCTCCTTAAACGACCCACAGATTCTCTACGAGCGGCCAAGATCAACACCGATTCCCTACGGGACGTCCGTCAGTTCAGATGCGTTTCGCGTCAGAAGGTCCGGAGGGTCAGAAGATGATCTGACAGATTCACAAGCAGATCATTAATAACAGTGTTTGCTGAATCATCATTTACCAGAAATACGAGACGCATCCGCTCTGAACGCTTCTGTAGGCCTGCGCTCTTCCTCCAGAGATGATCTTCTGCAACTCACATTCAGACAAAACACAAACACACTGGAACAAAGAAAAACAGATTCAAAGTAGTTAAACCTCTTCATAAGCCAGAGATGAGATCTACTCACAATATCTTCTTTTGAGTTTTTAATGAATAATTCTTGGGTGAAGCTTCCCTTTAAAGTACAAAGAAAGGCCAGATTATACCATATTTGCGGTCAGACAAACTTTACGTGCAACAGACGCCTGTGAATGAACTGAAGGATTGAAAGATCTGATCTGAAGACTCCTGATACTCTGTTCAATCTAGTGTAGTTAATCTTACTGTATTTAATCCAGTGTTATGATCTGAAGTCATTCTCAATAACTAAATGATACCATCACTTCATCTTATATCAAATGATGACAGGTAGTTCAATCAGCAAACAGCACCGGTCAGATCTGAGCAGATTCTTTCCCTACAAAAACACACTGTGACTAGGAAAAAGAGATTTAAAGTAGTTAAATGAAGCCCAGTCACAGCTTCAGTCAGAGCTCAGTTTTGGATTAAGTGTTTTATGAGGAATTTCATTCACAATCCAAACATCAGGACTCACATTACCAGAACAAAAGAATTTAAACTCAGACCTCAGAAAACACAAATACATCAGCTCTGACTGCTAAATGAGAAACAGCCTCACGAACACACACACACACACACACACACACACACACACACACACACACGTTTGTTTTTGTGAATTGTGGGGACTTTCCATAGACTTCTATAGATTTTATACTGACCAAACGATATTGTCTATCCCCTAACCCAACCCTAAACCTAAACCTAGCCCTCACAGAAAACATGTTTGCATCGTTACACTTTCAGATAAACATCATTTACTATTTTTAATAATACCGCCGGTCCCCACAATGTCAAAAATGTCAGGTTTTACTATCCTTGTGGGGACATTTGGTCCCCACAATGTAGCAAAAACAAGTACACACACACACACACACACACACACACTCACACACACACACACACACTCTCACCTCATCACTACTGAGACGTCACGAGCTGCACATCTTCAGCGTGACGTGTCTGTCAGTCATCCTAAAGTCTGAATGATGATTTTCTGTAGACGGACATGGCAAGAACATTGTTAGATGTGAGTTATAGATCTGGAGAGCGTCTCGGTTCTGGCCTGATGATTCAGAATAACACAAACCAGATGATCAATACGTGGCCTCCAACTGAACATCAGCCAGGATCCAGCGCATGCAGATATTAGACAGCCAGACCTGGCACGGCCGGATCAGACTCCACCACGACACGCATCGCAACGGCCAGAAGATCCAGGACGGGTGACTTCATGAAACGGAGAAGCTGCTGATCTCAGCACATCTGAAACACACAGACACTCACATGAGAGCGGAGAGCAGCACACACTAACTAGTCCAGTTTCACTGTAAGTGAGTCCTCGAATATTTGAGGCTCAGATGCATAAAAACTCAATCTGGCACGATCTGAGAAGGAAAAGACTGGTTATCCTTTGATTGGTTAAACTAGTTTTTAACACAATGGCTGCTTTAATACGACTGGCCCTGAGCATCTGTTTCCATGACAACAGAACAACAACAAACTCACAGAGACCTTGAAAACGGCCAGAAACATTCACAGGAAATCCATCAATACAGGAATATTCTTCACAACATTTCTGCTTCCCGGAACAATCTGGGAATGTTATTTTATGGTTGTAAAAAACATATAAAACCTAAAAAAAGTTCCTGAAACTTTATTACTTGGTGTCCAAAATCTAACCGTATTCAACGCTTTGGGTCTAACTGGACCCTGTAAATCAGATCAGACGGTGCTGAGTTTGCTGGACGAGTCCTGAAAACCCCAAACCCACTTTTGTACAATAACAGAACATCACTGTCGAGCCAAAATAATAAAATTCAGAGCAAGCACATTACCCAGAAGCCCCTGTGTTTGTGATCTTGAGCTTCCTGAGCTGCTACAGCCATCAAACAGCACAAACCTCCACAAACTATTTATGATTCTTCATAAAAGCACAGGAGCCGTTCTCACGCACCGTAACGCCGAGATATTCCCACCGCTGGGCAGATGCAAGATCCAGGAGTTTCCCATCAAACCCTGGACAAGAACAAACTCACACACACACAGAGAGAGGAGGATGATGATCTGACAGTATAATATGCAAATGTGAGAGGAGCTAACAGAACTAAACTCACCACCGTCATACGGGCGACTGCCAGAGAGATCAAAACAACTCCTTTGTTGCTGAACATTTTACGGCTCTGCTGTTCTTTTTTATTTGATCTTTTGGTTAGCTTCAGCTGTTTTTGTTAAGGTTGTGTTGGAACATGACACTAAACTCCACAACTCACAGATCTTTCTTTCTGATAATGAAGTGATCACATCCTTTTGCAATTCTGTAAAACTGGATTGATAAATTTAAATACATTTTTTTTTTTTTAGATTTCTAGCACTTTAGTTTTGGTCTCTGAGCTGTTAAAAGATTGTTCACCCAAAAATGATCATTCTGTCATTATTTACTTGCCCTCATGTCATTCACACCTAGTGTTGTAGTACTTGAGACTGGCCTTAAGGTCATTTTTTGAAGGTCTTGGTCTTGTCCACAACTGCATCGCTAAATAGCCGGTCTGAACATAATCAATCTGACTGGATGTAAAACTTCCTGCTTCAAATGCAATCAGTAACTTATTTTCTTATTTAATTTCCTCTGATACTGTTGTGCCAGATGAGAATTTAATGGGGTCAAAAAAACAAACAAACAAACAAAAAAAAAACAAATCACTAAAATCAATACAAATGCCCAAAAAATTCAAGATATAATGGAAAAAAGTACTTGCATGAGATCTTGTTTTTGTGTTATACATGATTAAGCAACATCTACTACTGGCGGTCTTAGTTTCACATTTATAAAGTTTATTTCCCCATCATACTTCAATATACAACATCTTATTAAACCCATTCTCAACAATATTTATGCAGCTGTAATTGTACTAATTCAGATGTGTTTCAGTGCAAAGATTAAATTTGTTTGTAGTTATTTCATTGGACTGGTAACAGCTCTATACACAGCATCGTATTATTTTACTTGTATTTACTGCTTAAATATAAAATACATTTCTCAGCCTGTAAATGGGATCTTTCAGATGAATTTGTGGAGTGCTGCTTTGGTCTTGGTTTTGGTTTAGCTGGTCTCGACTATAACACTATTCACACCTGCGTGACTTTATTCTGTGGAGCACAAAATGAGATGTTTTGAGAAATGCCTCAGTGATCCATACAGTGAAAGTCAATGGGGTCCCAAGTTGTTTGAGTCCCAATTTATCCACAATTTGTGCTTTTTATAAATTATTTTTGGGTGAACTTTCCCTTTTTGTTGCTGCACAGATTTTACGTTGTCTGTGTGATCCAGAAACGTCGCAGGAACAGGGGCGACAGACTAACTGTAACTAATCTAACTGTATTAAATCCAGCTTTATGATCTGAAGTCGTTCTCAGTAATCGAATGATACCATCACATGATTCTGATGACAGGAAGTTCAATCTGCAAACAGCACTGGACGGGTCTGACCGGGAGGTGTCAGTGATTCAAACACAAAACACAGGCTTGTTTTACTCTGTGTGGTTTAAAAATACTTCATTATTTACAAAAAATACTCCCAGCAACCTTCATGATCCAGGGAATTATCAATCGTACACACGATCAAACTCATCTGACAAGGCGTGTGTGATCAGACGAGTCCGTCAGGCGTGTTCGGAGTCTGTCCCACGTGAACGACTCGTCCTGCAGAACCTCTGCCAGTTTCCGATTGAACGGGGCGTAAAACAGCGTGAGCAGCTCTTGTGTGATCGCCTGCATCGGCCCCAGATCCCTGTCGGCCGCACGCCGGGTGTTTGACGCGGGGCGTCTGCTGATCTGTCTCTGTCTCTGATCGGACAGGGGTCCTGCAAGAGTTCATTCACACACAGACGGTACAGTCAGCCCCATCTGAGAAACACTGTGTTTAACATCATGCTGATACTTCAAATAAAGCTGTATGTGTAACGCATTATAAACGTATTCAAAATGCACATCATAAATAATTGTAGCCAATGTTAAAATGCACTCATGTGTTTTAATGCACTATACTTTCTAAAGGTGTAACAATGAATACAGAAGTATAATGATGTATTATAACCGTGGTCACAATTATTAATGAGATTGTGCGATGCATTACAAGGCAAAATTAGTGCATTAAAACTACACAGTGTAACCGAAGTTAGATTTGGTTCATTTATTTTAGCTTTAGTCTTTTTTAAATTCACATTACACTTCTTTGTACTTTTTAAATGCAGTTATTGTTTTATGCTTTCTCTTTCCTGACTGTACTCTGATCTGCACTCTTTATATAAAAACACTGATGAGGATGAGGATGATGATGATGATGAGGATGAATATCTGCTGGTCTCTGGCGCCTCCTGTTGCTCACAGCATATAAATGAACAAGTTCATCAGGACTGACCTAAGCGCAGGAATCGGAAGATCCTGCTCATGCTGAGCGTCGGGTTTGATGTGTGATCCTCCAAACGCAAAACTAAGAGCTGATCACGGCCGAACACCGACAGCCAGTCCAGAAGAAACACCACATACAGGCCCACCTGCAGACGCACCTGCGCGCACACACAAAGAAAACCTTACACAATCAGCCAATGTATGATTTCTCTTAATAATAAATGTCTGCCTCTAAAGAATGAGCTTCCATCTGCACTTAAAGGCAGGGATTCTGAACCAATGAGATTCGACTGTGGGCGGAGCTACTGATTACAGGCAGAGCTTTAGTAGCATGACACGACAGCATAAGAAAGCAAGTGACTTGGCACTCCGCATTTCAAAGACACTCAATAATCAGTAATATTACTGATGTAACAGTACTGAACAAAACTCGTCTTGACTGTCTTCTGTACAACAGTAGAATTAGAAATTGCCTCAAAGTTTTCATCATCAATACTGTTATTTTTCTGTTTATTAATGTGAAGCTGCTCTGAATCGATCTGTATTGTATAAAGCACTATAGACATAAATGAGGACACTGAGCTCATCTGAATATGGAAATGAGGAGATCTCAGGGCCTGTCGATCACGGAGGTCAGAGGTCACTCACGCTCATGCCGTTGTTGAGCGTGCCGTTGTACACACACGCTCTCAGCCCGGCGTCCCGCAGGCAGCCGTCGAACAGCCGCAGAGACTCGCAGACCTTCTGATGGAAATCCAGCGCTGATTTATTAGACGTGCCGAAGTACAAATAATCTGAATACAGCCTGAGGAAAAACATCAGACACGAGCAAACGAGTGTGAACCCTAACGTGACACGGATCTCACGCCTACACAACCAAACCTGAACAGCAAACACACACACACACACACACACACACACCCATCACATAAACAAAGACCTAAACTGTCATTGAACAGGTTTATTCCTGCATCACCACAGATGAATCACCACATCAAAGCTGAACTACATCAGCACTGAGTTTATATTATATTTTTTGATACTTTAAGTAATAATTTTTTCTATGGTTTCAGTGAAGGATAATAACTGTGTGGTGACCTCTGACCTCTCCACAGGGTCTCTGAGTATGGCGATGAATCGCGCGTCCGGCTGCAGCGCGTGAATGAAGTCCTGGACGAGTGACGGAGGCTCCGCCCATGTGCTGTTGTCATGGAAAAACAGCCAGGCGTTGTTGTCCCACATGGTGGAAGCGCTGGCCTCACCTGTCAATCACACACACACACAGATGAACATGGAAATGTTGTTCTCATTGAAACATGTCATAAACTCTATGTTGATTCTGCCATTTTTTTTAGTAAAAACACAGCACACCCTCTCAAAACGCACAGCACGTGGGTTTTCTTATCAGACTTAAAGGAAGTGCAATCATTGGCCTTTGACTTTTTTTAAAATTGCTTAATAGCATTAAACTTCTGAATGTAACAAAACAACATTTGTTTATGTATTTATTTATGTATATGTTTGTTTGTTTTTAAAAAAGTAACAAACTGAATTAAATACAGAGTAAGCCGTTACAGTAATTGTTACAGGGAAATGGAATCTACAGTACAGTACTTACAGTAATGTGTTATTTTGTAACGTTACACTCACAAAACACTAAAAACTACAGCATACAGATCAAACCGACACGCAGACGTAAGAACAGTACCGGTGATGATGCTGCTGCTGCCGTTTCCCAGAAGGCTTTGCTGTATCTGATAGGCCACCGGATCAAACAGATCCAGGTAATGATCCAGAGGGAAACGCGTGTGTGGACGTTCACCAGAACGAATGATTCCTGCACGCACACACACACACACACACACACACACACACAAAATACACCACTTCAGGTGTTTACCAAACAGGTCGTTCTTTCATCTGTTTTAGTCACATGACTGTGCCCTTCATCCGCAATACTTATGAGCATCAGCAAAATGAAATAACGGCAGAATACAAAAACATTTCAACAGACACCAAGAAAAAAAAAATGTTGCTCACTGGACAATTACAGTATATAATTTCCGGTATATACAGATGGATTGTGGATTAAATATACAAATGTATGTGAATGTAAGATTTGATCTTTGCATTAAACGCACATCTCCATCAGCCCTGACAAAGCGCTCACATTCTCACGGGATCAAACTGTGATCTGAGCTTCATCATCTGCTCTGATGAGTGACTTCATCTGTGTGTTTAGTTCCCATCAGACTCTCCTCTGTGAGGATGTGAAGATGCTTCTGACAAGAACAAACCAGAACTGTTTGTTTTCACTGCTTTTGATCCAGTCCTGGTTTGTTTCTTTAGTTGTGATGCTGCTTCCACCAGAACATTTAGTTTGTAATGAAAGCGAGACGAAAGCAGACAGACACAGGAAACTCACGCGCACGAACCTACCGAGCCTCTTTCTGGTCCACCAGTGCGGCTCTTTGGGCGGCGTGAGCCGGACGTCCGGATGAAGCCTCAGGCGCTCGTACAGGTCCGTCGTGCCACACTTGGGCTGACCGATGATGTAGAAGTAGGGCAGACAGCGCAGCCGCTGGAGTTTCCCATCGTGCCGCGTTAATCGCTGTCTGAACGAGCCGCTCAGCTGCTCGAAGATCTGCTGTTTCCGTCTGAAGGAGCGGCCGAACAGGTTTGATTCGTACGGATCCTCGCTCACGTTTCCACGCAGCTCCTCGAACCAGCAGGGGTTTTTAACCTCTGGCAGAAAGTGCTGCGGAATCACAGAGAACATCTGCAGACACACAGAGAGGGTTACGGATCATAACACGATTTACTCACTCGACACTGACATTCAGTCAAATGCACACGATACTCTTGAAAATAAAGCTTCTTCAGTGGCATCTGTTGCTCCTTGAAGAACCTTTAACATCTTTCCATTGCACAAAAGGTTCCTTATATCATCAAAATGATTTAAATAGTAATTTTAAGAACTGTTCACTGAAAGCTCTTTGGGGATCACAAATAGTTCTTCTATTGTATTGTTACAAAAAAAGACTCTTCTTTCAACGTTCAGTTTCATAGGTTACAGGTTTGGTTAGACACTGGTGGAAAGAGACGCACTCAGCCAGAGTAAATACTGTTGATGTTTAGCTCATATTCATCAGATCCTGACCGAAGCAGCTCAAATACTGGCCGTCATCATTTAACAGAGTCTTAAATCCACCCATCGCACTGACATCAGACACCATCAGCACCATTAGAGGGAACCTACGGGCTTTCTGAAGAGTGTTGATCTCCAGACTCTCTCGGACATCACTCGATGTAATGGACTTTCCTGGCAGAGCGTCGGGAAAGACACTTTTAGACGAACAACAACACTAAAGAACTGTTTCCTGGCTTTTCCAGTCATGTTCCCATTACAGAGATGATGATGACGAAGATGATGTAGTTTATTAAACATGCAGAAAATTGTTTGTTCGTGGGAACAGATTTGGAGAAACATTTGAAGTTAGAAACATCTTAATGATGGATTTATTTCAGCTTTTGTCTTCTCAAGATGTTAAGTGATGGACGGGAGTGGTGTGGATTATATATTCTGACGGCACCCATTCACTGCAGAGGATCCAATGGTGAGACGGTGATGCAGTGACATATTTCTACAAATCTGATGAACAAACAAACTCATCCTAATCTCGGATGCCCTGAGGATGAGCACATTTTCATTTTTGCCTGAACTCTTCATTTAATAATTATTTTAATCATTTGATGACATTTTGTGTCGGTTTCATAAAATAAAAAAAATGTTTGATTAGCTGTTCATTCAATATCATAAACTGAATGCTGCATGAATTGACTTGAAGCAGAACTCACGTGTTCCTCGAGGCCGATCAGCTCGCTGACGTCAGGAATCCGTCTGGCTCTGAACTTCACTTTAGTTGCGATGCTGCGCACCACATCTCTGAGGGCGTCTTCACTCAGGTCCTCCTCCAGCAGATACGGAGCGAAGAGCAGAGTCTTCCTCTCGCTGGACAGCACGTAAGACACCGTGATGAGGACGAGGAGGAGGATGAAGCCGCAGACTTTAGAGCACCGGACACATGATGAAGATCTGCACCGCGTGACGTGATTCACCTTCAACGCGCCAAACAGACTCCAGCGGCCGCCGTCCACCTGACGAGACAGAGAATACTGATGAACACGGACACAAAACTGACCGACACACTGAACTCCTGACTGAAGTGAAGAATCACACACATCACATTCACATTTACATTTAGTCATTTAGCAGACGCTTTTATCCAAAGCGACAATCAAAATCAACAAAAGAGCAATGATATGCAAGCGCTATGACAAGTCTCAGTGAGACTAATGCGGTACACGCAGCATTAGTAAATAAAAAGAAAACAGATAGAAGAGAAAAAGAATAAAGCAAGCTGCATTTTGTTAACTGTATAATAAATAAAAAGAAAAACAAATAGAATACAAAAAGAATAGAGAAGCTAGTGTTAGGTATTTTTTAAAGAAAATACGTAGTAAATGAATAAAGGGCAGATCTAACAGGTTCATGTACATGTGTTTACCTTCAGGTGGCCGGCGCCGGACACAAATCGACTGATCATGACAGAAACAGAAACTCAGCGTCGGCTCTGAGATTCTGTTTCCACCATGAGATCTTTAACGACTTCACAGGAAATGACCTGAAACACACAGAGAGACTCCCATCAGTGAAATCAGGCTGTTACTCATCATGAGCTTCAATAACAACAGAACAATAAACGAGCACAGCAAAAGAATATGACAGTTTATAGTAAACAATAAACAGATTCAACAATAATCAACTTCACCATCCTGATATCAGAAACAGATCACAGACACACACTGAAACAAAAAAGAAAAAAAAACAAGAGCAAGCCGTCCTCGTGCCGAAGAAATAGACACGAAGACGAAGAGAAACGGTCTTTAACAATCCACAGGCAGAAACTCCAAACAGGAGGTACAAAAACACTGAACAGACAGGAACTTAAGTACACAGACCAAATGAGAAAATTAACCAGTGCAAACAAGAGTACAAACAGTAATGGTGCGACAGTCCTCACGTTTAAACACACTTGATCTTCCTCCGTCACACCGACTCTGAGACTCCATGAATGGGACTGAACAAATATTTAGGTCACACTGGGTTTAGACCATAGGAAACACACACACACACTCATTTGGACATGAATATTTTCCCACTATTTAAACAAATATCAGCTGTTATTACTATGACTAACTCATAATTAGGTGATTCAGTAGTCAAATATGAAGACACATTAGCAGAATCACACACTACAGATGTTCAGGACACAAAATACAACACATTATGAGCTGCAAATTTCATATAGACATTATAAATCTGTATCTTGCAGCTCTGATGGTCTCTTCACATGGAAATCCAGCAGGAAACGACCAGAGACTGGATCAGAAACAGGAAGCGATGCGGATCCCAGAGACACGACGACTATCGGATCCGAGCGAAGACAGAGAGAACTCGCCGAACACGGTACGATAACGCCACACTACACGCGCTCCTCTGATATCACGTGCAGTATGACACACATGTGACGCAGAAACAGACATGATAAATTATTCAGAGAGGAGCTCATTAGTTATTGATGAGGGTTAAATGCCTCTCATCACTGCTGATGGTTTATTCAGCAGCTGCAGTGAAGATGATGATGATGAAGCTCTTTTAAACACTCTGAACATTTAAAAACATTTAAAACTGAACTACACTCAAACTGACCATCAAACACGGCCTGACAGAAAACAACGAGCCAAGCGTACTCACCTCAAATTTCAACACCACTCAGCTGAAGATTCACTGGATTCAGACCCACATCGCAATCCCAGCGCTTCAGATATCAGCCAGAGTCACTGAAGACTCAAATGTGACCAAACTTCACGCCTTTTTTTGTGGAATTCTGACTTTCCTGTTCTTCTGCATTGCAGAACTTTTGCTAGCTCACATCTCTTGAAGCCATTTTCTCAAAACATTAAACACAAACCAAATCTTCAGGCTACATTCACAAAAACTTTCAGATCATACACACAGCGATCGTGACGTCGACTGTGTTGTAGTCGTGCTTCACAGTGTTTGATTGAGAATGTGTCCAGAGTTTCACAAAAACAGCACATGAGAAAAACAAATGGAGTCTAGGCAACTAGGAAAGACAACTGGGTTTAGCCCTAAAAATACGAGATCAGACGAGGACAGATGTTTTTCTGATGAATCCTGAATAAGCCAGATGTCTAATGGTTAATGCATTTACACAGGTGTTCATTTGAGATTACACAGAAACACTGACTGATGAAAATGATGGAATTATAAGAGTCACACACAACTGCTAAACCACGGTAAAGTTTTGTTAGGAGGAGTTTCATCACAGCAGGAACAGAATCAGTCAATCATGACAGAAATGTGCAGTAAAAGAAGAAAAGAAAAGACATCCAACAACTCAAACAAAACGACATGAAACAGTCACACAGTGAGTCTGTGTTTGACCCTGCACTCAGCAGATTCATCACGTTCAGCTCAAACGGCCCCTAAAGTCCCGTCTGCCAGAAGTTCTCCTCCAAACATTTCCACGGCGCTGCTGCTGGACTCAACAGACAGAGAAGAGACGATCACCGCACGTGTTATTAATGCAGCGTATGAACCGCAGACACAAACCATCAGACTGACGTCCTCTGAAAAACACACAATATTCAACCCCAAATGGACAAAACACTGCACTGAATTCACTGGAATGCTTTTAGTCTCTAAATTTGCCTTTGACCAGATTTGTATTGCAAGTCATTGAAACACGAGCTTATAACTGTACACATTTTCTTGGAGCGGAACGGGAGTTAAGAAAAGCGATTAAAGGCAGATTTTTAATCCTCCGACTGGTTCACATCATAGAGACTCTCGGGCAAGACTGATTAAGAAGAAATGTTCTTAATTAACCCTTGATGAAGAAGCCCTTCATACAGTCCAATGTGAAGCGGAAGCAAATATTAATGGACGTCTCACGTTACTAAGGAATCTACTGACACCCAGTGATTTGCTGCTTTTAAAGACAACACCATCACTACTACCAGGGATCTTTCAAAAGGAGCACATATATGCTCGTCAATGATGGAAACAAGTGCAATATACATCAGACCTGCTCTGGAAACGACAGACAACAGCGAGAACGACAGAAGTGTTCAGCCGCCGCACGCAACCTCATTCCAGGTGATACTGTGGATTTCAGCGCCCTGTAATTCATGGGTTACTGATAATAATAGCTTTGTTTGTCAGATGCGTCTCAAGACAAACTATTTTCTCTATTTTTGTGTTGACTGCTTAACACATACAGGTCCTTTTCAAAAAATTAGCATATTGTGATAAAGTTCATTATTTTCTGTAATGTACTGATAAACATTAGACTTTCATATATTTTAGATTCATTACACACAACTGAAGTAGTTTCAAGCCTTTTATTGTTTTAATATTGATGATTTTGGCATACAGCTCATGAAAACCCAAAATTCCTATCTCAAAAAATTAGCATATCATGAAAAGGTTCTCTAAACGAGCTATTAACCTAATCATCTGAATCAACTAATTAACTCTAAACACCTGCAAAAGATTCCTGAGGCTTTTAAAAACTCCCAGCCTGGTTCATTACTCAAAACCGCAATCATGGGTAAGACTGCCGACCTGACTGCTGTCCAGAAGGCCATCATTGACACCCTCAAGCAAGAGGGTAAGACACAGAAAGAAATTTCTGAACGAATAGGCTGTTCCCAGAGTGCTGTATCAAGGCACCTCAGTGGGAAGTCTGTGGGAAGGAAAAAGTGTGGCAGAAAACGCTGCACAACGAGAAGAGGTGACCGGACCCTGAGGAAGATTGTGGAGAAGGACCGATTCCAGACCTTGGGGGACCTGCGGAAGCAGTGGACTGAGTCTGGAGTAGAAACATCCAGAGCCACCGTGTACAGGCGTGTGCAGGAAATGGGCTACAGGTGCCGCATTCCCCAGGTCAAGCCACTTTTGAACCAGAAACAGCGGCAGAAGCGCCTGACCTGGGCTACAGAGAAGCAGCACTGGACTGTTGCTCAGTGGTCCAAAGTACTTTTTTCGGATGAAAGCAAATTTTGCATGTCATTCGGAAATCAAGGTGCCAGAGTCTGGAGGAAGACTGGGGAGAGGGAAATGCCAAAATGTCTGAAGTCCAGTGTCAAGTACCCACAGTCAGTGATGGTCTGGGGTGCCATGTCAGCTGCGGTCAATGCAGCTAGCTATCAGGCTAGCTACGACCTGGCACCTGCTCACAGTGCCAAAACCACTGGTAAATAGTTTACTGACCATGGTATTACTGTGCTCAATTGGCCTGCCAACTCTCCTGACCTGAACCCCATAGAGAATCTGTGGGATATTGTGAAGAGAAAGTTGAGAGACGCAAGACCCAACACTCTGGATGAGCTTAAGGCCGCTATCGAAGCATCCTGGGCCTCCATAACACCTCAGCAGTGCCACAGGCTGATTGCCTCCATGCCACGCCGCATTGAAGCAGTCATTTCTGCAAAAGGATTCCCGACCAAGTATTGAGTGCATAACTGAACATAATTATTTGAAGGTTGACTTTTTTTGTATTAAAAACACTTTTCTTTTATTGGTCGGATGAAATATGCTAATTTTTGGAGATAGGAATTTTGGGTTTTCATGAGCTGTATGCCAAAATCATCAATATTAAAACAATAAAAGGCTTGAAACTACTTCAGTTGTGTGTAATGAATCTAAAATATATGAAAGTCTAATGTTTATCAGTACATTACAGAAAATAATGAACTTTATCACAATATGCTAATTTTTTGAAAAGGACCTGTACATTGATAGTGCTGGGCGGATTACTTACAAATTGTAGTCCATTACTGATTACATGATAATAACTGTAGTTAGTAACATACTCTAGGTTACTCATTTTTGGTAATGTATCCTGACTACTTTTTAGATTACTTGTAGCTTGTTTACTACTTTTACCTTTTTTTTATTTACCATTAAACCATATTGATGTAAAACAAAGAGAAAGAATATATTCCATCATTAGACAGCAACATCATGAAGCCAATTAAACATGACATTACACCAAGGTTTGTGTTTTTTAGATCTCGTCTCTTCAAATATCTCCTGTGTGTATTTAACGAATGTAATTATCATCAAGGTTGTAATAATTAGGGTCTGGAATGGAGCCATGTGTATAATTTTATAATAATATAATATAATCTGTAAGCAAATATGAAAGTGTCTTTACTTTGCATCTGAATCACCTTCATGAGTTCGCGGGAAAGTAAAGGCACAGATTTTGTGTTCGAAGGAAAACCTGTTCTAATTTAAAGAATTCTCTAAACCTGCAAGACGTGCCTCAATGTTCGTCGAGTTTTCGCTGGATTAAATAAACTTCGAGACGCGAATGTACAGGATGGTTGTCGTGATTCATTCACTGAACTAAACACACGAATGTGATTCATCATTTGTCTCTGAATCGCGTTTCTAATCCTGACTGACCTCGATCGAAGAGATGCTGCCTGTGAACCGATCAATCAAACTCATTTGAGAGCGTCACTCGGATCACACACAAGCGAACGAATAACGGATTCGTATCTGCTGATCATGAACCGCTTTACTGTGTTTCACATAAACTTCAAGCGCAGAATCACAGCGCGCGTCACATACACTTCTCATATCCATCAATCTATCACTCACCGTGACCGTCATCATCTGATCCTGAAGAAACTTTCCTCGTCGCGCCGAATTCACGCGCTTCATCTCCACTCCTCCGGAGACAATCAGCTGTGCGCGTTCACGTGCAAGTGGGCGCCCCCCTGCCGCGCGCTCATTGGTCAACTCGCAGAGGGGGCGGAGCCGCATCTCACCTGTCAATCACGACTTCATATTTACGTTCCAGCAGAAATCGAGCATCGATTCATCAATCACAGAATATAAACCATCATAAATAATGATGTCATTTTTAGTCAGTAAATGTGACCTTTAAATCAAGCATTATTATGCACTAATCTGACCATGAACTGCACAGATACAACAATATGCAAAATTATGAACATGCCATGGACTGAACAGAAAAACTGATGATGTTGTAAAACACAGAAGTGATTTACTAAACAAACACTGGGACAAATGTATTAGATTTATTTTATGACTAAAATACCACTGACCTCAGCAACAGAAGACACCAGATGTGTTTCTCCTTCCTTGTTAATGTCTATTTATTTTCTTGTCATAATTATTACATCATGTATCACATTATATGACACATCTGGCTCTCTGAGTGCAGCAGAATCAGTAAGAATCATTTACTGTTATATGTATTGTGATGCTGAAGTAAAATCAGACACAAATGTTTGAATGTGATCATGTTGTTAATATTTGTTTGAGATACAACCGTTTGAAAATCCGGAATCTGAGGGCGCAAAACAATTCTAAATATTGAGAAAATCACCTTTAAAGTTGTCCAAATGAAGTTCTTGGCAATGCATATTACCAATCAAAAACTACATTTTGACATATTTACAGTAGGAAATTTACAAACTATCTTCACGGAACATGATCTTTACTTAATATCCTAATGATTTTTGGCATAAAAGAAAAACACAATGTATGTACAAATATACCCGTGCTACTTATGACTGGTTTTGTGCTCCAGGGTCACATTTGTGTACTGAAGGTGGAATCAGAGGCGCTCCACTCCTTTAGCAGCTGAAATACTGTCAGCGCACAGATTCTTTCATTCAGATGATTTCAGTCTCTTTCTGTTGCAGATCAGTGAGATTAAACTCTGGGTTCTGTGTATGATTTCTGATGTGACTGACACCAGCTGACCTTTGACCTTCAGACGACTCGCTTCACAAGCGTTTACTCAGGAACCGAAGACGCCGATTCATTTGAACGGATAACGTTTCATTAGTCTTGTTCTGTGTTCAATCACAGCAGATTCGTGTAGATCAGAATCTCACCGACACAAATGAAACAGAATCACATGATCCAGAATGTTCCAGCGTATCCGTCAGAAACATTCAGCTCATAATACTTCCTCTACTCAGCCACATGACTTCCTGTTCAGAGACAAATATCCTGTGGCTACAGCGAGCACATCTGATGAGAAACCAGTTACTAAATGATAGTTTTAGTAGTAACTGAACTAGAGATCAAGAATTCAAATTACACAGAATCACAGGAATGAACCTGCTAAACAGTCTGTTCAACTTCATAAATCATAATTATAGCTGTGAGTAAATATATTGATCAAATGAACAGTAAGCAGCTGTATGCTAATTCAGCTTCTTTCATCTTCATGAATATCGCAGTGTTTACAGCGCCACCAGCTGGACACAGATGAGCTGCACATCAGCTGAAGAACAGCCTGAAGATCTCACTGACAAGGATGACCTGATCCTGGACAGCAAACAAGGGTTTTCCAACTCTCCGATCAACTGGATCCTGACGACGATCATTTGTTATGCAGCACCTTTCGAAATTTTGTTTCTGAAGAAGTGCATTTTTAGCCTTTCATTAATCTGCTCTGAATGAGCTCAGAAACTAAAATTCATTCATTATAACTTGATTATTCACACAGTGACACAGAATAAAGAGCTGAATTTAGTCACTGACACTACATGAGGACGTCAACCAGATCATTTTCAGATTTTTAACCCTCTTCTGAAACATTGATATTATTAAACTCATGAACACCACAGAACACAGCAGAATGCCTCAGATCAAATGATACATGTTTGTGCTGTTGATTTCCCTCCAAAATGACGTTACTTCCTGGAGGACGAAGGTGTGGTCTGATAAAAAAACAGGTTTAAATCATGATATGTCATGAAAATGAGACCAGCCAACTCATATCTCTACAAAATACCATTTCAACTGTTTTAAAGTTCATTTGGATAGATCACATTTATTAAATCAGACATAAACACTGGCTACAGCCGGTCTCTCAGATGACTCAAAATTTATTTAAGAACGGAAATAAAACATCATCTGATGTGTGAGTGAACACTCCATTCATTAAACATTCTACACACACACACACACACACACACTGAAACAGTCTCTCCTGTGAAATGCTGTCCTCCTTATGTTCCATTTGTCAATCATGAATTAACGCAGCAGAATCTGCCTGTGAATAATTCAGTCCGATCACGTCTAGGTTTCACATCATTAATACGAGCGGTTAAAGTGCACTATTCTCTCATTAGGGAGAAAAACTCATTTCTATTCAAATGTCCACAGAGAAATGTGGGACTTCTAGGCATGTGCCAAACACTGTGACAGCGACCTTCATTCGTCTTCCTCCGGAGGAAGGAAACCGTAAACATCACAGAACCCGGAGCAGAAACGTCCGCGAGACCTCATCAGAACTAAAACAGACCTTCATCCAGAGACAAACTACTGTTCGACAATCTCGAGTTGAGAATGAAAAAACTAAACAAGCTAAACAATTAAAACTAAACAATTCTAAAAGTGCTAAAAGTCCCTTTGTGTTCTGCGCTGACCTGAACGACTGTAACAGCTCATGAGAAACTTGCGATAAAACACAAACCAGGCTAAAATCAGAAGAATTACAGGTGAAAATCACTCAGACGACGACGATGAAGATTCCAGTGACTCGTTTAGAAGGACATGATGGTCCTGCTGATGATGTCCACACACTCTCTGACCTCATCCTCCTTTATAATGAGGGGCGGGGCTAGTCTGATGATGTCACCATGAGTGGGCTTGGCCAGCAGACCGTTGTCACGGAGACGAAGACACACCCTCCAGGCGTCACAGTCTGACAGAGATCAGAGGATTAGAAACGGATTATCACACACACACACACACGATCATTCACCTGGACAAAAACACAGATCTCTACGTTGAACAATCAATGATCTGTTCAAACCACCACTGTTGACTGATTCTTAAACAAAACAAAACAAAACACACTCAAGGATTCGTGAGAATGCTGCTATTAAAATAAAAAGGTCCTTGAAATCCTGCTCATGTGTGTGTGTGACATTGGCCCATCACAGAAATTCATGTCCAGTATAATTATTACACAAAAAATGAATAAGCTGCTGTTGAATGGAATAGTTCATTCTCATTCTCAGTTCACCCCAGATGTTGATGAGTTTGTTTGTTCAGCAGGTTTGTATAAATGTGTCATTCCATCACTGTCTCCCCAGTGGACGCTCTGCAGTGAATGGGTGCCGGTGATGTGAACTGATGGACTGGAGTGGTGTGGATTATTGTGGATTATTGTGGATTATTGTGGTGTTTTTATCAGCTGTTTGGACTCTCATTCTGACGGCACCCATTCACTGCAGACACATGACACCATTCTACAAATCTGATGAACAAACAAACTCATCTACATCTGATGACCTGAGGATGAGCACATCTTGATTTCTGTGTGATCGACTCCTTTAATGTGCAGCAGTATGAGAGTCTAATGGCTGGAAACAATCAGTCAAAACAACTCAAAACCTGCTGATTGGCACAATAAATAACTTCTGAAAATATCTCTCATTCTTGTGTAACTGCGTGCCTGAGTTTTTTTTAAATATTTGTGACTTAAAGCATATGTTTGTCATTAACTGTGTCAAATGAAACAAGTGTCAGGTCACAGCAGTCAGCTTTAACAAAATCTCGAGTGAGTGAAAAGAGTGAAATGAAAACATTTTGACTAGCTGAAACCTGATCTCTGACTCTTTCTGTTCTCACAGCTGTGATGTTTTCAACCCAAATAAAGAGCTGAACGCACCCACGCTCCTCACATCATCTGTGTTCAACCTTCAGATCGGTGATTATGCCGTTTAACCGGCCGAGCGACTCAGACGATCATCAGAATTCATGTCTGTTAACACTTCCACATCAGGAGTGGAGACGTTTCTGGCACTGACGGTGCAGACGAGGCAGCGGCTTTATTGATATGGATGCGAATCTGCAGACTGGTTTGAATGGAAGGTGGTTTTGTGCTGGTTCTGACCTTTAGTCTCTTTGATGATGATGGCGTTGAGGAGGCCTTTCCCGCGCACACCGGTCACAATCTCCCGCGGCAGCTTGTTGAGTTCGGCGCGGAGAATCTGACCCATCCGATCCGCATTCTGAGCCAGATTCTCCTCCTCCAGAACCTGAGCAGATCCAGACTGTGAGCAGAGTTCACACACACACACACACACACACACACACACACACACACACTCATCATCACATCACACACACACACACACACACACATGCACACATGGTTGGGTTTACATGTTTTATGGGGACATTCCATAGGCGTAATGGTTTTTATACTGTACAAACCGTATTTCTATCATTCCCCCTACTATCACCCTACACCTAAACCTAGCCCTCACAGGAGACTGTGCACACTTTTACTTTCTCAAAAAAACTCATTCTGCATGATTTATAAGCCTGTTTCCTCATGGGGACCTCACAAATGTCCCCACAAGGTCAAAATTTACTGGTATTACTATCCTTGTGGGGACATTTGGTCCCCATAACGTGATGAATACCAGGTGCACACACACACACACACACACACACACACACACACAGACCTCCAGAGCGGCAATGGCGACCCGGCAGGCCAGAGGGTTTCCTCCATACGTGGATCCGTGTTCTCCAGGTTTGATGGTCAGCATCACCTCATCATCACACAGAACAGCAGAGACCTGGGACACACACAGATCATCAGCAAACATGTGTGTGTGTGTTCATCATAATCAGTCAACAGAGTGTGTGTGTGTGTGTGTGACTCACAGGATAGACTCCTCCTGACAGAGCTTTACCCAGAATAACCAGATCTGGCCTCACTGCCTCGTGGTCCACAGCCAGACGCCGCCCAGTACGGGCCAAACCGGTCTGAACCTCATCAGCAATGAACAGAACCTGCGACACACACACACATTCAGTGTGGTTTAAACACAAACAAACAGTCAGTGTTTGTCTGATGATTGTGTGTGTGTGTGTGTTTGTTTGTGTGTTTGTACTCACATTGTGTTTGGTACAAAGCTCCCGGACTTTTATGAGATAACCAGGATCAGGAACGACCACACCTGCTTCACCCTGGATGGGCTCCACCATGAACGCCGCCACATTTGGATCCTGCAGCGCTTTCTGCACAACACACACACACACACACACACACACACACACGATCAGGAGGAAACTAGTTGAGTTACATGTTAAAAAAATAATACTGCAGGTTTGCTGTGCTTGTTTGTAGGGCTGCAAAATCTGATCCAAAATAATGTGATTTTATATCAACATGATCAGAAAATAAAAACAATACTATTAGCTATAACAACAACAATAATTATTTAAATATGTTTTTTAATATAGTATTACTATTACATTAAATTAACTAACAATTACAATATTGACAACTTAATGACTATTTTATTTATTATTACTAAATAAACAAAATAAGAAATAGTCATACTATTGCAACATTTCACTGTAAAGTAAAATTTTTTACATTTTTAAAAAATTAATACTGAAGACTAAAAAAACTGTGTAAAAATCAAGCCAAACACTTTTTTTCTGCCACAATAAAACATGATCAGAATATTTTGTGTTGTTTATACAGCCAATGTTGCCTAGTCTGCACTTTTCCCGCAGAATTGGGCTACTTTACAGGTTGTTTACACGTCTCTGGGTTAAAGCGACCCAGTAATGTGACATTTATCCCCCGAAAAGTTCATTTTACCAGGGGAACCCTGGAACGCAATTTTCAAAGGGGGAACACGATTGGGCTCGTTTTGGTATCGGTTGGGAAGGTTTTGTTGTGCAAACCTGGCAACCCTGGCTGGAAATGTTTTTTTATATGTATGAAACTCACTGACAAAAAATGTCCCTACGGGGAAAATGAGATGCTACTCCCAAGTCTTTATTCTGACGGTAAACCACGGTATGCCCTTAAAGCTTCTTCTGCTTCACAAACATGTTTCTCATGACATATTTGTGAACATGGCTGGCGAAGGTTTGGTTCTCAAACCTTGGATATGTGGATATGACAGATCGTGATCCGCTGGAGTGTAAACGAACACCGTGGCGTGTACCTCTAGTGCAGCGACGTCGTTATACGGGACCATCTCAAATCCGGGCATGAACGGACCGAAACCCTCGTAGCTGCTGGGGTCCGTCGAGCTGGAAATGGCCGCCATCGTACGACCCCAGAAATTCCCGTCTGCGTGAGCGAGAGCAGAAATACACGGATGATCATCTCACATCACAAACAGGCGTTAAGCTGACATACACGTGTGCAACATCATGGAAATGTATGAATCTTTAAGGCATTTCAGTCACAGAAGACGTATGCAGTTCATCCCACTGTTATATGTGTGATGATCTCAAAATATTACAAAAACAAATTTATTGACTAAGATCTGCAATTAAATCCTCGTTCCTGAACATCATAATCCTGCGTGAGTAAGGTGAGCCTTTTTCTTACCCACAAACACGATCTTTGCCTGATTTTTCGGGACGCCCTTGACGGTGTACGCCCACTTACGGGCCAGCTTACAGGCCGTCTCTCCGCCCTCCACACCTTCAACACAAAAGAGGTATTAGACGGCCACACCTAACATTGTCCCGCGGCCGTAACCGTTCATTTCGACAGCTGGATCGCGTCCGTACCTGTGTTCATGGGCAGCACTTTGTCATATCCGAACAGGTCGGTGATGTACTGCTCGTAGAAGCCCAGCACGTCGTTGTAGAAGGCTCTGGAGGTGAGCGTCAGTCGTGAAGCCTGAGCCGTCAGCGCGGCGATGATCTTGGGGTGGCAGTGACCCTGGTTAACGGCGCTGTACGCGCTCAGAAAGTCAAAGTACCTGCGGCCCTCGACGTCCCACACGTGAACGCCTGCAACACGCAAACAGCAGCACTGATCAGAGATCTGACGTCTGACGCGCGCAATCAGAGCTTCAGTTTTTACATTTATGCATGCAGTGTGGGGAATGCACACTGTTCGCATGCAGACCTGAATGCTTTTGCACTCATTATTTCGTCCACAAAATGCCAACATTCGCTCAGGCTGCCGTTTTACAACAAATCCAAAGCAAGATATGAAAAAGAGGCAAAATAGACCAAACAATAGCAAAATAATGGAGATACAGTACAGCTCAAGAATGAGATGCATGCAGCTTCAGGAACATTTTTATTGCTCATAACTTGAAATGGTGCCTTTTTCTCACAATTCGGACTTTTTTCCTTGCAATTCTGAGTTTACATCTCGTAATTCTGACTTTTCTGGCTTGTCATAATTTAAATAAGATTTAACTAAATCTTAGGAAAAAAGTCAGAATTGAAAAAAAAACTCAGAATTATAAAATATACTCTGAAATCTGTATTATATCTATGTAATTATGACTTTTTTGCAATTCAGAGTTTACATCTCACAAATCTCACTTTTCATAATTATGAGATATACAGAAACCTAACCCTAACCCTAGAAATAAGTCAGAATTGTGAGAAAAAGAGTCAGCTTTGTGAGACAAACTTGCATTTATGAGTTTATAACTGTGAGACATACATACACTCATAATTCTGGAAAAAAAGTCAAAATCGCGAGACATAAACTTGTGTCAAAGCTGACGTGCACTATGAGCTTGACAGCTGATGAGAAACATTCCCAGAGTTCTGTGCGCGAGCGCCTACCCTCTCCTCGCTCCAGCGCGACGGGCAGCGGGTGGTAGTTATGAGCGCCGTATCGATCTTCGCGAGCGTAAACCTCCTCCGACGTCAGCGGACGCTCCGCGGGTTTGGCTCTGGACGCCGCGGAGGATGACGTGCGCATCCCAGAATGCACGGCGCGGCTCAGGACGGGCGTCACGCCTCTCATCAGACTCCTCATGCTGTTCATGACGACGCGTTCGGTTCACACTGAGACAAACTGAGAAACAAACATTCAGTCACACATGAATCCTGCTGAGATCAGACGATTCATTCATGTTTCAGCTCACGTTTATTTCTATGGCGCTTCATACAGACTGATTCACAGCAGTTTCTCAGTGATAAACATGGAAATAGTGATTCATTGATGCAAATCAAATTCAATTCTGCTCTATAGGGAGAATAAAACTCAAAGGTTATAAAAAACATTGCAATGTCAAATAGAAACATACTATGAAAAACAGCAGTAATCAAATCAATTAATACAATTAATAATTTTAAGTTATTTGAAAGTTATTTTTAAGTCATTTTCAGATGTGATATTCCTTAAAAATAGTTTTTAGTTTTAATAAAATGTAGAATAATTGTTATTATAACTCAAGACGACATTCTTCTGTGCAACAGTAACATATTTCTGTCATAATTTCTTCAAGTTAGACTAATATTGTATTATTAGAGGAGTAAATCTAACTGTATGATTTCATAAATTAAATTGACTAAAAATATTTACAAAATGAATTCACTTTTATTATTCTTGCTCTGGGTGCTTTTAATAATAATTCACCCGTTATACTATCAGTCTATTAGTTACTATCACTTTTCACCATCTAATTTAATTCCTTATGAGAAAAAAAAAAATCAAGACTGGGGCCAATTGCATAAAACGTTAGTCATCTAATTTGTTTTCTTCAAGACTAGTTGGTCAAACTAGTTCTTAGGACACAATCTTTATATAGTGTGTGTTTATGCAACTGGCGCCAGCTCTGTTTATTCACTTTCAATATTCTGTTTCCAATATTCTGGACGCAAAATGATCACTCTGGCATGTGAAGCTCAAACTCATGAAACATGCCAGAGTGATCATTTTCCTTTCATAAGCAGTCTCTCTCAGAGCTATCTAACAATAAGACATTTTATGATCCACGAAATCTCTCAGCCGTACGACACAGATGAAGCCACCTGTGCTGGAGTCAGGAGAGACGAACACGTGGCGTGTGGATCATCAGCGTATGAAAGAAACTGATGAACAGACAGAAACAGCAGACCAGCCTGAACTTCTCATTCAGACGCTCACAATGAGCTGCAGATCAGCAGTTTGAGCTCATTCATACTTGGACGGATCAGACACCTGCTGATCTCAGATCAACACATATGATCAGTCACACAGTCATCAATTATTAAACTGATTCCTTAGGAACCTTTCCACTAAGTGTCACTTATTTATACAGTCACATGACCACGTGGTACACGTCGAATGCAGCCTGAGGCGGTGATTGGCTGAAAACTCTCTGCCCTCAACACGCCCATTGCATGCGCTGCCAAGGGTTAAATAAAGACTCTCTCTCTCGCACGCACACACACACACACACACACACATGTTGGGTTTACATGTTTTATGGGGACATTCCATAGGCGTAATGGTTTTTATACTGTACAAACCCTATTTTCTATCACCCTACACCTAAACCTAACCCTCACAGGAGACTGTGCACACTTTTACTTTCTCAAAAAAACTCATTCTGCATGATTTATAAGCCTGTTTCCTCATGGGGACCTCACAAATGTCCCCACAAGGTCAAAATTTACTGGTATTACTATCCTTGTGGGGACATTTGGTCCCCATAACGTGATGAATACCAGGTGCACACACACACACACACACACACACACACACACACAGGTTTGTACAGTGAATACAGTTACACAGCAGTCAGGAAAAATTCAATAAAGTAACCATATAAATAAATGTAAAATTATATTAAAATAAAGTATCTGAATAAACTCCCATTGAATCCTACATGAACCTGTTCCCAATCATCAGCTCATCTTCAACACTTTAACACTCATCCTCCTCCTCTTCATCAGTCTAACCCTCATTCTCATCACTGACACTCGCGGGCTCATCTTCCTCTTCCTCTTCCTCTTCCTCTTCCTCGCCGCTGCTCTACTGAAGCTGATGCGCGTCATTAACATACTCGTGTTAATAAATATTCATCATCCCTCACTGCATCATTAATAACCGGAGTTATCGCTCGGTGTGTGTCTCTTCCGCCTCTATCTGACCTGTATGGCTGTTCGCCGCTGTAATGCGTGTTTATGTGTGCGTTTTACCTGCTGCGGGTCCGTGCTGGTGATTCTGTTCCGAGCGAGTGTCTCACGATGCCTCTCACGGATTATTCAAATGCACGCACACACGTCACTCTGCGTCATGACGCAACCGGCTTAACCATCCTCTGAGGAAATTAATTTATTTTCAATTTATTTATTTAAAAAGACATTTCTGATACGGTATAATGGCTTTATTGTAGCTGTAAGTAATTAGACTGAAGTGACTGAGTGTGTGATGATTGCGACACTGAACAGACCAAAGTGTGACGCAACACTGATGCGGTATTGCCTCGAGCCGGTGTTACACCAAATTCTGTAGTCTCAGCCTCAGACGTCACGCCCACGGAACGTTGGCTAAACGACTGATGCATATGGTACACTTAACTGGAAACACTTCAGGAATGTCGAAGTCGTCATCTGATTGGTTGAATTTTATCGGATTTCCGGGGGACGCGAGTGTCGCGTTTATTTTCGGTCCGCCGAGAAACAAAGCGCAGACGTGTGATTGCAGAAGAAAAACTGTCGTGTTTACATGAGTGACAATGAGCATTTATCAAGATCAGCTAAACGTAGGATTCTCAAAAGTATGCGAGGTTCACGGCATACACTCTTTAAGAGATGTCCAGGAGTTTTGTTTGAGGCACTTAGTGGAGACAAAAAGAGATATAATGCAGACGCCATTGTTGTTATACGTGCACGAACAGATCAATGACTTACTGCTTGTTTTCTTCTCCTTCTTTGATTTTCTATGCTGACTGACTTGTTGCACGCCGGTCTGTTGTTGTGGGGACATTTCCACGCCCCGAAACGTGACGCTGAACGAAACGAACTGTGATTGGTTGTTTGACATGTCGGTCAAACGGCCTAATGGGCGGGCCTTGGCCAAAGAAAGCTGCTATGAATTCCAGACCTTCAGCCGTCAGTCTGAAGGTCTGGCTACGCGAGACTACAAATTCTGTGACCATCGTATTCTGTGACCTTAGTAGGCGCTGTTGTCACTGTTTGGCTTAAACTCGATCACACAGGCGGATTGGGTACGCAAACAGCGTAACTTTAAAATATAGGTGAGATCTGTGACACGTTCATAAAATGTTCGCGCGTGAACGGGCTTGGCACCTCTGCACATTCATTGTATGAGCGCTTCAGTACAGTCTGGTAATGTGTAACCTCCTTTATTTTATAGGCTATCCAAAGATTTTTGGTCTAAATATGCGCAGTACAGCTGTTACATGAAATAATTTGTATTTATTTTACATTTATAAAAATCTACCTCTTATTTTTTTATTTTATTTTATTTTTATTTTTTTTATTATAAATTTTTTTCCCTCTGCTTATGTTTTAACCTTAAGTGTTATGCAGGCTACTGTAGATCCTCTTGAATGTTCTCCTATATATGTTTGTGCAGTTTCTTTAACTGCTAAATAAATAAATAAATAAAAATTAAAGTAGCTGTGTGGAATGTTTGTTTAGAAATGCTGGTTATTTAACAGGCTTATTAAACCAAATTATTTCATGAGATTAAACACAATCCAATTGTTTGCAGAGCAGCATATTTTTGCATCTTGTATGCAACAGAAACATTTAAAAATGTTCATGAAGCTAATGTCACAAAAACAGACTACTAATCTATTTAAAAGGGGTATCAGAATTTGTGACCCCATTGTTATGTGTTTGAAAATTCCTGAGACAATTAAACCATTTCAGGTAATTTATAAGTCCTTGCATGTATCTTCTTTGTTTGTTTCAGAGTTCAGATGCAAAAGCCCCTAAATCCATCTGACGTATTTTTTTAAAATTAGCATTTCTTTCTAGCTACTTTGTATAGGTTTCTAAGTAAGTACTGGTACTGTTGATTGGGCTGAGGCTGGAATTTAGAGAGTTTGCAGTAAAAGTATTTGATGTATACTGTGTCAGGAGCATTCACTCAGTATCATTATCTCTCTATCATATATATATACGTGTATATATATATATATATATATATATATATGTGTGTGTGTGTGTGTGTTTGTGTGTGTGTGTGTGTGTGTGTGTGCACCTGGTATTCATCACGTTATGGGGACCAAATGTCCCCACAAGGATAGTAATACCAGTAAATTTTGACCTTGTGGGGACATTTGTGAGGTCCCCATGAGGAAACAGGCTTATAAATCATGCACAATGAGTTTTTTTGAGAAAGTAAAAGTGTGCACAGTTATGGGGTACCAAATATCCCCACAAGGATAGTAATACCAGTAAATTTTGACCTTGTGGGGACATTTGTGTTTCCATGAGGAAACAGGCTTATGAATCAAGCAGAATGAGTTTTTTTTTGGAGAAAGTAAAAGTGTGCACAGTCTCCTGTGAGGGATAGGATTAGGTGTAGGGCGACAGAAAATACAGTTTGTACAGTATAAAAACCATTACGCCTATGGAACGTCCCTATAAAACATGGAAACACAACATGTGTGTGTGTATACGTATACGTATATATACACATATATATATATATATATATGGACAAACGATTTTGTTACTCTCACTAATGACTTACTGATCACAGTTATCAAAGTTATCAAAGAAGAACACTGTATTGTAATTTTTGGGATCAAGGCTATATTTCAAAATATATAATTGTGCTTACATGAACAGTGACTAAATCAGCACTTAACAAATTAAGATTCAAGTAGCTTTATTGCCATGGTTTTACAAACCATTAACAGCACTCTAATTTTATTAAGTGTTGTCAAATTTACAGGCAGCGAACACTGCACATAATTATTTGATTTATAGTTTATGCTATTCCCTTACCAATCATGCAGAAATTTGAGGCTCTCCTCTTTATGATGTAACACTGATGTTTGTCAGCATTTTTGGGATATTCCCCCACGAGAAGATACCTCTTAAGCTCAGTTACCATGTTAGAATCTATTATGCACTGTTGTAACTTGCAAATAATCCTACTAATATATGCACATCAGTCAAGTTAGTCCTTAATATTACCAATGGACCATGAGTTATTTTCTAACTTATAAGGTGAAGACTTTAATTGCTTCATGTGTGATGCCAGCTTCAAGAGCTATTTTAATTGTTGCCTGTATTTTTGTTCATTTTTATTTTGTTAGGCTATGGTAGCTCTTAAAGTCAGCAGTATTTCTGTCTCGGAAGCTTGTACTGTGGCATTTAGGGGAAAATTATCTGAACACTTCCACAATAAATGAAAATGAATTGTACTCCTTGTTGCTGATACTCATTTATCTTGCGTTGCTTGTCTCTGCTCCTTCACTGGGCTGTAACAAATATACCCCAAAATAAAAATGAACAAAAATACAGCTGTCATCCCTATCTGTTCCAAAACAGAAGAAAAATATATTTCTTCAGAACAAAAAACTGCATACTTTGCATGCAATCAATGCATTACCTTTTAATACAATACAATAGTAATGATAAAAAGATCAAAAGGAATTCTACTACAAGCATTGTCTCTCTTTACAGTTTACCTTTTAATACTAATATTATAATAGTAACAACAACAGAAAAGAAAAAGACAGAAAAGCCAACAACAAAATGTTGTGTGTATAAGTATAACGACTAGCTTTGAAACAATAACACCTCTGTGTCTTCTTAACACTGACTTTTTGTGACTTTAAAAGATGCAAGCACGCAGAAGGAGCCAATCCGCTTCTCCAGTCAATTATGAACAGGAACCTGGAGTAACGGAGAGAGAGCAACTGGACAGAGAGAAGAAAGACAATGCACACAAACCACAATTTAACAACATATTTTTAATTAAATAGAAATTAAAGTAACTGTAAAAATAAAAAGTAGGCCTATTAGAAAATGCATAAATAAAATAAATGACAATTTAGTATTGTAAAAGTTGCATTGTTCATATTAAAACTTATTAAAGTTTTTTTTTTTTTTTAATTATGTATTAATTTATTTTTAAAGTACACAGTACATTTGTTGGACATCAAGTCTTTCTGTGTTAAAGATTTTCCCTATATATGAAGAGTTCATTTGCAAAACTCCGTAAAATCATGATCTTTCATTGTGCATAGAGAAATACAATGTGCACGAGCGCCAAACAGTTGCGTTCACACGTGTCACAGATCTCACCTATATTTTAAAGTTACGCTGTTTGCGTACCCAATCCGCCTGTGTGATCGAGTTTAAGCCAAACAGTGACAACAGCGCCTACTAGGGTCACAGAATACGATGGTCACAGAATTTGGTGTAACACCGGCTCACTCATTTACACGCTGCCAACGCTAGTGATTCACTCATTTATACGTGGTCTTTGTATTCTATACGGTGATCGTTTATTTACTTGACAGACAATAAAGCAATTTACAGTGCTTGAATTTCATCAGGATGTCTGTTCACATATTTCAAATGTAGTTTGGGCCAAATTCAGAATTAATTTATTATTATTATTATTATTATTATCACCAAAAAACATTCGTAAAACATCCTTGTGTGTTTTTTCCTTCTTTGGTCATCCGTGTCTACGTGCGCTTCTAGTGTTAAGCGGCAGAACTTCATTTCCCAGAAGCCCCTGTTTCGCGCGTGCGCAGACGCGTCAGCAGCATGGCTGCAGGTAGCAGTATGGAGTGGCTGAAGAGTGTGAAAGGAGTGATTTTAGACTGTTGCGGAGTTCTGTATGACAGCGGAGAGGGAGGAGGACAAGCGATACACGGATCTGTAGACGCGGTGCGGAGGTGAGAACTACCGCGCGAATTACAAAATAAAGTTATTCATGAATTACTACAGGACACTTTTTTAGTGTTGCATAATAATATGACTTTGGAATAAAGTTAACCATGTATTGACAAGAGTTTTGCATTACAGATCGAATGGATTCGAAACAGCATACTACCATACTTAGACTAGTTCTCTCTCTTCGTACTGTTCACAGTATGCAAACTCTTTGTACGCATACTACATTAGCCAAAATCTGCAGTGTACATCCACTGGCTGAATTCAGATACAATTCTTATGATTTCTGCCATATCTTTATTTAATATGTGACATGATGTGATTTAGTATGCTATTCTGTACTGTGTGTTGAATGAAAATAATGTTGGCTGTAATCGTTCTTGAAGCATTATTTGATCAGACAAATACGTAAATAAATCAAACAACCCCCACATAAACGCTAAGCATGCAGTATGAGTAGTATTGATAGTGTGATATGTAGTGATGTGTTTGTTAGGCTGATAGATTCCGGTCTGACGGTGCGTTTCTGCACTAATGAGACTCAGAACACGCGTGAGAGGTTCGTGCAGAAGCTGCATAAGATGGGCTTCGACATCAGCGTGAGTCACGTGTTCTCACCAGCGCCGGCCCTCATTCACCTCCTCAGAGAGAGAGGACTGCGGCCTCACCTGCTGGTGTATGACGGTACTACACACACACACACACTCTTGCATTTGTGGTTTACGGGGACTCTCCATAGGCGTAATGGTTTTTTATACTCTATCGCCCTACACCTAAACCTAGCCCTCACAGGAGACTGTGCACACTTTTTGAATTTTATAAAACACTGTTTAGTATGTTTTTTAAGCCTTTTGTTTTACAGGGACACAGGAAGTGTCCTCATAAACCATGTTTACGTTGTAGTACCCATGTCATTATACACATTTGTGTCCTCATAAACCATATATACCAGAACACACACACACGAGTGAACGATGACAGACACGTGACACTTACGTGTGTGATCTCAGATCTGATCCCGGAGTTTGACGGCGTGGACATGACTTCTCCAAACTGTGTCGTCATTGGAGACGCGGCGGATAATTTCTCCTACAAGAACCTGAATGAAGCCTTCCGCGTTCTGATTGGCCTGGAGAAACCGCTGCTCTTCTCTCTGGGTCAAGGGTGAGAAACACCTCACTGCTTTCAAACGGGTTCCTGTGTAGTGCTAGAGACATGATGCACTGTAAGTGTGTTTGAGAGGTCAGAGGTCAGACTGCGGCGTTTTGGACACAGACACCTTTCCAGATAAACAGACTCTTGTAAATATGAATAAGTGCTGCGTGTCTGATGTGTGTCATGTTTCTCTGCAGACGCTACTATAAGGAGACGGACGGTCTGAAGCTGGATGTGGGCGTGTTCATGAAAGCGCTGGAGGTGAATGCAGCAGGTCAAAGGTCACGTGTGATATTTGCTCTCACCTGATCTGATGGTTGAATGAAGCAGTTATTATAGTCAACTAAAACCACATATATGTTTGTTTTGCTTTAACTTTATTTTTTAACTATTTCAACTACTTGCAAGAAAAATAAAATACAAATGAAAATTAAAACTAATGAAAACAGCAAGAAAAGAATTACTAAAAATTTGATATTAGAAATAAACCATGAGAATTATAAACAATAAAAACTATAATAACACTTCAGTGATACTAAAATAAGACTGGAATGAAGTGAAGCGACATGTGTTCAGCACATGAACACACAGGAATATTTCCCAGCAGCCTGTCTAATCAGCACAGTTCATTCCCATGATGCACCTGTGTTGTGTTGTTCAGTACGCGTGTGACGTCCAAGCCGAGGTGGTGGGAAAACCATCAGCTAAGTTCTTCCAGACAGTCCTCAATGACATGAAGCTCCAGCCGCACGAGGTCAGACACACACACACATTCAATATCTGTTGATTTGTTGCTGTATTCAGATGCAAATGCAGATGGAAGACTCCGTTTACCGTGTTTTACCGTGCTGTTGTTATGTGTGTGTATCAGGTTGTGATGATCGGTGATGATCTGGTCAATGATGTGGGCGGAGCTCAGTGCTGCGGGATGAAGGGTCTTCAGGTCAGAACCGGCAAATACAGGTCAGTGTGTGTGTGTGTGTGTGTGTGTGTGTGTGTTAGAGCTGCTGTGGAATAGTGTGTATTGAAAGTCACAATAGAAATCAAGCTGAATTAATTTCACGCATGAGCCGTGTGTGAGCAGCAGGTGGCGCTGCTGTCCAGTTTTTGCAGCTGCTTCATGACTGTGGCACTGCAGCGGATTACAGAGAGCACAAAATATACATCATCAACAGTTTTCAACAAGAAGCAAACAACAAATCAGAATCAGATCAAATCCAAGACTGACAAAAAATAAATATAAAAATGAATTATTTATTTATAAGTAAATAATTATTAAATAGTAATAAATAATATAACTTATATTAATTCATATTGTGATTTATAATTATGCTATTAATCAAAAATACAAAACAGTAGTTTGCATGTACCATGTTATATTTTCTAAAGTTAGAGTAAAGTCTTCTGTCAGTCAGTCTGGTAATGATAAGCAGCTTCTTTTGAGGAATTGAACGTGATGTCACACTCTATCCGGTCAGAGCTCCTCCTCCAATCAGATCATCTGGACCTTCTGTAAGCCCCTCCCCTTCCATAGGTCATGTGAATGATTCATGTTTGTAGCAGATACTCAGTGTGTAAACATCAACAACTCTGAACCAGACGCAGCAGGAGCTTCTGTGATTGGCTGTCCGGATCACACGAGTCGCTCCAGTGCTGATCCGAGAGCAGCGCTCATTCCCAGCATGCAGTGCAGCTGATCTCAGTGCGTTTGTGCAGGAAGTGAGTTTGACGGCAGCGTCACGCATCATTAGGCGCTCCGCAGCCGCCCGTGTGTTCTGATTGGATGAAACTAACGAAGAAACAAACTCCCACGACCAGCAGCCGTTATCAGACGATCCAGGGATTTGAGTGACGTCACTAAATAAACCCGTTTCCTTTGAATTCATTTGATCTTCTGACCCCGCTGGCCGATCTTCACGTTCTTCGTTTGGATCAGTTTCTCAGAAAACAAAACAAATGTGTGGTGATTTATGAATTAAGATATTTGTACTGGACAACCAGTCAGAAACTAGTCCGCGGTGATGCGTCTTTATTTCAGTGGTGTGACTGGTTTTTCTCAGATCACATCCATCAGCCGCCCACCGCCGCAATTGAGCCCGTCTTTCTTGTCGGTCCGCCACGATCAGATTCTGACTGTAAACATCTAAACACGCCACGACAGAAACGTCAGGCCTCCAACGCTTCGTTCGCTCACATCACGCACTGTGAACAACATACACCAAAATAAATGAGCTGGAACTGCTGCTTATGTCATCAGTTGAAGATTTGATACATCATAAAGCTCCACCCCCTCGTCAACCTGTGATTGGGCAAACTCCAGATGACCTTTGACCTCACACTCACCGCGCTGCTGTCCGTCAGAGCGGCAGAACTCAGAGGAACTGTTGATTACCTGCAGCGCGTCTCTGATTAGTGTTTTCTGTCCCGCAGGCCGAGCGACGAGCAGCACCCGAGCGTGAGAGCCGACGCTTACGTGGACGACCTCGCCGCCGCCGCGGACGCCATACTGACCAATCACTGATCAGGAATGACACTAGTAATTGATGAAGTACTGTAGGATCACACTGATGAAGCTGCACTGAGTCATGAAGAAAACTGTGATAGCCAGATGAATAATAAATATGTAAATAATATAGTCAGTAACACTTGACTTGGAGCCTTTCTGTTTAATGCATTATAAAAAGTATTCATAATGTAATTACAATGCATTGTATCTTTTCATAAGTAATTTTAACCAAAGTTAAATGCATTATAATATTCAAAGGTTTGTCATGTGTTTTAATGCATTATACTTTACAAAGGTGTAACACTAAATAGATGAAGTGTTTTAATGTACTATAACTGTGGTTACAATTAAGCGATCATACAATGCATTACAGAGCAGAATTAATGCATTGAAACTACTTTTACAGTGCATTATACACAAAGGCTTTAAATGTTCTGAAAAAAGTCTTTTTAGGACAGTTATGTTTTATTTGTGCATCTCCATGAATGATAATCCTCCTGTTTTCACACAGTGATTGTTTTGAATCGACATTCAGCTCAACAAACATCACCATGATGAATAAAACAAATTATTTTCGCATTCATGAATTTGCTGATAAATACATGTGCCTTAAGTGATGCAAAACGAATCTGCGTATCTGGTTCTCTTCACGCAGAAGATCACGTAATGTTTGCCGAGCTCCGGTGATTCTGCTTCACGTGGAGTGTGAGCTTCGTTCAGGACAATAGCTGGAAATCTGCGCTAACCTCGCCGGCGTGATGTTGATGTTTGCTGGCAGACATGAAACGCCGCAGAACAAACATCATCACGGAGATCTGTTGTGGAAGTGGAGCAGAGGTCAACGCACACAGACGCCTTTGTGTTTCTCATCTGCGCTCATTTCACAACACGCTGCTCCGTCTCATTCCAGATGAAGCTGAATAAAGAGCAAACGCTGCTGCTGGAGCTTCTGATCCTGATGTGAAACAGACACTTCAGTTCTAACACAGCAGATTCCTCAGATTCTCCACGGTCATTTACTATCATATCTGGTCATCTAAATGACTTTTAACCCTCACACAGGAGGCTACAGTGAAATAAACAGGTATTACAATCTAACAGCGGTCATTCAGCCATGTTATATTACATTTGGCCTGATGAGCTCAAAACAAAGTTTTTCTTGTTCTGATTTTTGCAATTTTTTTGGTTTAATATGCAAATCAGATTATTGACCCAAACTGTAGTCCCAGAGAGTTCAAACACGTTTACATTTACACACACACACACTCAAGTGAACGTCGCGCTTCTCAGCGCCAGACTCATCCGCAGTCACGACTCATTCAGTCAGGGTGGACGGCGTATTGAATTTAGCATGAAAATGAGGCTATGAAGGCCTTAGATCACAAAACTCAACTTTCACAGCTGTTTTTAATCAACTGAAAGTTCTGTTAGTTGAAGATCGGCAGCCTCGTTTTCATTCCTGTCAGAAATCACACATGCTGTGACGCTGAGGTCTGTTATTAGGGGCCGTTCACACAGAACATGTTTGTGCATTTAAAAACTTGAGACGCAGGAAATGAATGATAAAACCTCAAGGTCTTGAGACACAAGGTGAACTTCTTTTACCTTGAGCACTGTGGTTTTAACACATGAGCGCAACTGTAGTATGCGTCCGTTCATTCATATATTTACACACTACTCTATAGCCTTTTTGGTATACATAGTGTTAGTAGTGAAAACACAAAAACACAAAGTGCACAAAAACATTTGATTTCAGGGTAGCTTTTACTTGATCACTGATTAATTTAGTTGTTTGTCTTTGCTGTAAAGCGCTTTGAGAAAGCAACTTTTAAAGTTATTATTAATTAATGATTGCACTCGGATGACAAATTAACCTTATAAAGCTCATAGACGAGACACTAGTGCGCATATGGGACACAACTATAGTCCCTTTCACACAGCATTTCTGGTAAATTGCCATAAAATTACCAGTACGACTGAACCGGTGAATACGCAAACATGCTGTTCACACAGACAACGGCGTTCTGGCTTTTTACTGGTAAGAGAGCGGTCACACAACAGCACCAAAATGCTGTAAATTCTGTGATGTCAGTCATCACAAACTCTCTTTAAAAGCCACACCGTTGTCTTCATTCGCCCGCATGAGTAGAAGCACTTTAGTTTCACTATCTGTCAAATTGGACAACGTTGAGTCGACACATCTGAATGACGGGCATAAGGGGACGATCAAACAGAACACGTTTTTGCTCCCATAAACGAGACACGAGCAGAAGTATCCAAGTGCGGAGCCGCAGCCCTGATGAATGGAACAGAAGGCCGGGTCTCGAGCGCAACATTTTGACAAAGCTTACACAGTTTACATAGAAAAACCAATGAAAAAAGCAGCAGAGCTCTGTAAACAGCTCAGAGTGATCACATCATCTCCATTAGGCGGCTATGATTGGCCAATCTGGATCAAAGCGGACTTCATTCATCAGCGCGTTCTACATGCTCATACCGGCGATCTTCATTCTGTGTTCACACAGAGCACATTATCGCTAATTTACTGGTAATGTTACAACTTCTCATTCCGGTTTATTGGCAGAACAGATTTACTGGTATTTAAGTCCTGTTCACACACACACAATCTCGTATCAGTAATTTAATACTGATAATTTACCAGTAAAGACTGTGTGTGTGAAAGGGGCTTTATATGAGACACTGGATGGGTTTGTGGAGAAGCACAGAATCCTGATCTGGATTGAGCTGCAGGTTCAGGGTTTGAGATGAAGCAGACGTGCGGATCTAGTGTTGACAGTTAATGAGTGAAATAAGAGCTGCTGACGCAGATCACACTGATACAGCACTGCATTCTGGAACATTTCATCAGATCATCGCTTCAATAACAGTCACAAATGGAAATGATGTCGTGATCAAACATGGAGACACACGTCATGCTGGACAGGAAATGAGGAGTGACCAGACGGGCGTTCACACACACACACACACACACACAAGCTTTGACAGACAGGTCTCACACTGTACAACTACAACGAAAGACAGAGACTTTGTTAAATACAGTGTGAGGAATGAACTTCCTGTGTGTTTGATCTGTATTTCCTGTTGAGATCAGAGCGGCTTGCTGTGCAGTAAACGACATTAGGACCTTTATTGTGTTTTAGATCTCGTCTCTGCCATTACTCAGAGGATGGCGTGATGTCACGTGATCATCATACCAGTCTACAGAACCTCAGTGAGACTCTCTCAGAGGAAGTGCTCTCATCTCAACAGGAAATGGCTGCCCTCTCAGTGTGTGTGACTGTATGTGTGCTACTCGTGTGATCTGACTTTCAGTTCTGGTTCATATTCCTAAAATACAGCAAATGTGTTTGTGTGTGTGTGTGTGTGTGTGTGTGTGTGTGTGTGTGTGAAGGTCTGGCATTTTCATAAAGTGCATCTCATGAATAAACAGATCATCTTTCACCCCAATAAAAGCAGAAATTAAAGTGTGCATAAAAGAAAAGCCTGAGAGAACTGAGATCATTTCCATTATTATCATTATTGTGACATTATTTTCATGCTAATTAAGCACATTAATGTAATACAGTGATGAAAATCACCATCATCACTGACACTTCTGACTTTTTTTTTAATAAATTGAGCTTGACTAAAGCGCAGTCTATCAAACAGCACTTCAGCATTACTGTAATGAGATTTATTCCCATTATACTCATTTGCTTCATTGTCAGGAAAATAATGTCACATGCCCAGTGGAAAATGTCATTCTAGTTTATTCCACGTAAGAATCAGTCACGTACGGCGCTCTTACAAACACATTAAAATGCTGTTTATTCATAGAGAAATAAGTACATTTACTTCTGTAGTTATTCAACGTAAAAAGACAAAAATAGATCTAATAGCTTTTTTCACCAGTGAGGAACTCAATTACCTGATATTACTACTGTTATACATCTGAAGCCCTTTAACACGAGTGTGTGTGTGTGTGTGTGTGTGAGAGCACGAGCGTTTCTCACGTCGGCTCTAATTGTTCCTGCTAATCTAAACGCATGCGCGTTCTCACGCGTTCTTCACCCTGAGTCGATTACGTGTGTCCCGCGTCCACTTACTGAAGCGCTCGTCCGTAATAATCCAACGGGAATGCTGGGAATCATCTCAGTTCCTCTCGATCTGCTCGATGTCCAGTTCTCCGCCCAGCTGGAACGAGTCCCGCCCCCTCCGGCTGCAGAGCCCCGCCCACAGACACTCACGCTCCTTCCCTCCGCCCCGCCCCGCCGGCCAGCTGGCCTCTGATTGGTGGATGACGGCGTCCTCTTTGGTCTGGTGCCGGTCTGGCGTGACGTTACCCTCGTCGTGGAGCGTCTTCTCGTCTCCAGTGAATCCTGGACAGCTGAGACTGTGAAAGTCCTGCAGCTTCTGTGGACAAACACACACGTGGCGTCAGCTGCAGCGAGTTACCGCTCGACCAAGACGGTTTTTAATGCCGTCTAAAGTACAGGAATGACGTCAACATCAAACTTCTGGCTTTTTCCAGCTAAAGTCCATAATCCATAATAACACTTCCTCCAGTGAAAAGTCCATTTCATGTTGTCTCTCACATCAAAATCCAGCCACATATTTGTTTAGAGCTGTTTTGGCTTGTAAACGGTGCTTGATCTGTGCAGATTTCTCTCTTGATTCAGACCAGACCACTTTTTCACCGAAGGAAGTGTTATGAATTACGGCCTCAGATTTTAGTTAAAAACGTCTTTTGTCTTCTCAAGATGTTAACTGGAGTGGTGTGGATTATTGTGATGTTTTTATCAGCTGTTTTGACTCTCATTCTGACGTTTGAAGCTAAAGTTAAATATGTCTTAATGGATTTGTTCTGTTGATCATATTGTCTGATATTTCACTAATGACAACTAACTGACCAGCTCTTATTCGTTACATCAGGCTTCTTTACCATAGAAACAGAATATTTGATTTGTAAATGGAGCCGTTTTTCCACTGACACAATGATCAACATTGTGTGTGTGTGTCTACAGCAAACAATAAACACAGACACAGTAAGGGCTGTGCTCATATGGTTCAGTTCTCGTTCCTGGAATCAGTGTGTTAACCAGATGACCTCTGACCTCAACAAGGTGATCAGTGACTACAGACGTGCAGTTTATCAGAGAACATCACTGGAAAGTTAGTATGGGGTTTAAGGGTGCTTTCACACCTGTAGATCGATTGCTTTGTTTCGAAACAGGGATTAAAATGACTACAATGGTGCTTTTCATTCTTGGTGCGGTTCGCTTTCACATGGCAAAGTTTCTAAATGGACCAAATGTGTTAATACAAGTGCCCAAAAACAGCTTTCCTGGCTTATTGTTGTATTTTTTTGTAGCTGTCAATATTAATTTAGCATTCTGAACAGGAGTCCAGGAGAACACATTTATAAAATACACCTACTACAAAGAGAGCAATGAAAATGTGAATGGTGAAGATGTGCCCACACACAGACATTCACAGGTTCATTTTAAGTGGTATTAGCAAAACAACAAAGCTACTGCTGTTCACCGAACTGTAATTACCCATTATACACTGTGATATAGCCTGGTTCATTGGTCCGTTGGATCGGATTGCTTTCTCACTACAACCGAAGCGCTCCAGAGCTCGTTTTCAATCGAGCCGAGACCACCTCGTTCAGGTGATTTTGGACCGATTGTTTTGGCGCGGATCCAAGTGCGATTGCCATGTTCACATATTCCGAAACAAAGTGCCAGGTGTGAAAGCACCCTAATTCAACAGCGATTAAGACTGAAACAGACTCATGTCCTCATCTAGTGGAAACCCAATGATTGCAGTATTTATTTAGGAACACACACACACACACACACACACACACACACACGGGTGTGACTGACCTGTGTCATCTTGAGCAGGTCCAGTGAAGGCCTGTGTTTGTGAGAGTCCGCCGGTCTCCTCCGCTTCACGCCGGTCTTCTTGTCGTTGTGGACGCAGGGCTGCGAGCGGCTGCGGGCGAGTCCCTGACTGCGGCGACGTTCCATCTCCGGGGTGGAGTCGGGCGAGCTGGACTCGGCGGGGCAGATCTGTTCGTGCGAGAGGTAGAGAGCCTGCGGCGTCTGCGGGGACGCGGAGAAGGCGGCGAAAGGGAAGCCGTGGCCGAAGGGCTCCGGCGGATCGGTGCGCGTCGGCAGGCTGAAGCTGGAGCTGCGCTGCATGGCGGGAAACCCGGACGGAGCGAAGGCCCCGCGCTGAACGCTTCCCCCGCTGTGACAGCGGCGCTTCTCCACGGACGTCCACACGCGCGATCCTTGCGGCCGCCACGAGGAGCGGCAGCCGAGCTCGTCGGAGCAGGACAGCGAGCGGCACTGGCGTTTGCTGGGCGGCGCGGCGCTGCCGGGAGAGGGCGCTTCGCTCAGACTCAGGTCGCGCAGCAGACCGCTGATGCCGCCGCTGGCGGCGCCCGCCTCACGAGCGGAGCACGTCTCTCGCACGCTGTCCCACAGGCTTTCCAGACTGGAGCCCACGGGCCGCTGCTGGATGCCACGCACCCCGCCGACCTCCGGCCAGCGTCCAGACTCTACAACACACAACAACTGCCGTGAGAATCGGAGACGTGCTGAACCGCTGCAATTCAAAGTTAAATACATGTGCTGTTTTTCATTACAGTTAAATACATTTGTTGTTTCATTACAGTTTGAGATGCTTTAACATGCATTTGAGAGCACAACATGCAACAAACACCTTCACAAACCTGTAATAAGAAAGAAAAGAGAAATGCTGCGCTTCCAACAAGTTTGATAGTTTAGTGCTTGAAAATGAAGAACGTAATTTTGCAATTGTATTGTAATTTATAATGTTACAATTGTATTGTAAATTGTATTTTAATTTTAATTGTACATTTTAAATTACAGCTGCAACTTGTATAAGAAAAATTCAGATTTTTGCCAAAATCGTGCAGTCCATCTGCAGGACTACATATAAAATGAACATGTAAGCAAATCACAAAAACACAATTAAGTGCATTTTTGAAGCAGCAGTACATTTGGAGGAGGTTCAAGTGTGTGAAGAACTTTAGAGCGATCAGATAATGATTTACTACTTCCTATGAACGAGGGTCAAAACCCCAGCATAAAACTCAGATCTGATCGAAGAAAATGTATTAAGCTCTAGTCGAGACGCTTCTTTAACACAGCAGAGGCGAACAAAAGAAAAGCAGGAGGGCCGAGTTCACAGGAAGAGCCTGTAGATGTTCACAAACAACACAGCTGTGCTGAGAAACAAAGAGCCAGAAATAGAGCCTTCTGATTGGTGGCAGGCTGCCAGTCGGCTGAACATCTGTGTGTTGAGAGCATGTTTTGGTTACTCGCACTTAATGTGAATCACTCACACCCCATGAGACTGCTGACCAACTACTGTGGAGAAACATCGCCAGCAGTGCGATAAATCATGGAGTTATTCCGAATGATGTGCAACCTGAGAACGTGAGAAACATGTATATAACTGTATATTCACACTCTATACTACATGCTCACACTCTTTGCTATACAGTAGCCAACATTTGGAGTGGATCAAAAAAGTTTATCCAAGTTGTCCTAAGACAAGAACAGGTATTGTATTGGTTTTAGGACAGCTTTGATGAAAGGTTTTGATCCACTTCAAATGTTGACTGCTGTATACCCTCTATACTACATACTTTCAATTACATACTCACACTTTATACTACATGCTCACCTTATGCTGTGTACTGACACTTTGCTATACACACTCTATACTACATACTCACAATATGATATATACCCTTTATACTACATACTCAATACTATATGCTCAGATTACATTACGTACTTGCACTATGCTATATACCTCTATACTACACTCAATACCACATACTCTCACTCTATACTACATACATTCTATACTACATGCTCACACTCTATACAATCTACCTCCTATACTACCTACTCACACTATGCTGTATACCCTCTATATTATATACTCCAACTGCATACTATATACTCAAACTCTATATTATACAGTCACACTACACACTCGATATTATATGCTCACACTTTGTAGTATATAGTCACTCTATACTACATACTCACACACTATACTATATACTCACTATTAAAACTATCATCATATTTTATACACACAGAAACTTAAAGGTCTTCATGACAACCCGTCAACGTATAAATTCGGTTTAACTTGAAATTGTGACGAAAATATATTACTATTGCACAGTAGAAAGTAATTCTCAAAGTAGTAGTAGTAATAATAATAATGATAATAATAATAATAATACATTTTAAATTTAAAATGAATGGTTACATTTATTTGATTGCATTTTAAAAGAATAAATTGTTAATATTTACTGTTTTTGATAATAAATTTGTATTATTGCATAAATCCAGAAAAATTAAAACAGACAACACAGAATTTCTGTAAAAAATAAAACATTTCATATTGCCATATTACTGTAAAAAAATGTAACGAACTATTAAGTTCTTAAAGTTTTATCAATGCAATTGCTTTTAAATTATTTTTAATTACATATAACCACTAAAAACAGAAAAAAACAAATTAAATGCAAACAGACAATAAAAAAATCTGCAAAAATGTAAGTTCTAATGGCATCTAAGGGTGAGCAAATGCTTATTTACCAGCATTATAATTATGAGGGGGACCTTGAATCATTTTCTCCCCGTAGGGAGTCCCTTCAGATGGCAGCGTGTGGCTCAGGTTCACACCCAGCGGATCAGAACTGCAGCATGTCTGGTTGCGGAGGGGCATTTTTCTCAAGTCAAAAGCAAAAATGCTTTGGCCGTGGGCACACCGCAAAACAAAGACGGCCTAACCAGCGCACACCGCTGTGGGCCAGCGTTATGTGCCATCGATCTGACGCAGCACAAAACCCTATTGATCAGTCAACTCTGTTTATTCCAGTCAAAGACCTCTGTTTTCTGAGAGGAGTTGTTCTGGAGACAAACAGTATCAGAACAAACATGGGGCTGCTGACGTTCAGCTCTGAGACGCTTGCACCTGTGGCGTCTAAAACTAGGCCTGATGGGTATCAGACGCTCAGTGAGCAGATGTTGAGGGCGCCGCACTTTCTATTTCCCCCTTTCGTGGAGGTGAAGGTACGCTGATCCAATCAGTGAAGGGGCAAATGCAGAACAGAAAGATGTTTTACTGCTATGAAGTCAACTTAGCGGTGTATTTGCACTTACCCATGATTCCGCAGGAGAAGAGGGCCGTCCCCTGGCTCATGGTCGGCGGCTCATGCTGTAGAAACACACAGACGGATCAGAGGAGCATCCAGACCGACGCAAGCGTGCGCCCATCGACGGCGGGGACAGGAAACCCCTCCGTGAGCATTCTGACTAGTGCACATCATGTAAACCACAACTAAAGCGCACTAGAGCGCACATGTGCAGGGAGGATCCTCCGTCTCACAGATTATCAGTCTGATCAACTCAAACACGCGAAACCAAACGCTCGAGTACAACTTCACAACGACCGGGTGTGTACACAGAAAATGGAGTGATTGCTACAAATCATAACATTAGTAGGGCTGTCAGGGAATTAAAATTTAATTACATGAACCGAAGCTGATCAATAAATTGCATGCACATCAATAGTAACTGCACATCAATGTGAAATTACCCCTCAAAAGATTATTTAAAGTCATTATTGTGTTAAATGAGAAAACCATTGAATAGACGTTGCAAAAATGGCTTTAGAAATATTTTGATTCAGAATTGCATATAGAACGATGAATCATGAATCCTGAAAATATGAGTTTTTTTTTAATGAAATGATACTCTAAATATGAAACTTCATCTAAATGAGTGAGTCATTTAGTCACCTATTCAATCGATTCACTCTAACGACTGATTCATTCAGAAACAAGTGTCTTTATGAATCATCGACTCACTCAATTTGTTCAAACCTGTGGATTCATTCACAGATCTTGCAAAATGAAGTAAAAGGGACAATTCTGTGCCTAAATTGTAGTACAATATGAAGCTGATGTTTTGTGAACTGTTGTATAAAATCAAAATCACAATAGCAGTGGTGCAGATACTGGGGAAAACAACAGTCCTCCTGAGATATTGCTAACCTATATCATATGATATAAATATGATAGAGAGGAATGTTTTGCCCTCATATCTTGAATTTTAGGATCATGTAACTGCATTTTAACAGGCTTCATCACAGACATTTCATCACTATAAGATGACAGGTCTGCGTTGAATGCCGTAATCATTTTAACACTTTTTACAAATCGCACAGGTTAAATCTACAGCCCTAAAAGTTACTATTGCGAATGATCTAATGAGAATTATTACCAACTTGACTGTCGTGAATCTGATCACACTGGATGTACTTGGAACTGGAGCAGCGTGTCTGAAATCATCCTGAGCTCATCACTGATAATTACAGAGTAAATTATGCATGACGCCTGACGTCTGTCTAATGCGAAGCGCCGTCGTGTCTTACCAGCGGCAGAGACTCTGTGGATGTTACATCATCGACCGCCTTCTTTTCCAGTGTTTTAGTGTGAATAATTACCATGGCAACACACATGTTTGCCACAGTCCATTCCAGTGCAGGACAGATCTAGTGAAGCTCATCATTCAAGTGCAGCGCTGATCCAATCCGAGCCGATCACTCCCACGTCTGTACCGAACGCTCTTCAGCCTGGACACAGAACAGGACAGGAACCCGTCAGCCAATCAGCCAATCATCAATCACAGTGTTCAACAGTCACACATGCCACATTCACTACAAAAACATCTTTGGATGAAGTAGAATCATCTTCAGGGAACAATACACTCTTGATGGATTACAAAGTTTCCAACTTTTGTTTATCTTTCAGCAAGAAAGTCAGATTGATATTTTTATAGCAGCCTACAATATGCTTGTCCTGTATGCTTTATGTTAGATATGCGAGTTTAAAAAACAATGTGCATGAATAAAACCATTATAAATGAACAGAACCCTGCAGACTCGTGTCCGGAGCCGAGGTCACGTGATCTCTTCCTCCAGGACAAGCCGAAAATAAGCGTGACCTCGCGGTTATCAAAACACACTGCTGCCTGGCTCCTCGAGGAACTGTGACTCTAGAGCCGCTGATGGGAGCCAGATGTGAGATTAGAGCTTTACAGCAATTCAGGAACATCAGCCACAACATCTCAAAGTGTCTAAACACTCAGAGCTGATGATCAGATCACTAGATTCTTAGATTCTCTAAACAGAGCTCCTCAGGTCTCTGTGATCTGGTTATGGATCTGACAGCAGGACAAGCTGCAATTCTACAAAGTGCATTTTATGTGTGCTCTATTTTTAGCATGAAAATGTTGCAATACTAAGTGCAAGTTTAACTATATAACTGATCTTTGACAGCATGGAGAGCGACACACGCGTCCAGGCCTCAATGCTCAAAATAACAATTAAAGCGATTAAAAACAGATAAAACTGTATTAATAAAATTGTGAAATGTGTTATAATTCATAGGAACACAACTGGCTAGTTATTAATTTGATTACTATAACTTTTGATGATTAATATGTATTACATCATAATACACAAAATCTAGAAAAATTAAAACAAACAAAACAGAATTTAGGTGAAGCAAAAATAAATAAATAAATAGAATTTAGGAAAATAAAGGGCTCAGGGCTCTATTTACAAAATTTTAAATAAATAAAATTGTAATAACTTAGTAACTTGTTAAAGGTTTATGAATTGACATGCTTTTTGATGATTCATATATAATTAAATAATTCAAATTGGAATAAAAAAATAAAAATAAAAAATTAACACACAACATACAACTCAAGAAAAAAATATACACTAGTCAACATTTAAAGTAAATCAAACAAGTTCATCAAAGCTGTCCTAATACAAGAATGGGTATTGTTTTGGTTTTAGGACAACTTTGATGAAAGGTTTTGATCCACTTCAAATGCTGACTACTGTAAAATAGATCTGAGCTGAATATAAAAGCAGATACGAGGTGTGAGTTTAACTATATAACTGATCTTTGACAGTATGTCAAATGTGTATTAAATCATAATGACCAAAATCCAGGAAAATTAAAACAATCAAAACAGAATTTGGGGGAAAATAAATAAACAAAATAGAATTTAGGAAAATTTAAAACTACCTATTTACTGTGAAAATTTTAATAAATTACTAATTTGTTAAAGTTCTATGAATTTTAACATGATTTTTAATTAATTAATTTGGATTTTGATTCATATATAATTTATTCAAATTGGAATCCAAAAAGATAACACACAACATACAACTTTGGAATAAAACTAAACTAACCCTAACCCTAACCCTAACTAACCCTAACCCTAATAGCGGTGTTATAGTCTGAATCCCCCCTTACATCAAACACGTCTGATATAAATTTCTCCTCTCGTTCAGGCCGGCGTCTGAGCCGCTGAGTAAACAGAGAAGTGTGTTGCGTGTTTAATGAGAGCGTGTGGCGGCACACACGAGCAGCTTGTGGTGATGCCGGGTGTCTGATATCTCCACACTCACGGGACGCTCAGCTGGCGATAAGCTCTATCTGAAGGGCGAGACTGACCTCAGCCCGGCGGATACGTGACTCGACGTTTAGAGACATTTCAGACCAATCAGCGGAGCGGCACATTTCCTCCGTAACACAAACATGAGACTAACGGAACTCCTGTCATCATCCACTGACATGAGGAACAGACACATTCACATCATCATCATCATCATCATCCTCTGAGAGAACAATGCTGGAAACATCTACATGCATGTACATTAATGGTGCAAACTTGATCTGAATTATTCCGTTTTAAAGACTCGTGTGCACAGAATTCACATGAGGAAAAACATGTCAGATTCCTCTCTGACAGTGTGTGTGAGCCGCAGGCATCGTTCTCCCGTAGACGACCTGTTTCTGGCACGTTAATGACTTTCCCCTCATGCAAATTATAGTGACAGATCTTCAGAGAAACACGCTGGATAAAAACGGCCCAAAATCATGACAAGACACTCACAAAATAAAGCTCCTTTCACAGCACTGGTGGTGTGGGAAAGACCCAGAGATCCAGGAAAGTTTATCGCTATAAAAACACGGAGCGTTGCGGGCCGACGCAGGAGGAACACGGTCCTTTCAGAGTGTGTTTTGGGTGAACTTTCTGCTGCCGAACAGACCCACGAGGTCTAACGTTACACGCATTCCCAGAGCTCACTCGGCCGCCAGCTCATTCTGAGCATAAATCTTCTGTAAAGCAAAAGCGTGAATAGAAAAACCCCTCCAGAAAAGGGCAGAACCGCAGCACTCCATTCAGCACCTGCCCGGCGTCGCTCGCGGCCAGGGTTTCAGGGCCAATCAATTAGTCATGTGAGCTCGCTGCAAGCTGACGCTCCTCGCGCTTCGGGCCAAACCAAACTAAACTAGCGGGAGAGGCGCGGCCACGGGCCGTTTACGAGGTCGGCCAGCGCTGTGGCAACAGAAACATCACAGATCCAATTGTGAAAGACATGTAGAAATGAACTCCGACCAAACAGCGATGAGAGCCAAGAGTTTCAAACTCCAGTTTACACCCGCGACCTGCCAGAGCCATTTGGCGGGATCACACAATGGCAGCGTAAAGGACGAGGAAAGGGAAAGAATTCTCACCCGAACACGGGCTTTCATGAGACGCAGCTGCCTGACCGTTTAACATAAACACAAAGAAGAGACACGCAAGACGTCTCTTCTCATTAGGGAAAAACTCACGTTCACTCGACCTCACAGCAAAAAGCGTGAAGCGTCAGAAAACGAGTTTATCTTACTGTAAACTCATCTGGAAACGGACCGTTTAACAGAGCGCTGGTTAAATTGTTACCAGGCAATAACCCACATTTGCACAGAGAGGCGCAGCGAAGCACAAGGCCAGCATTCATGCGCTCGCCACAAACCGACAGACGCTCGCTGATCGCAAACACACGCTTACCTGAACACTGGTGCTTAGAAATACACTTCACAACTCATAACGCTGGTTCTAAATGGTGAATTCACACCAAAACGACTGTGTGATGTCTGTGTTTCAAACACAAAAGGAGAAGTTTAGCAGAAAGTTCATGACGTGCTTTTCCATGGAATGAAGGTGAATGGATTGGATGCTCTAAAAAAAAAGCAACAGAAAATATCAAAACAACCGTACATATGACACATGAAAATCTGCACTGTATCATCATGTGATTTCAGAAGACTATAGGACACAAGTCATACGGATCTTTTTTTTGGCATTTTTGGAGGTCAGAGCACCCGTCTTCACCTGTTTTCAATGCACAACAAAAGGCCGGATGAACCATTTAAAGCTTATTTCACAGCTGAGCTCTACAGCTTTAACACGATGATCGGTGCGGTCAGTGCTCGTCAAAGATTTCTTGGTCAATCTCTGGTGATTCATGATCTTATAAAGCACTTCCCTCTCAGAGCCTGATGTCAACATGCTATAAAAACATGGAACTGCCAATAACTGAAAGTCAGCAAGCTCATAAAAACTATCTTGTGATTCATTATGGGAACTTCCACTGCGGTGCAAGCGTTTATGGCCACATGCGTTACGTGACCTAGTTATCAAAACACAACTGCAGTACTACAAAGGTGCAATCGCACGAGGCCTGAAGTCCAAAGGGCTCGAGACAACGATCAGCGGCACGTCACTCTGCGCGGATCTGTCTGAAACAAACGCGCAGATACACTCGCATAAATGAAGGGATTTAAACACAAGCGTGTAAATGTGCACACCATCAGTTAGGTAAAGGTCAAAATCAGCCTCTTTTATGTCAAAGGAACAGTAAAACCTGTTCTGCATTCTCCGTCTGATGTTTAACAATGACAAAATGACGTCTATCACCCAGATACACCCAGCTATTCACTACAAACATTAACCGAAACAATTCCCTTCAATAGGAAATGAGTTTGCCCTGGGAAATGTCGCTCTGCTCCTCAAGCGCACAAACATGGCTCTGTAAACACGGCCAATCAACACTCTTCAATAAGGTGAACCACAGCCCGGCCGCTCTGGTGGGAACAGAGTTTACCGTGAAACACTCAGTGCGGGCGCTGCACAGTTCAGCGGAAAATGACGGCTGCAGGTGAGAAACAAACACGCATTCATGTCAGCCGCTGGACGAAAAACTGGCTTCCCCAGGAACAGACTGCGTTGCATGTCGCGACGCTTCACTGCAAAACATCAGATGAGCGCAAAACAAGCACGATTCTTCAGATACCTGGGCAGTAACTGAGTTTCGTCTCTGCTGATCAGCGAGAAGTGAAAATCCTTTATTTGCATACGGCCTGTTCACAACTAACGAAATGGTATTGTGCTGATAACTAGATAAACACAATCTGCAAGAAACTCTAGAGCTGCTCTTATTCTGATTAGATTCTGCTGCTGCTTTAGTTCATACATCATCACTCAGCACTCAAGTTACCTCAAATAATACTCCACACAATGTACAATACTGCAATATTAAAACACTCACAGCCCTTCAGTTATATAGAACGCTCTCAAGTACTGCATATTCTAAAGTACTACACACTCTGAAAATAACCAATACTCTGATAATACTGGGTATTCTAATAAATGCTGAATATGCTAAAATACAGAATACCCTAAAGTACCACATACTGTTAAAATACGGCATACTCAAAAACCTAGGCATACTCTTAACACTTCACACTCTTAGTTTATACTTGACAATACTGCAAACTCTTAAAATACTGAGTACTGTCAAATGCGGAGTACTATAAAACACTAAACACATACTGGATACTACTAAAAAAATACTCAAAAGTATGTTGTACACTTACATAGATACACACTAACAATGCAATGCCCAAATATACTGCACAGGCACACTCTTAAAATACACTATCAAATGTGTTATACTTGACATTACTGCAAACTCTCAAAATACTGAGTATTGTAAAATGCTGAGTACTTCATGCTCTAACATACTGGATACTACTAAAATGCTAAAAATAGAATGGCCAAACAATACTGCATAGGCCTACTCTTAAAACACTGAATGCTCCTAAAACACAGTGTATTCCGAAATATGGGATACTCTCACAACACTTAATACTCAAAAGTACTCTAATACTCTTAAAAACATGGAATGCTCAAAAGATACCAACTACTTTTAAAATACTGCGTACTCAAAAATACTCCTAAAACACAGACTGTATTATTCTAAACTACTGAATACTCTAAAAATACGGAATAACTAATGCAGTAACTCTAAACACTCATCAGTACATCGTTTTTCAGCTCAGGTCTGAAGTTTATTGATACAGTTTTCATTTCCCATTTCGAGTTAAACAGAGTTTCTGCTTTAACTTCAATCGTCATTTCGCGTTTTGGAACGTATATTTTGTGACGCTGGACTTTCTGAACAACTTTAATTCGGTGTCCATGTGAGAGTTTCTGTGCGCTCGGGGAACAAAAGCTAATACCGTTCGCGAGCGTCGCGGGAAACTCACTCACGCACAGCGACGTGCGCGAACCCGGGCAAACATAATGAAATACAGCGCCGTTTGATCCGCATCGTCACTGCATACTCACGGGATAGCGAGCGGCGCGTCTCCTCGCGCGGGCCGGATCGGTAAATACGGCCGTTCAGATCATCTTCATCCCCGCGCGCGTCAGCCGCTCATCTCGCAGCCGTTGCTGCTCCAGCGCGGTCCCGAACACACGCAGAGACAGCCGCGGGGGGACGCGGAACCGCAGTACAGCAGAAAAACACACACAACGCACACTCTAAACACCTTTAACTGAGCGAAAGCAGAAAATATACTCATGTAAATCATCAATTATGATTTCTGACGAACGTATACGCGGTTCTGATGGATATGTCGGTTTGAAATGTAGACGCGTCACCCCCGCGTCTGAATGGACTCGCCCAACAGCGCTTACAATATCACACAACGCATCACATCACAACCGAGTGCTCGACACAACACGGAAAGTTTGCCTCATCTATGATTAACGGCTCAATTAACCTCATTTATCAGCAAGTTCACACCAAATCAATAAGTGTGTAACATCTGTCTAGTGAAAGAATGGAAAACAGCATGGTACTTTGACAAATTGATAATAGACACACAGAATATACTTTCACTTTTTAATCAAGATTAAGAGATATTGCTTGATGTACGGATGCATAAAGGAAAGAGTAGGCCTTGTAACTCACGAAAGTCTTTTTAATCATATTTTGAGTTTACTGTTTTTATTTCATTGGTTGTTATGATAAATATTGTGTCCAGTCCTAATCACAGGTTTATTAGAGGATACCTGTATCAGAATCTGGTGTCTTAATAGTGTTTCTTGCTGATCAATCATCTCTAATACAATCATCTCCAAACAGTAATAACACTGAATAAAACACACAAACACATTGAATGAAAGGGGAAATCCTGCTTATTATGTAAGTTTAACTGTTGTTTCAGGTGTCTGAGACTGATAGTGAAGCTGGTTGAGTTTTTGGAAAGTTCCACACCCTGTGTGGATTTGGGTTTGTTGTGGTTTGGGTTTGTTGTGGAAAAAGGCTTCCACATCCCTGAAGGACCGGAAACTATGATCTGAGCTGCTGAGATCTGTGACTCCATCTACAGGAACGACTGAAAACTGCTGCACATGATGTGTTCATAAGTGCTCAGCATAAAGGAGTGTCAAAAGTGTCAACGTATCTGAAATGTCTGCAGATAAGTATCATTTATTGACGCGATTGAGACAGAATATTGGTGAAGACAATCTAACGCAGCAATTGACTGATGTTTTGTTATGATATGACATGTTTAAATAAACATAAACAATGTGTGGCTGAATTTTAACTTCCTCTCACTGAAAAACAAATACTGATCTTGGCTCGTAAACAGCTGAAGGCAGTCAGAGTAACAGCACATTATCAGAGCGGGGCTAGTTGTCACGAGGGTTTCAGTAACTGTGAGTTTTTGATTTTCTCTAGCAGTGGTTTCGTATGTTGGTTTCAGACACCTCAGACTGGCCTTAATGGAAATCAAAATGGTCACAAATGGCATGCAGGAGATAAAAAGAACAGAAACATCATAATATTACTTGATTTATCTGACAGAAACAGATCAACAGTACAGCTTATATCTCACTGAACTCTGTCACATAAGTGGAAATACAGTGCATTGTATTACAGTACAGGTTTAGACATCACAGTTAGATAATTTATCAGGTTACTGAATAAATACATCATGTACATTTCAAACGGAAACTGATAACATTATATTAGAAGTGCCCTGAAGACTGTTACAGTCAAACATCTTAAAAGTCCTGCACCAAGGACAGACCACAAAAGTTCCCAATCGCACCGCAGTCACTAAATCTAAAGCTCGAGTCGTTCTCATGTGTATGTCTGTAATAGTCTCTGATGTTGTCAGTGTTGTCGCTGACGTCAGCTCTGTGTGCTCTGTTTGTTTACGCGCTCCGTCTCGTGATGCTCTTCGTTCTCCATGTAGGCCTGCACGGATCTCCAGAGCGCACGGATGTTCCCCTCGCCGAAGCCCGTGGCGCCTCTGCGCTCGATGAGCTCCAGGAAGAAGGTGTCCTCTCCGAAAATGGGCTTGGTGAACACCTGGAGCAGGTACCTGTAAAAAGAGGAAAATGAGGAAAAAACACATCTATATCAGACAGAATGCAGCAAAAACAGGTTTTTAAACATAATTTGTATTGTCTTTGCACTTGACAGGTCTTGAAGGAATAGCTGACCCAAATCTGTTGTAAATTTGCTCGCCCTCAAGCCATCCAAACATCTGATAGCAACATCACAATAATCCACAAGTATTCCACACCATCAGTTAACATCTTGAGAAGACAAAAGCTGATACAAATCCATCATAAAGATGTAAATGGTGTAAACGATGCCTGATCTGTGCAGATTTCTCTCCTGATTCAGACCAGGCCACTTTTTCACTAGAGGAAGCGTTATTATTGACAATGTATTTTGGTTAAAAACATATTAATAATAGATTTGTTTCAGTTTTTGGTCTTCTCGAGATGTTAACTGATGGTGTGGAATACTTGTGGATTATTGTAATATTTTTATCAGCTGTTTGGACTCTCATTCTGACGGCATCCATTCACTACAGAGGATCCACTGGTGAGCAAGTGATGGAATGACACATTTACAAACATTTGGTGAACAAGTGAGCACATTTCTATGAAAAGTTGAAAAATGTTCATTACAAGTTCTGAAAAGTTCATTATTATCAGTGCCGGTAATGTTAGTGTCAGTCGTACCGCTGGCCGTCTGTGATGCGTCTGTCTGTGTCCGTGTGGACGTCAGTGTCCAGCAGAATCCCGTACTGACTCAGCGTGTGAGGGTCGTGACCCGCCGCCACGATTTCCTCCTGCTTTCCCACCTGCGGCGTTATGAGCAGAGTATGAACGGCAGCACAACACGACTGAGTGCGCAGAACAATATTCAGATATATAACTGGCATTCCCAGCCCCAACCTAAAATAAAGAGCTCAACAATCAGAGAGAAACATCAGCACTGGAGCTGCATGGATGAAACCTGATCATCATGTTGTCCAGCAGGATCTGACATGATCCAAAAACATTTGACCATCTTTTCACACTTTATCTACTTACATTTTAATAGTCCCTTAGACAAAACTTTTAGTTGTAAATAAAAAAAATCTTTTTAAAGTGGCCTCAGATTTTCAGGCTCTGCTGCGCATCCTGCAACCTGTGCGACCGACAGACTGAACCCAGGTGAACAGTGTTCATGACGCGCGCTGACCTCAGTGTAGTACGCAGGAGGAGGAGAGAAGAACTGGACTCCAGCCTGACTCAGAGTTTGAGCCGTTCTCACGATGTCCTCCGTGTAGAGCCCAATGTGCTGGATTCCTGCGCCTCTGTGCTGATCCAGAAACGTGTCCACCTGGTTCCTGCCTGAAATGAAACCTCTGTTAGAAACAGACAGCTGTGCTTCTGCAGTCCATATAGAACTCAACTATTGACCTGAGATTTACACCAGCCAATCTGACTGACTAAATAACATAAAACAAATAATGTAAAAACATGTATGTACACAATAAGTGCATTGTACTAAATGATTAGTTTACATGTTATTAATGAGTTAAAGACACTATGGTGTGATATTTTGGCGTCATGCCCATACCCTGCTCAGGAAGGGACTCTGCGATCACAAACTTGCAGTCCGGCTCTTTTTCATCTTTGAACGGCAGTGCGATTCCTGACTCGCTGCATTTCCAGTATTCCATAGCTGTCAGTCGCAGCCCGATCCCGTCGTGGTTCAGCACGTATCCCTCATCCACATCCTCATTCCTGCACAGGAGGAGTCATAATTCTGCCATTAGTTCCGTAGTTTGAGAGATTCATCAGCATGAGGTCTTATCCGTTATCAAACAGTGATTTTACACTTCTGCATTTGGCAGGTGATTCTATCCCAATCACAACGTATTCAAGGTAGAACATTAGAACAGTTCACTACCAGTCAAACTAAATTTTTGTGGAAACTGACAGATTTTATTTTTCAGGATTCATAGATGAATAGAACGTTAAAAGAACAGGGTTTATTTGGAATAGAAATCTTTTGTTACATTATTAATGTCACTTTGGATTAATTTAATGTGTCCTTGATTAATTAAAAAAGAAAAAACCTTGTTGACCTTGACAATTTCCACATAAATATTGGGCAGCACAACTGTTTTCAACATTGCTAATAATCAGAAATGTTTGTTGAGCAGCAAATCAGCATATTAGAATAATTTCTGAAGGATCATGTGACACTCAAGACTGCTGAAAACTCAGCTTTGATCACAGAAATAAATTACATTTTAACAGATATTCACAGAAAACAACCGTTTTAAATTCTAATAATATTTGACAAAATGACTGTTTTTACTGTATCTCTCTTTTTTTACAGCGTATTTTCTTCTTGGGAATCGAACCAATGACCGTGGCAAAAGTTTAAACCAAACTCAACTGTTTGAAGCATTTACGTTTATGCCTCTGTCAGACACTTCAATCCAAAGCCACTTGCATTGCATTCAATGTAAACTTCGGAAGAGGTCACGCTTTTTTTTCCATGGGAATCGAACCCATGACCCCATGAATGGCAACAATGGTCAGCAGCAGCACTGCAGTGATTTTGGCTCTGATACCTGTCAATGAAGAACCTCCGGAAGCCGAAGGTGTCGCGGTACCAGCGGGTGACGTGTGCGGTGCTGCTGCGGGGACAGGCGTAGGTGATGTGGTCGAAGTGAGTGATGGGACACTGCGAGCGACCCGCGGTCTGAGAGTCCGAGCCCACCTGATGGAAGCCCGGCAGGAAGAGCCCCTGGTACTGAGAGCGGTCTATGAGCGTGTGGCACACGTTACCCACCGGAGAGCGGATGATGGAGAAGGTCACCCGACCGCTGTCATCGCAAACCTCGGTGGGCGGCTGGAGAAACTCACACAAACCGCGATCCCGCAGCGCAGCGGAGGCGCTCTGCACGTCCTCCACCTCGAAGCACACGTTACTCACGGTGTCCACCGGATAGTGCGCGTGGGCTCCGTACAGACAGTTCGAATCCCGATGCTCTCCGGCCGTGACGGAACTCCAGCCACGTGACTGATGTCCATTCAACCTCCGCGGCGCCTCGTTCGGCCTCTCGTTGACCACGAACACGGCCGATCCTCTGCGGAGCGCCAGCTGCTTCGCTCGGTCTGTCAGTCTGGCCGCGAACACGTTAAACTGGAACCGGGACACGAGCTCGTGTGCAACTTTATTCACGTTCGAGACGTTCAGTGAAATATGGTGCAACCGGCTCAAGTAGGCCGCCATGTTGGGATGACGTCACACAGAGGGGCGTGCCATGTTATGACAGTCACATTCCTGTTTCTGTAATCATTTGACCGATTATTATATACATGAAAGCAGACATTTTAAAATGTCTCAAACAAATTTTCGAGACGTTTGAAGTCAGAAATGTGTTTGTCCAGTCTTTTAAAGGTGTAAAGCTAAATAACTAGGTTAGATCTTTCTTGTCTGCTGTGATTCTTTTTTCCTAGTTTTTTATTATCATGATTGTATGTACTTTATTTCCGTATTAAAAATACTTTTAACATGATGTTTTAAACATACAGTAATGAATGCCTCATTCCAGGGTTGGTTTTCACATGGTGTGGAACCGTCCAATCAGCGGCGGTGCGTTTGATCACGTGCTCGTGACGGTGCGCGAGAAGCTGGTCGTTTTTATTTTGTAAGCGCCGCCATTAAATCCGCATCTAAATCAACATTCAGAGATTAGAAACAGCATTCATCGACATAAAAACATCATTCAACGACCGATATAAAGCTCAGAGATTAAACAACACAATGGAGGTCGAATAACAACTATAAAGACTGACTGAGGTGATTTAAGTCTCGTTAATGAGGAGCTGCGCGCGGAGCGATGTGAGTGTTTACATGTTTCAGCAGTAATATCTGTCTGTCCGAGTACTAATGTGATTTATTTATATAGTAATGTCAGTGGTGACAGGGACGAGTGCCAGAAAGAGCGATAACACTGCCAGTGCTGCGAGATATTAGTAATAACATCTGTACTGTGACATATGGGTGTCAGTAAATAATAACACTGTCAGTGCTGTGACTGATAACATTAATATTGTCAGTGCTGTGAGATACGAGTATCACTTAAAACATTAATACTGACACTAACTTCATTAAAACTGTCAGCACTGTGAGATACGAGTATAATGAATAACATCGATGTTGAGATAGGGGTATCACTAACATTAATACCGTCAGATACGAGTATCACTAATAACATTAATACTGTCACTAACAACATTTATATTGTCACTACTGTGTAATACGAGTATCTCTAATAACATTAATACTAAAAAACGAGTATCAGTAATAACAGTAATACTGAGATATAAGTATCACTAATAACATTAATACCTTGAAATTTGAGTGTCACTAATAAATTTAATACTGTGAGGTGAGTATCACTAATAACAGTAACACTGAGATATAAATATTGTTAATAGTATTAATACTGCAAGATACAAGTGTCACTAATATTAATACTGTCCCTAACAACGTTTATACTGTCAGTACTGTGAGATGCGAGTATCACTAATTACGTTAATACGAAGATACAAGTATCTAGTAACATTAATATTGAGATACGAGTATTGCTAATAGCATTAATACTGCGAGATACAAGAATCACTTGTAACTAACAATGTTTATACTATCACATTAACACAGTGCGATGAGTATCACTAATAACATCAATACTTTCTGTACTGTGGCTATCAATAATATTCATACTGTCAGATATGAGTGTCAACAACATTATTAATCCTCTCAGTGCAGCAAAATACTAACTAACAATATTATTAATACTCCAATGTTACATCAGTGACATTATAATTGATCATATTTTGAACAGTATTAATTATTTTACAGTATGAATTATTAATTATTTTAGAGAGTGAAAAAGATAGAAAGTTGTGAGTGTTCTTGTGTTCTGTTCTGGATTTCTGACATGTGTCGTTTTATTTTGTGTTTGCAGATTGCTGTCTCCGTATCCATGTGTGACCCTGATGTAAGTGTGTGCTGTTGAGTGAGCGAGCGTGTGAGCGAGCGAGTGAGTGTGTGAGTGAGTGAGTGAGTGTGTGAGTGTGTGAGCGAGTGTGCGTGAGTGTGTGTGTGAGCTGATCCATCATGACAGAGCTGTGTGTGAAGTGGTCGTGTGAGTACTGCACATATGAGAACTGGCCGTCTGCTATTAAATGCACCATGTGTCGGGCGCAGCGGCCCAGCGGAACCATCATAACGGAGGAGCCGTTCCCGAGCAGCACCGGCCCTCACGCCGGACACCAGTGGGACCTCGTACGCAACGACAGCCTGCTCATCTGCCCCGATTCCAGCGCCCGGCCCCGCGTCCGCCCGGCCGAGTCCTCCGAGCACAGTGGGAAATGGTCGTGTCAGGTGTGCACCTACCTGAACTGGCCCAGAGCGATCCGCTGCACCCAGTGCCGCAGTCTCCGGCAGCGCGTGTGCAGCCCCACAGAAACCCCGCAGACGTCCGGGACCGGGCGGCGCCCTGCGACCGTCCCTCCGGTCGATCCGTGCGAGGAATACAACGACCGGAACCGACTCAACACGCGGGCGCAGTGCTGGACCTGCTCGGCCTGCACGTACGAGAACTGGCCCAAATCCTGTCGCTGCGTGGTGTGTGACCATCCCAGACCCAACGACGCCTTTCAGCCGCGCGATCCCGACGAGTCCTCGTCTGTGATCAACGAGCAGGACCGCGGGCGAACGCGGAGCGTATGCAGCGGGGCCCAGCGGCACTCGCCAACCTCCTCTAAACGCGAGGCGGAGCTGCAGATCGAGCTGGCCGCTGGAGCTCAGAGCGGTAAGGAGGAGATAGAGATGGACTTCAAGAAGCTCAAACAGATCAAGAACCGCATGAGGAAAACAGACTGGCTGTTTCTCAACGCCTGTGCTGGTGAGTTCCTCTTTACTTGTCTTTATACACTGAAGCCAGAGTGAATTATGCCTGCTCTGACCCTTCTTAGCCTCTAGCATCACAGTACACAGCTGTAATTGTGTAAATGCATTCACGCAGTCTCAGAGCAGCATGTGTACAGACACTTAAAGGCCACGTCAGAAGCGCTTCTGTGCCACCTTTGAAGTGTAGATTTGGCGTTTGTCTCGTATTGCCAGACTTTTGTGTTAATCAGAGTAAATTCTGGTCCAGTGTGGAGTTTATTCTACCCAGTAAATGTTGCATGTTAGTTTACTTTTGGCAGATTATAGGGCCATTTCATGTCAACTCAACCAGAGGTTCAAATTTTTGATGTTGCTAATATTTTTTCTGAAGAAAGATTCACATGTATAGTGATGAAAGCCAAAATATTAAATGTCATAGATGAATATTTACTGAGTAATCCACTATTTTGTAGAGGGGGTCAAAATGTCAGTGTTCACCTGAGATTCAAATTCAAGTTACAGGGGGTTCAAAATGACTTCAGAAAGATGGCAGCATCATAATATTATTTTCACACAGAGATTGGTGGCTCTACTAATAAAATCTGTTGACTTTTGCAGTCTTTGCTGCATTAAGTGCCAACAATGACCATTCAAAAAGTGGGAAATGGCACATTGGGAAACGTTTCTGAAATTTGGTGACCCTGTAGTCATGCAAGAATGGTTTCAAAAATAGATTTCAAATTAGTAATAAGGTTCAACATGCCACTCAGCATCCTGAATCTCAATAATTTGATGGTGTGAACCTCAGACTTCTTTCTCACATCTGATTCTTGGTTTCTGGATGGTCTGTGTGTGTTTCTAGTCATATTGGAGTGTTTGTGTTCGGGAAAGGTCAGAGAACAGAGTGACGCCGTCGCTTTTCCTCGTGTCTGACGTCTGAGATCATCTTCAACAGACAGAACTGACCATTGTATTCCAGCAGCAGAGTCTCGCTGTGTTTCCATGCGGTGATGTCATCGCGATGATGTCATGTGCGGCTCTTCATTGTCTTTTGTCTGCGCCGACGCTCGTGCCGCCGGACTCGACGACTCGTGACCTTCAGCGTTTGACTAGATCACATCGTCTACTTAAACGCTGAAGGTCACGAGTCACCGAGTCTGTGGATAAAACGAATGACACAACAAATGTGTGTCACGTAACCGGACATATTGTAAGGTGTTAATCGTGATGAAAACACGGTCAGGTGTTTAGTTAGACAGGCGCCTTGTTATTATTGCATTTATGTTTATGCACTTGCCACATGTTTTTATCCAAAGCGACTTGCATTGCGTTCAAGCTATACTTTTCATCAGCATTTCATGAGAATTGAACCCACAACACTGGCTTTGCAGGTGGCATCATCTACTGTTTGAGCTACAAGAATGCTTTATTCGTTATTTATTATCTGTTATTATTAAATATTCATCATGTGTAATGTTTTTAACTGTTGTAGTTTAATAATTATGTGTAGTTACCGTTGTGGATAAAAACAAACAGAACAAACATTAAATATTAGTAATATTGTATTACACATAAATGTATAGGTTACAAGGTGATTAAACACACAATTCATCAGAATGTGTTGTTCAAGTCTTTCTCATCAGTCATCCCATTAGCTGTAAATGCTGATATGACTGAGACGCTGTTATAAATATCATGCAGCAAAACAACAAGTAAACACACGTGTGACTGTGACCTTTACACGGATTCAGAAGCATCCAAAGCTGCGCGTGTGTGTCAGTGCTCTCGTGTTCTGGGTCAGTCTGGCATGTGGAGATCTGCAGACAGCTGAGGTGTCGTGCCGCTGACCGGCACATGGCCCGACCACTTCAGATCACGTTAACCAATCTCTATGCCTGGTTCGTAAACTAACACATGTGCAGCGAGTCACTTCTGTCCTGATAAATGTTTGGAGAAGCTCCTCATGAAGACTCCAGATGTAGTTTGTGTTTGTTCCTTCATTGAAAACACGATCAGCTGGTTACTACAAATCATGACAGTGTGGTGTAACACACATGAGACCCTGGACTACAAAACCAGTCTTAAGTAGCACGGTATATTTATAGCAATGGCCAGCAATACATTTTATGAGTCAAAATTATGTTTTTCTTTTATGCCGAGAATCATTAGGATATTAAGTAAAGATCATGTTCCATGAAGATATTTTGTACATTTCCTACCGTAAATATATCAAAACTTAATTTTTGATTAGTAATATGCATTGCTAAGAACTTCATTTGGACAACTTTAAAGGCGATTTGACTTATACAATACATTGTTTGCTATTGCTGCAAATATACCCGTGATACTTAACACTGGTTTTGTGGTCCAGGGTCACATGAGAGCTGACCCGCTGCTCCTGTGTGTGTGTAGGTGTAGTTGAAGGCGATCTGTCTGCGGTGGAGGCCTACAAGTCCTCAGGTGGAGACATCGCGCGTCAGCTGACCGCCGACGAGGTGCGTCTGCTCAATCGAACCTCAGCGTTCGACAGCGGCTTCACTCTCGTTCACCTCGCCATCCGCTTCCAGAGGCAGGACATGCTGGCCATTCTGCTGACTGAGGTGTGTGTGTGTGTGTGTGTGTGTGTGTCTGTGTGTTGTTCTCTGATTGGGTGATGACTGAGTTTGTGCTGCTTTGATGATGTGAAGTGTGTCTCAAGGTCTGTGTTTGGCAGGTTTCCCAGCAGGCTGTCAAATGCATCCCAGCGATGGTTTGCCCTGAACTGACGGAGCAGATCCGCCGGGAGATCAGCGCATCGCTGCACCAGCGCAAGGGAGACTTCAACTGCTACTTCCTGACAGATCTCGTCACGTTCACACTGCCGGCAGGTGGGAGACACACACACACATTATATATGTGTATTTGGTAGGAGTTTTTCTCAAATGAACTAGTGTCAAGCTCTCAGAGCTGCTCTGGAAATGAAGCTCATGTGCTCGTATAGTGAGAGACAGACAAGCATCACACGTGCAGACTGAGACACAACAGATTCACATTTACACAGCAGTCACAGACACTAGTGCGTATCACCATTTCAATCTGATTCACTCTACAACTTTTGGTTTATTCATTAAAATATTCCACAACGTTCCATGTTATACAGTAGATGATGCCTTTATGACTGGATCCTGTGATTTTGTCCACATCGTGTGGAATCCAGTATCACGTATGTGATGATTGCTGTATGAACACACCTGTGGATGTTTTGAGTTTGACTGTTAGTTTCTTCATTTGACAGATATAGAAGATCTGCCTCCTGCCATTCAGGAGAAGCTTTTTGATGAAATCCTCGACCGTGACGTTCAGAAGGGTAAGATGTGAGAGGCTAGTGCATTACAGCAGCACATGTCTGTGTATGTTCTGACCATGTGTGTGTGTGCAGAGCTGGAGGAGGAGTCTGCGGTCATCAACTGGTCTCTGGAGCTGGGCACACGTCTGGACAGCCGTCTGTACGCTCTGTGGAACCGCACCGCTGGAGACTGTCTGCTGGACTCTGTTCTACAGGCCACGTGGGGCATCTATGATAAAGACTCTGTGCTGAGAAAAGCTCTACATGACAGTTTACACGACTGCTCTCACTGGTGAGACACACACACACACGTGCAGGATCTGATAGTGATGTGTGTGAAGTGTGTTCATGTGCACAACATGGACAGATTCTCTTGCTGTATCATATTTGGATCCGTGTTTTGTGTGTGTGCAGGTTCTACTCACGCTGGAAGGAGTGGGAATCATGGTATTCTCAGAGTTTTGGGCTTCATTTCTCTCTGAGAGAAGAACAGTGGCAGGAGGACTGGACCTTCATCCTTAACCTCGCCAGTCAGGTACACACACACACACACACACACACACACATTGTTGGGTTTACATGTTTTATGGGGACATTCAATAGACGTAATGGTTTTTATACTGTACAAACCGTATTTTCTATCGCCCTACACCTAAACCTAGCCCTCACAGGAGACTGTGCACACTTTTACTTTCTCAAAAAAACTCATTCTGCATGATTTATAAGCCTGTTTCCTCATGGGGACCTCACAAATGTCCCCACAAGGTCAAAATTTACTGGTATTACTATCCTTGTGGGGACATTTGGTCCCCATAACGTGATGAATACCAGGTGCACACACACACACACACACACACACACACACACTAGGGCTGGGCGATTTTTCAGAGTTTATCCATTAATTCAAATTTAATGTTTTGCCACGATTTTATTTTTTAGAAATCGAAGAATCACGATTTTGAAAAGAAATATTACCAAATGTAAGAATTAGACACTTCGATAATATGCCACCGACAACAATAAAGAGAAAAAAACGATCCAACCGCATGCAGGTACACGTAATTAACCGCTCAAGTGTGACGCGCACATATTGTTCACACAGAATGCACTTTTGTGTTGACAAAGATGGGATGCAGGCAGTGGAATAAGAAAAACATGTAAGGAAATGGGAGTGAACTTCTTTTAACTTGCTTGAGAAGCTGCAAGAGATGCAAGCACAGCAGTCAAACACGCCCATGTTTACATCAAATAAACAACAGAAAACCTGTGCAATCAAAAAAGAAACCTGATATTTCATGTTTGCATCGTGGTGTCAGGCTGACAGCTGCTGTTCATTGTTTTTACAGAACATTTATAGTTAATAATAGTCTACTGCTGTTATACCTTTAGTCGTTTTGAATTTGAATTACCTTGACTTTTGAGATATTTTTTTAAAGCATTTCCCTTGTATTATTTCTTAACATATAATATGTATGACAAGTTTGTACAAGATGTAGTTATAGTTCATGCATCTTTACTGCAAAGATGTTTAACAAGTGATTTGTTTACCATTTACATCATGTGTGGTGCATTTGGAATAGAATTTTCTTGAACTAGAGGGTTAATAGAGAAAAAGTTACTTGAATCATATTGTAGTTACATTTTCAAGCTAAAAATTTTTTTTTTTTCAAACCTTCTGAAAAAACCTATCGCCTAGCCCTACATACAACACAAATAAGGTTTTGATGCAAAATATGCTTTATTCCGCCACATTTAAGTTCTTTTTTTCTTTATGCAGAATTTGAGTTCCTAATGTAGAATTTAAGCATCCTTTATGTAAAAATGTAATTTTAAGCAGTTCTTGTTTTTTTTTTTCTTTAACGTTGAGTGAATATGATCAGCTCATGTTTTTGTCTGGTTTTATGAGGCTCACTCTATTCTGATGTGATTCATAGAGGTTTCACCCTGATCTCAACTGGAAATATCTTCAGAATAGTGTTTTAAACACAGGAATTAAACATAGGAATTAGGAATTGAACTGGAATTAAACGCACACTACACTGGCTGTTATCATAGTAACAAATCAGTTCTTAAATCCTGTAATCGATGCTTTGAACGTTCATGAATCACATCAATCTTCCCATTTTCTGTGGCTGCAGCCCGGAGCGAGTTTGGAGCAGACTCATATATTTGTTCTGGCTCATATCCTGCGGCGGCCCATCATCGTTTACGGAGTGAAGTATTACAAGAGTTTCCGTGGGGAGACTTTGGGCTACACTCGATTTCAAGGTGAGACAATCACGAGAGCTTTTTAATGTCACATGTACAGCTGAAGTGTGGCTCACCGCCGTGTGTGTGTGTGTCCGTCCAGGTGTTTACCTGCCGTTGCTATGGGAACAGAGCTTCTGCTGGAAAAGTCCCATCGCTCTCGGTTACACGAGAGGTCACTTCTCTGCTCTGGTTGGCATGGAAACCGACGGCTATGATAATCGCGGCGCAGGTGCCAACCTCAACACCGACGACGACGTCACCGTGACCTTCCTCCCGCTGGTGGACAGTGAGAGGAAACTACTGCAGATTCACTTCCTGTCAGCACAAGAGGTGAACACTTCTGCTGAATAAGTTTGAGTAAAGGGTTGATCAAATGCAAAATTTCCTGCATTTACCCAGAATCTGCATTGCAGGTCTTTTATACTACCATAGATTTTCCACAATAAAAGATAATTAATTTAGCATATGGGTCATTCCGTGTCAAATCAACCAAATTTTAAAAACTTCCCTGGCTCAAATTTTTTATTTTACTAATGTTTATTCTGAAGAAAGACACACATGTATAGTGATGAAGGCCTAAAAGTTAAATGTCATGGATGAATATTTACTGAGTTATCCAATATTTTGTAGAGGGGGGTCAAAATGGCAATTTTCACCTGAAAATCAGAGTCAAGTTACAGGGGCATTAAAATGACTTCAGAAAGATGACAGCATCATAATATTACTTTCACACAGAGATTGGTAGCTCTGTTAGTGAAATCTGTTGACTTTATCAATCTTTTTTGCATTATGTGCCAATGGTGACCATTCAAAAATGGGGAAACAGCACTTTTCATGTGTTTTCCCCCAAAGTTTACATGCCTGTAACTCAAGAAATATTAAAGATATCTTAATTCCCTTTTAGCTATTGGGTCTCAACAAACTTTCCTTTTGGCATCTTCATTTTTAAGGCCCTATGAGTTTTGGTTCCAGAGATATTGGAAATTGAATACGGCTCCAGGAGTAAATCTGTAAAAATGTACACATTCAGTGGTCAAAAACCAAATGTGGGTCAGTTTGCAAAAATATGAGACTTCTTTTCTGTTAAAGAGGAATGTCTGAAGAACAAATAATGTTAAAACTAAAGAGGTATCTCGTTTCTTTCTGTCAAGACTATAAACCTGTCTGAGTGCCATAAATATTATTTTTCCAAAGTTCACATGCCTGTAACTCAGTAAATATTAAAGATCTCTCAATATGATTTTAGATTCTAGTTTTTCATAAACATTTCTTTTGGAATCTTCATTTTCAAGGCCCTATATCATTCAGTCCCAAAGATATGGGTTGAAAACCAAGTGTTGGTCAGTTTAAGGCCCCATATCTCTGGAATCGAACCATGTAGGCCAAGGGTGTCAAACTCAGTTCCTGGAGGGCCACAGCCCTCCAGAGTTTTGTTCCAATTGTGCTCCAACACACATACTATGCAGTTTTCAATTAAGCCTGAAGGACTGGATTAGTTGGATCAGGTGTGTTTAATTAGGGTTGCATCTAAACCGGAGTTTGACACCCCTGATGTAGGGCCTTAAAAATGAAGATGCAAAAATGAAAGTTTGTTGAGACCCAATATCTAAAAGGGCATTAAGATATCTTTAATACTTGAGTTACAGGCATGCAAAATTTGGAGAAAAACTTGAAAAGTGCTGTTTCGACATTTTTGAAGGGTTACCATTGGCACATAATGCAACAAAGATTGTTAAAGTCAACAGATTTTACTAATAGAGCCACCAATCTCTGAGTAAAAATAAGATGATGATGCTGCCATCTTTTTGAAGTCATTTTAACTCCCCGTAACTTGACTCTGAATCTAAGGTGAGAATTGCCATTTTGCCATTCAGTGGATTAGTCAGTTAATATTCACCCATGACATTTAATATTTTGGCATTTATCACTATACATGTGTATCTTTATTCAGAAAAAACATTAGCAAAATCCAAAAATTGAGCCGGGGACCTCGGACACGGAATGACCCATATGTATTTGTTTTATTATATCTATTAATTTGGTTGTCCTGATTCTGTGCAACGCGTTTCAGAGAATCGACTAAAAAACAGTCTGAAAGCATGACTCTCGCAAGTTGTTCATCTGCGTTTGCATCGATCAGGGCTTTAGACTGACGGCTGATGTGTGTGTGTGTGTTTTCAGATGGGCAGCGAGGAGCAGCAGGAGCGTCTGCTCAGGGACTGGCTGGACTGTTGCGTGACTGACGGCGGGATGCTGGCGGCGATGCAGAAGAGCAGCAGACGCAGACATCACCCGCTCATCACGCAGATGCTGGAGAAATGGCTGGACGGATACCGGCAGATGCGGCCGTGTCCCGCGCTCTCCGACGGCGAGGACGAGGAGGACGACGAAGACGAGTGACCGTCCGAAACCATTTCAACACTGTTTTACAGACGCCCTCTTTCCCAGAATGCAACACGACCCCCGCCCCCCCCCAACGACAGCGAGGGCTGAATATCTTTGTGTTTAGTCAAATGAATTTTGTTTTTTGAATTTCTCTTCGGCGAAACCGTACGTTTGTATCCCTCGTACGTTAGACGTGCTGCATGCGGCTCTTTCGGTATGGAATGATGAGAATAAAAGAGCGTATTAAATGAGCACTTACACAAAGCACATATTCTTTTGAGGGTTTGAATCTGATCGCAGGAATCAGAGTTTATGATTTTCTCACACTAAACGATTCAGTATGAAGACGTACACATTTCTCACCAGTGTTTCTGTTCCTTCTGTTCTTTGCTCTCACTCTGCTGCCCTGCAGCGACACGTGTGCGTTTGTTCATTTGATTGTATTTATTTATGTCTTTCCTCTCTCTCTCTCTCTCTCAGTGGATACTGACCCTTGTGTTACAGACATCAGACTCTTGTACTGTGAGGAAAGACATGAAGACGCCTGTAAGAATTTACTGACATGTTGACCCTGTGATCTGGTACCTCATTTGTGATGTCAGGTGATTCCGAACAAGAGGAGAGCGAATCACACGGCTTTAACATTAAACTAAAAACACGTCTGCTCTCTCATCTTCTGTCTGACTTGTTTTTTCCTGTGCAACTGAAAATGGCTAATCATCGCAGCAGAATTATTATTCCACAGAAATAATTTACCTTTTACTTATGGATTTTTAAAATGATGGCCCTCTTTGTATTTTTAAAGCAAGGCAAAAAGAGTTCTTTCATGCACTGGCCAGATTTAGAGATTTTAGAGAAACATCTTTTAGTCTAGTTTTCAGAATTTTTTTCAGAAAATGTTATTCCTAAAAAAAAGTCTTTTAACAGCATTTTCTTATTTATTAAGTGATAAAAAGAGAAATTCAAAATCCTCTCTGAAAAAACTTTACTATGTAAACAAAATTCAACAAAAATTGTATAATTAATGTAAATTAGTGCATATTTATATAGGTTCAGAAAGCTTCTAATGCAAAAAAATCTTCACATAATCAATCAATGATAGAAGCATGGTGATATAAGTTTTTTTTTTTTTTTTCCCCCAAACCCTATTCACCTGGGGTGTCTCACCAAAAGCATTTTTGTTCCGTAATTATACAACATAAAATTGGAGTTCATCAGTGGTTAATTTGACAAAAACGCCTCCGGGCATTTTAATTTTTGGCTATTATTCTTAGTAGTGATTCTAGTTACTCTAATACATGTTAAAATACACATGCATATAAAGGCCGTACAATTAAAAACGTGCATGTTCATGAAAGAATCGGCACTTCTGAACAAATCCTTAAGGAATGAATCGCTGTCGCGCACGTGTCAATTGCGCATGCGCCCCACTGAGCTCCGTCCCGCCAAAAGACGGTGAGGAAAAGTTGTTAGTGGTCGATTTCACACACATTTAACATGACATTTCACTGTTAAACTGTAAATGTTTTAATTTTTTTTTAGTTTATGTTTCAATGTTTTTAAGTTTCTTACACTTTATGAATTCAGACACAAAACCCTGCAGTATTTCACCACAGAGGCGCAAATGTAAGTACTGAGGAGGTTAAAAAAATCACAAAACAATATAACATACAGTCTAAATTACTGTCACCTGCTCTACATATACGTGTAATGTTTTATGATGATCAGTTCTGATTCATAATGTTTTTCTCTTTCGAGTTAATGTGCAGCATGTCTTTATTGACTACGTCAAAAAATACCTAAATATGAAACTGAACCACAGAATCTTAGAAAATGATTGGAACTAGGATGACATTTTGCATATATTGTGAGAATAGCATTAGTTTTCATCTTTTTCATTGTGTGTTACATGTGTTTGACCAGCAGATGTCCTCAGCGAATCATTTAGTGGAGCATCGGTTCAATTGATTCAAAGTGACTCCAGGGTCGTTTCTAGGATTTTAAAACATCCGGGGCTGGTGCCAAAACATCAGAGGCTAGTGGTAGTGGGTGGGAGCTCACATCATGCTCACTAGTGATGCGCGGATGGCGGTTATATCTGCGGGCCGGGTGGGTCGGGTAATAAATAATTGCATTCTGATTATTTGCGGGTGGGTCGCGGGTGGATGAGATAAATCAATAATGACGCAAATATTAACTGTATTTTCTAATTTATGAACCTGTTTTAAATACTTGAGTAGGTTAATATGCAGTGGTGTAGTGTAGAACCTGCGTATACCCATTTCTTTAACAGTCGGCTTTGCTTATACCCACTTCTAAATCCCCTCTGATGCGCATCATTCAGTAGTGTCCTGCATTAGCCAGAATCATGACAGGCCACCATTTCTAACTAAATCGTATGTGAATAAATGCAAATATTTGCTCAAAATACCCAGCAAAGACGGTAATGACCCTAGCGTCGGCTTCCTTTGAAATATGTTTGATGATTGCGCCTGATGCGCCCGCGCCCGCTCCAGCACCAGATTTGCTGCCTGTTCATATGTACAGAGCATGTGAAGGGAGGCACGCCGAGTATTAAAATAAAAATTAGTATTGATTACTAATTTGAATCAGTACATTATAACAAAAACAATACATTAAAAATGTAAAGAATTAGATTTTCACGATCAGAAATTTCTTAAACTGGGTGGACCACTGTAAACTTTTGTCCAAGGATCCAGTAGGCGATGAAACACCCTATCGATTTCATCAGACATTGCGGAGAGTCACATCTAGATGTCAGTTAACATCTGCAATTCTGCAGATGTTGTTAATGTATTTATGTCCTCATTTAGTGAAACGGCAGACGTTGAAATCACTGCACGCGTCAGTATTACGTGTGTAGAAAACGAAACCGCGCATGCGCGCCGTTCATTCATAACAAGACACGCAGAACATGCAGGATTTATATTTAAATAGTCTTTTGCGGCATAATATTTACAGACAGTCCATATCGCGACTTGATTTAAGTTTAATGACCAACTTTTGATTAATTCATTCAAACTTTGACAAATTCCGTGGAAATCATAAGGCCATACAAAACTTTCGGGGCTCGAGCCCCGAATGATTAGCCCTAGCGACGCCCCTGAGTGATTCCCAGCATCATGGGGAGCTACAACTACAGGAAAGGTCAAAGGTCACAAACAGGGTCAGTCAGTATTAAATTATTAAAGATCAAGACTGTGGTTAGCATTAATGAAGACGCGCATGATCTATAACATATGTCACGCAGTCAGGCCTCACATGTGAATTTTCAAATGGTATGATTTGAAAATGTTTAATGTTGCTGGTAAGAATACAAAGATCCCGTTAAATACACAACATTTTATACTGTAAGGATGTGTAAATAATGGGATCATACGTGTGCGTGTGTGTCGGCAGCTGAACTTTATCCATGTGCTGATTCGCACGTGCTACGGCTGCCTGCTCTGAAGGTCAAAGGTCAGACTGATCATCACATGGGCTGTGAATGATCTGTGGTGCTGATCTGATCTCTCGGATGTTCTCTGATCATTCTGTGTCTGCATGGATCTGGTCTTTGATGGATTCTGGCGGTTTCAGTCCTTTATGGACTGGACGTGTGAGACTGGAGACACAGCCTCCTCCTTCAGGAAAATCCTCAAAAACAAATGTACCCAAATAAAAGTATTGTATGCTTACTGTTTGTTAGAGATACATAACATCCCATCACATGAAATTAATTAGACATTATTAAGTTTAAAAGAAGCCTTGTTAACAGATGTACATTCACTTAGCTTGCGTTAAGAAATCCACACTATAACGGTAGTGTAAGAAGATTTATATGTATGCTATTTAAGTTTTATATAAGCTGTGCTCCAGCAGAGCTCCGAAACGCACAACCAGGAGTCGCGCATGCGCAGTAGTGCACGTGTCAGATTGCGCATGCGCGGTACTTCAACACGTGTGCAGCGCACAAAACTTTTCCAAAAGAAAGTTTGACAGAGTTTATGGGGAGAACAGAACCGGTCTGACCGCATAGTGCTGCGATTAAGCGTCTTCATTCGGGTTGTTTCGGGTCGCGTTAGGACTTCGTTCGGAACGATGCCGCCAACGATTCATCAGAGTTCGGCAGCCGGTGAGTTCACATGATTGATCCAGATCGGTTCTGATGCAACAGGTGGATTCATTACCGTCTGCCTCAACCAAATGACAGAACTCTTGTCAGTGTGCTCAGAGCACTGTTTATGCAAATTAGCGTTTAATTTGTTCATTTTGGCATGCTAATATATTGTATTAGTATTGTTTATAGAGACGTACTAGTCGTGGTAAATGTGCATTGAATGACAACTGATCAGGATCCAGTGCGTTGAGCTCTAAGCGTCAGAGAAACTGATAGATTAAGATATGGATCAGTCTAAAACTGCAGTATCAGTCTTTTCTCACACTGATCGCCTGTAACTGATCACGTGTGTGCGCGTGCACATTGGTTTGTTATTGATCAGTAGTGCATGTGTCATTTTGACCCGGAGAGGATGTTCTTTTTTGCAGTGCTAGTTACTGTTATCGCGTTGGATTAAAACCTGCTGACTTGATGCTCACACACAGCCCCCACCCCCCACCCTGTTACATTTGTGGGCAGGGTTGCCAGGTTTTCACAACAAAACCCGCCCGATTGCTACTCAGAACTATCCCACTCCATTTGGAGGGGGATCCCCCGTTAAAAATCGCGTTCCAGGGGATAAAATACACGGCTTTTTGCCGGGGTTTTCCTGGTAAATTTGCATTTCAGGGGCTAAATATGAGGTTATTGGGGTCACTACATCCTGCGGACACCAAAATCTATCTACAGCAACAGTGTAAAAGTAGCCCAGTTTCGCGGGAAAACCGCAGACTTGGCAACACAGTTTGTGGGGTCCCCTTTCAAAAATGACTGACCTACAAAAATGCATATAAACTTTATTATTACCAAATATCAGATATTGATTGGGTATTGAATATTGCAGATATTAGAACAGATTGATTGTAGGCCTCATTAATGTGATCTTATGAACCTGTTTTTGAGTAAACATTGCCAAAATGATGCAAAAAAAATCGTTTTTTTTCACTTGCTGTAACACTTCTTTTCATTAAGGTTATTTAACATTTTAAATTTATGTGAACATTGTTATTTTCTTTTTATGGCCATGAAGCGGCGTCTGTACGGTATTAAGTTCTGTATAGGTGACGCGTGTGTGTGTGTGTGTGCTGAGCAGGAAGAGCGGCGTCTCTCCGGGACGAGCTCACGGGTCTGCTACAGCAGAGGATTCTGGTTCTGGATGGTGGAATGGGAACAATGATCCAGCAGAGGAACCTGGAGGAGGAAGATTTCAGAGGTCAAGAGTTCAAAGATCATCCCAAGAGTCTGAAGGGCAATAACGACATCTTGAGCATCACCCAACCGCACGTCATCTACAGCATCCACAGGGTGAGTGTGATTCAGTGACCTGAACTGTGTGAACTGATGGGTTTACTGCATTATTGTCTTCTTTTCCAGTACAAATAACCTTAAATCAAGTAAAATTGTGCACAGTCTCCTGTGAGGTTTAGGTGTAGGGCGATTAAAAAATAGGGTTTGTACAGTATAAAAACCATTACGTCTATGGAATGTCCCCATAAAACATGGAGAAACAACGTGTTTGTGAATGTCGTGTGTTGCGTGTCTGCAGGAGTATCTGGAGGCTGGTGCCGACATCCTCGAGACGAACACCTTCAGCAGCACCAGCATCGCTCAGGCCGACTACGGCATGGAGGACCTGGTGATAGTTTGATTTCATTTATTACTTTGACATGACATGATAATTGATTGTTTTTGGTTTCATTGAGTGAACTGTGATGGTTGTTGTGTTTCAGGCGTATCGGCTGAATAAAGCGTCTGCGGAACTGGCCAGGAAAGCGGCCGATGATGTTGCAGCACAGACAGGTCATACAGACGTCCGTCTCTGCTTATAGTGTGGTGTTTGGCTCATCAGGTGACGGTGGTGGTGGTGGTGTTGTTGTTGACAGGTTGTAAGCGGTTTGTAGCAGGAGCTGTGGGTCCCACCAATAAAACGCTGTCAGTGTCACCATCAGTGGAGAGACCCGACTACAGGAACATCAGTAAGACTGACCGCATGTTTGAGAATGAACTCTGAACACAGATCCGGTGTGCTGCTGTTCATCGTGTGTGTGTGTGTTTAGCCTTTGATGAGCTGGTGGAGGCGTATGCGGAGCAGGTGAAGGGGCTGCTGGATGGAGGCGCTGATGTTCTGCTGGTGGAAACCATCTTTGATACGGCCAACGCAAAGGTACAGCAAAACTGTCATGCAATCTGACACAAACCGCCTTCATCTGAACATCAGTGAGGACGTTTTTGTTTTTTATGACTAGGAATGTTAATGATGATTAATAAAATCAAGGTCATTGTCACCCATAGGAGAGATTTTTTTTGGATTAAAGAGAGCTCCTACAACATTATCTCACAAAAACGTACATTATGTAAACTTTAACAAACTATTACATTACAAAAACACTTTTTAAAAATAGATTTTCATGAAATTACATGGTCATAAAATTAAATTGTGTTACTTTAATCAATGAATTTATAAACGGTCAGTTATTTATTTTACGTATATATTTCAGTGAATCTCAACCAGGGGCCTCGAGATGTCTTTAAATGAATTTAAAAAAGACAACACAAGCATTTAAATAAGCAAAGCAACTAAAAAATCAAGTGCTTATTTTCATTCTTTTTTTTTTTAAAGTAAAACATTTAAAAACAAGTCAAAAAGCTTGAAAACCACTTATGATTACTAGCAGTACTAAATTACTAGTTAAATTAATATTATAAGTGCATGACATCACAGTGGAAACGCAACAGATGATATTTGGATTCCTGTGCATGCTTTTTTCTGTTATTTCTATATAATCATCCAGTCACGTCTGTGTTTCTGTCAGGCGGCGTTATTTGCCATTGACAGGCTGTTTGAGGAGTGTTATGAACCTCGACCAGTGTTTGTAAGTGTTCAGCGCTCACTTGATCTTCACGTCTGTTTCTCCTCATGAATGTGTTCATTGACAGATGATCTTTGTGTGTGTGTGTGTGTGTGTGTGTAGATCTCTGGCACTATCGTCGATAAGAGCGGCGCACTCTCTCGGGTCAGACGGGTGAGCGTTCATCATCAGTGTGTCTCACGCTCAGCCACTGTGGTGAGAATCAGTCTGTCACAGATTCTGTCTTTTTGTCTTCCTGTCATGTCGATTTACACTTTCTAGCGTCAGTTTTTCTCGTTACAGATTTATATTTGTAAGTGTTGTATTTTCTCTCCCTCTGTCAGTATTGGTTTGAACTGTGCTCTGGGTGCGACTGAGATGCGTCCGTTCATTGAAACGATAGGAAAGAGCACTGGAGCGTTTGTCATCTGTTACCCAAACGCAGGTGAGCTGATAACCGGATGCATCTGATAAATGTTTGGAATGATTATTGTCCCATAAGGCACACTGTGTCACATATTTGTATTTTAAATAAAGTCAGTATATTCTCTGATCTGTATTTTTTTATTATTTTTTTTTTTTTTAGGGCTTCCCAACACATTCGGAGGCTACGACGAGACCCCTGACGTCACAGCCTCTCATATAAAGGTAATGCAGCATTACACAAACCCTGTGAATGTGTGTGATGATCAGAATCTCTGCTCAGACTCATTAAACATGATTTTCCTGTGTTGTTTGTGGCAGGAGTTTGCTGTGGACGGTTTGGTGAATGTTGTCGGCGGATGCTGCGGAACGACACCCGATCACATCCGGTGTGTGTGAATGATTGATCCTGACGTCTCTGGATCAGAGTGTGTGAGAGTGTCGAGATTACTGAACTCAACTCTGTGTGTGTGTTTTAGGGCAATTGCTGAAAGTGTGCGTCACGTCAAGCCTAGAGTTCCTCCTACAGACGTGTACAATGATTATATGCTGCTGTCAGGTGTGTCTGCTTTTCACCTGTCATTAATTGCAATAATAATTATTGTAAATTAATAGTAGTAATTGTTCAAGTCTATGCTGTTGTTTTTGTTAGGTCTGGAGCCGTTCAGGATCGGTCCGTACACAAACTTTGTGAACATTGGCGAGCGCTGTAACGTCGCTGGATCACGCAAGTTTGCCAAACTCATCATGGCTGGAAATTATGAGGTATTTTTAGGTGATATGAAGCCTGAAAATCATAACATGCAGGCAAAGCCCTGTGACAGACTGCTAGAACATCTGCTGCACATTAACCAGATCAGAGAGATCTAGATCTTTTATATCCATGTGACATTCCCATATCATCATTTGTGTGTGTGTGTGTGTGTGTGTGTGTGTGTGTGTAGGAGGCGTTGAGCATCGCTAAAGCTCAGGTGGAGATGGGCGCTCAGGTTCTGGACATCAACATGGACGAGGGGATGTTGGACGGAGCCACTGCCATGACTCGCTTCTGTAACCTCATCGCATCTGAACCCGATATCGCAAAGGTGAGACTTCATAATAACCATGACAGGAGTGTTTAGTTAAACCCTAACTAAAGTCCAGAGCTCCAGTCTCTATACTCTATTTTCTGGAAAATAAGTGGCACTGGATCAAAATGTAATTGTTCAGAGAAAAAAAAAATCACAGATAATAATGACAAACATTATAAACACTATAAACTTGTAGTTTCCATCCACAACAAAAATTATAGTGCCATTCATTATGAACAGCATTTACTGTAAGTATTATGTTGTAAAGGCTTGTCTAAACTAATTTGGCACCTCAACTGAGACTGCTGCCATGTGTAAATGTGATGTACAAATAAACATGCTGATCTTCCTCTCTCGTTCAGCACCAACACAAATAGGCGGCTTTACGCATGTTTTGCATTCTTGACGTTAATATCATTATACAAGTCACAGCATGTTTCAGATCATTAAAAAAAACCCTGCAACTTATATTCCAGAAAATACTTCAATGTGTCACTTAGACTGTGGAAACGGTAAAATGCTGCAGTCGTTGTTTTGTGGTCTGGATGGGTCAGGGTTGGTGTCAGGAACCAGACTGTGGTCTGCTAACGGGTGACCCCTGAACTATCCAGAATCAATAGTGAGCTTTTAGACATGGTGAACCTTTTGCCAGTGTATGTTGTGGTGCTGGTGAACCTGAGAATCTGCCCCTTTGACCCCTGACCTGTGCTGCAGGTGCCTCTGTGCATCGACTCGTCGAACTTTGCGGTCATCGAGGCGGGTCTGAAGTGCTGTCAGGGCAAATGCATCGTCAACAGCATCAGCCTCAAAGAGGGCGAGGAGGACTTCCTGCGACGGGCGCGACAGGTCCGACGATACGGCGCCGCTGTGGTCGTCATGGCGTTTGATGAAGATGGACAGGTGGGTTACTGTTTCATCCCACTGTACTGTCAGTTTCCAGTTTGATTTTTGTATTTTATCCTAATTATTTCTTATTAGAAAGTACTTATCTGATGATTGAGTAGAAAACCCCAGTAATTGTCTTTTAAGCAGGTGTATTTATTATTTTTGCTTAGTTAATTTAGACTGTCATGACATTCCAAGCCTGTACGACTATTTTTTTTTTAACACAAAAGAAGGTATTTTAAATAACATTTGGGAATAAAACAACTTTGGACACCACTGACTTTCACAGTATGGATGAAAAAAAAAAAAAGCATTTTCTCAAAATATCTTCTTTTGTCTTTTACGTAAAAGACATAAACAAGATATTCGAGACACCTGACCTTGTTTCACTGTTATTTTGTAAGATCACACTGACCTCTGTGAGAACAAACAGCGACACTGCGTCATATGCATATTCAGATAATATTTGTGTTTATCTGAGTGCGAAAACTGCAAAATAACCTGCTGGATTCATTGCTGATGTGCTGCAACAATACTGTTACCTGTTAATATGGCCTATGAAATACGTGACTTAAATATGTTCATATACATGTGCTGTGAAATAAAGGTCATTTAATTTTTAATGCTACAGTAGCAAAAACAGTTGTGAAGGTCAGAGAGACAGTTTGGTGTAAGAAACCTTATTTAACACTTATATGAAATGAAAAATGCTGATACGTAGAATAAATAATCCATTAAATAATCTTGAAATATTTCATGATATGAATTTGAGATGAAAGCATGCGACAGCAGTCCTGACAGCATGCGCTTGTGTATTTACCTGTCGGTTGTAGGCGACAGAGACGGATCAGAAGGTGAAGATCTGCTCTCGTGCTTATCACCTGCTGATCAGTCAGGTCGGCTTCAACCCCAACGACATCATCTTTGACCCCAACATCCTGACCATCGGCACCGGCATGGAGGAGCACAGCATGTACGCCATCAACTTCATCAAAGCCACGCGAATCATCAAGGTGTGTGGGACGGGTCGCTGACGAGCTGCTTTGGGCAGAATAATCTGTGCAGTAACCATCTGTGTGTGTGTGTGTAGGAGAGTCTGCCAGGCGCCAGGATCAGCGGCGGTCTCTCCAACCTCTCGTTCTCCTTCAGAGGGATGGAAGCCATCAGAGAGGCCATGCATGGAGTCTTCCTGTACCACGCCATCAAGGTCAGTACGTCTCCACTCACGAGTCAGGACGTGTTTCTTACTGCAAACTCACGTGTGTATGTGTGTGTGTGTTTAGGATGGCATGGATATGGGAATCGTGAACGCTGGTAATCTGCCGGTGTATGACGACATCGATAAAGAGCTTCTGCTGCTGTGTGAGAACATCATCTGGAACCGAGACCCAGACGCCACTGAGAAACTCCTGCTGTACGCACAGGTACAGAATCACCAACTGTCACTGGAGTCGCTCTGTAACGTAGATCTGTGTTTCTCATGTCGTCATGTGCCGTTTCTGCTGTGGTTGATGTAGAATAACGCTAAAGGAGGAAAGAAAGTGATTCAGACGGACGAGTGGAGATGGGGCAGTGTGGAGGAGCGGCTGGAGTATGCGCTCGTCAAGGTCACAGTGATTAAATAATCACATTGCATGTTATGTTTCCTGCTGATTAGAAGCTCTTTTGAGTTTCATGTTAACATGCTTTCAGAACTTAAATCTCCAAAGTGATAAAAGATCAACAGGTGTGTGTTAAAGTGCTGTAAATGTTCTCAGGGTATAGAGAAGTATGTGGTGCAGGACACGGAGGAGGCGCGCGCTCAGACCGACCGCTATCCACGACCGCTGCACGTGATCGAGGGTCCGCTCATGAACGGCATGAAGACCGTCGGAGATCTGTTCGGAGCCGGGAAGATGTTCTTACCTCAGGTGATAATAATGCACGGATGATCTTATTGATTCATAGTGGTGAGCTTCAGCAGCTGAAGCAGTGTTAATTCTGTTGACAAATAATTTATCATAATTTTTGTCAAAACTAAATTTTTTCACAGACGAAAACAAGACAAAAACAAAACAAAAACTAATTTTGAATGACAAAAACTACGACAAAAATCTATTGACATTTTCATCAATGAATAAAAATGAGACAAAAATGTTTGGGAGGGACGATTTGACAAAGCAATAGAGAACTCAGTTCTCACGAGTACTCCTTCGCGTCTCATGAACTGAGAAAGACACACAGTTGTGTCGAATTGTTCATCTTGACGAGTATTTACGTAAACAGTTATCGGAAATATCGGAAGTGTATCAGTACATTGCATCAGTGCATTCGGTTTTAAAGGGACAGCAGCCTAATTTAGTTGCTATTGTCTGTGGCATTGATGTTAATCGAGCAACAAAAGAAAGACAGAAAATCACTCACTGCTCTTAAATAAATCACTTTATTAGCCCTTATAAACATTAATCTACATTTATTTATATAAATAAATATGTCTGCTTGAAAGAATGAAGAATATAGGAAAGGAAACGAAAGGAAAGGAAAGGGCGTGATGTTGTTATAAGGAATGCATAATTAGCCTATATAACCATTGGTATTTCCTTAAAAAGACCATGTTCTTGTTTCTTTATGAAAAGTGGTTTCATTTAATTTTAGTATAGAGGTATGTTGCGTGTCACAGCAGTTAAATCTGTGTCTATCATGATAAAACCTGAATTTTTGAGTTTGGTCATTTTAGAGAAATGCTTAGTGAATGCATTACACTATAACTAAACCCATCAGATTTTAGCTGAATAATCTACTAAATCTATTTTAGATATTTAGTCGACTAAAACTAAAACAATTCAGATGACTAAAATATGACTAAAACTAAATGGCATTTTAATCAAAAGACTATGACTAAGACTAAATAAAAATTTGCTGTCAAAATGAACACTGAGCTGAAGGTGTGGAGTAAGTTAGATTATGGAGACATCCAGCATTTATTTTTAGAGTAACTGATGAATCTTTCAGAAACATGAATTAAGACAGTAAATGGAGTCATTACAGGTCTCATGTGTTTGTGTGTCGTCAGGTCATCAAATCGGCCCGCGTGATGAAGAAAGCTGTCGGCCATCTGATTCCCTTCATGGAGAAAGAGCGAGAGCAGATGATGTCTCTCTCCGGCTCTAATGAAGATGTGGTGAGAGTCCACTCCTCACAAGAAATCAGTGTGATTTTATACTAGTGAAGCTCCATCTCAGCCAGAGGAGCGTGATGATCACGTATGTGCAGAATGATGCGTTTTCACACTTACGCTAGTCTGTGACTGCTCAGTCTTTAGGAAGCTGATTTAAGCTCCTCCAGACTCCAGTCAGATGTGTTTGTAATGAAGATGAGACGGGTGATGTGTGTTGTTCTCCAGGACCCGTATCAGGGGACGGTTCTGTTGGCCACGGTGAAGGGAGACGTTCATGATATCGGCAAAAACATTGTGGGCGTCGTGCTGGGATGCAACAACTTTCGGTGAGTCTGAGATTCTGATGATCCACTGCAGGAGTAAGAGAGAGAGAGAGAGAGAGTTTGTGTGTGTATGTGTGTGTGTGATTGAGGGTGTTTGTCTGAATGCTGGTGTTAAGTGGCTCTTCAGACGCTAACAGCTGCAGGTGTTTGATGTCAGATGGTTAAACGCAGCCATCACTCACTCTAACACAACCACAGCACCACGGGCTCATCGTGTGTGTGTGTGTGTGTGTGTGTGTGTGTCTCCTCAGGGTCATTGATCTGGGAGTGATGATTCCCTGTGACAGGATCCTGCGGGAGGCCATTCACAATAAAGCAGGTCAGTTTCTGTGTCTCTCGGCTGATTCTTTCCTCACTGGGTAACTCTGTTCACATGTGTGACGCTGTCTGTGTCTGTAGACATCATCGGCCTGTCGGGTCTCATCACGCCTTCACTGGATGAAATGATTTATGTTGCCAAAGAGATGGAGCGTCTGGGTTTGAAGATTCCTCTGCTGATCGGTGGAGCCACAACGTCAAAGTACGAAACGCGTTCAGTGTATATCCACCATGCACTTACTCTATAAACTTCAGCCTCTATGCAGCTTTTATTTAGCCATTAACTCTCATAAAGGTTGCGATCAGTTTCCATGAATTAATATCAGTGAGTCCATTTAACATTCTGATTCAATGATTTATTTGCATCATCACTCTGAATCTATGTAATTATTAGTCTGTTCATTACACTGATGCTGTGAAACTGAAACTGCTCAATTTCAATGTTCTGTTTATTGAATGACTGAGTTCTTTTAGAGAATATTTAATTATGTATATTTGGCAAAAAAAGAGTTGCTGAAGCCACTTTACCATAAATATACAAATACTGAATGTCATCAACTGGCTGATGTACATTAAGCTGTGCCCTAAGATGTTTAAGTGATCCAAACCCCTGATTGAACACTCTATGGTGTGTTTTATGTGTGTGTGTTTTAACAGGACTCACACCGCGGTGAAAATCGCCCCACGGTACAGCTCACCCGTGGTTCACGTTCTTGACGCGTCCCGCAGTGTAGTAGTGGTGAGACGCCTGTCTGTCTGTTTTATACAGCGGCATAAAAAAAAAACATTTAAAAACGTCTGAAGATGCTGTTTGTATGTCTGCAGTGCTCTCAGCTGCTGGATGAAGGTGTCCGTGAGGATTTCTTCGAGGAGATCCAGGAGGAGTATGAAGACATCCGACAGGATCACTACGACTCGCTAAAGGTCTGCCGGTCGCATGATCATATTAATGACTCTGTTCATAAAGCAGCTCGTTTTCTAGGAAGTGAGAGCTGATGCTGATGTGTTTTCTGCAGGACAGACGCTTCTTGTCTCTGAGTCGAGCTCGAGAGAAGGGACTCCATATAGACTGGCTCTCTCAACCCAGACCAGGTATTACTACCTCAACTAGTCTCTAACCAAACTTAAAATCTCTGCTTGATGAATGGTGTGTTCACATAGTGTCTAGTATCTACGTGAGTCTTAGGTCATTTATTGGTTACTTTAGTCCTTTATAAATGTGTGTTTGTGTTGTCTCTGCAGTGCGGCCGCAGTTCTTGGGCACTCACGTGTTTGACGCGTATGACCTGCGTAAGCTGGTGGATTTCATCGACTGGAAGCCGTTCTTTGACGTGTGGCAGTTGCGGGGGAAATACCCCAACCGCGGATACCCCAAAATATTCAAAGACAAAACCGTGGGTGCGTCTGATTCACTGCAGCACCGGTGCATGGTGGGCCAGTGGTCAGCGTAGGTAACGTGTCTCACGTATGTGTTTCAGGAGAGGAAGCGCGGCGTGTGCATGATGACGCTTTGGAGCTGTTGAACCATTTGATTGACAGCGGTGGACTACAGGCCCGAGGACTCGTGGGATTCTGGGCCGCTCAGAGTGACAGTGATGACATCCACCTGTACGCTGATGACGTCACGTCACAAACCGCCACACCTGTCGCCACCTTCCACGGCCTCAGACAGCAGGTGAGACTGGACAGACAGGTGTTGTGTTGATTATTCTGAACACTTAGACTGACAGAGACCTGAAATGTGACCTATACATAATATAATATAATATAATATCCCGCAGGCGGAGAAGGACTCTGCAAGCTCTGAGCCGTACCTGTGTCTGTCTGATTTCGTGGCTCCGTGTGGCAGCGGTGTTCAGGATTACGTTGGTCTGTTTGCAGTGTCCGTGTTTGGAGCGGAAGAACTCAGTCAGAAGTTTGAGCAGCAGGGAGACGATTACAACAGCATCATGGTCAAAGCACTGGCGGACCGACTCGCTGAGGTACACAGTACATAACAATATACTAAACAATATAAAGAGATCTTTTTCAGCCTCTTGAAGATACAAATATCAGTGTGTGTATGCGGCAGGCGTTCGCGGAGGAGCTGCACGTTCGTGTGCGCAGAGATCTGTGGGCTTACAGCAGCGAGGAGGATCTTCTGGCGTCTGACCTGCACCGGCTGCGCTATGAAGGGATCCGTCCGGCCGCAGGATACCCCAGCCAGCCCGACCACACCGAAAAGCACACCATGTGGAAACTCGCAGAAATACAGGAGAAGACCGGTGAGATGCAGACACGGGTTTAGAATGGCTGCGTTTGCTTACTGTATTCCCATTGGTTGTCTTTCTCTCATCTTACTGAATTGTGATTAGACTGCACCTATGCATCTGTCATTCTTATTATTATTTAATATTACTATTACTATTAGTCTGGAATTTTGAATTTTAGAGTGATTTAAGAAAGTTAACACACGGGCTGTGAATTGATTCCAGAAAGAATCGATTCTGAGGCTTTGGGAATTGAGAGACAATTCCAATGGATGGGATTGATTCCATCAAGGGAAATCGTCTTTAAGAGGCCTTTTCAATTTAGAGCTAAGCATTAATTCACTTCTCGCTCGCTAAAAGTTATTGGAAGTCTGATTAAATTCCACAAAATTTTGTGAAATGTACAAAGAGGTATCTTCATATTTACAAGCTTCTTATTAGGCTCTTTCTATGATAATGTTTACATGATTAATTGTACATGTTCCTCCAATCTTTTCTTAAAAAAAAAAAAAAAAAGGAATAAAAAAAAAATGAAAAAACAAAAAATTGACTCAGTTCAAGAAGCAGGCAATGAATGTTTGTATGCTGTGCTGATCTGAACGTGTCTCGGTCATGAAGCGTCTCAGCGTGTCTCTTCATGTTCTTCTGCAGGTATCGGTCTGACGGAGTCTCTGGCCATGACTCCTGCTGCGTCCGTATCTGGCCTGTATTTCTCCAACCCCAAATCCTGCTATTTCGCTGTGGGTAAAATCACCAAAGAGCAGGTATGAACCTCACGTTTACCATCAGATCCACTAACCACACCATCCAGGCTCATCTCCAAGGGTCATTCTGTCTGAATCTCTTCCTCAAAGGAAGTGCTCACTGGTCACTTTTAGGAGTGGTTTATGATGCTGGGAACTGGAAGTGCAAGTCTTGGTGAGCACAGATGTTTGACCTCCATCTCTCTCTCTCTCTCTCTCTGTTTGTTGGTCAGGTGGAGGATTACGCCCACAGGAAGCAGATGGAGGTGTCGGAAGTGGAGCGGTGGTTGGGTCCGATCCTGGGCTACGACACCGACTGACACTAAAACGCTCTGATCAAGATGACGCTGCAGGAAAAATTCTGAATCATCAGCTGTAATGGACTGGTTTTGGCCCAGATTAGGGATTTTAATCTCAAAGGGTCCAAAAAACACTTTTATCTTTACACTACAGAGGTGCCATCTAGAGCACTGCTTTTAATTACATTTCTATTTTTAATAGAACGGTGACGAGCACTTATTTTATTTTTAGGCCTGTGTGTTTTATAGGTTGATTTCTTAAGAGATTTCAAGAAAACAATGGTGCAAAAGACCAGCCAAATTTACAGACACCAGCAGATCATTTCTTTTAGATTCTGATTTCATCTTTTAAACTGGTCAGGTTTTAGTTTCCTGAAGCCACTAGACAACACATGTCATTTAACTCCCTCTCTCTGTGTCTTCCTGTAGGTTTGACTGTTTAAATTTCCTTAAATAAGGTCTGTTAAAGCAAACAGTCAGTTTTAGTATTAATATTAGTGTCATGAAATTCATAAGGACCACTTATCCAGTATGGCACTTTAAATGTTACGCACAATCCTGCTGTTTTATTTTGGTTTTAAGAATTACTTCCGTTTGTTCATTTCACTTAACAACGAAAAAAAATAAGTGAAACTGATAATTTGACATCTGTTAAGGTGAAAATTGAAAAATGTGCTTTCTGTATTTTCAGATAAATCTGCACTAAATCAAAACTCTTGTGTTTGGTGATTGTGTATAAATGTATTCACATTAAGGAGAATGTGTGTTTGAACTCAGTCACAGCCATTCAGCTCTGGCCTGTGTTGCCCACACACACACACACACACTCTAACACATACAAATGCCATTCAAATGTCTGAGACTGCAGTGAAAATATGGGATTAAATGTGTATCATTGATGGTGGGTCAAGTTGAAGCTGAAGATGCTCTTAAGATCTCAGATAATGATCATCAGGTTTAGTTCATGCTCACACTTTCTAACTAATCTTAATGACATCACTTTAAAATGCATAAAATGTAAATGTGTGTCAGACTTCTGAATACTCATGTATACATGCACATTATGGAAGGGCTTTTTCCAAGATTGAAATTTATGTATTAAGATTTTATATATTGGTGAAAAGATTATATATTGGTGAATTTGTAAATGGTATGTTAGTGTACACATTAGTCAACATTAGTGTTTTTTATTAATAGGACAAAGTACTAAGCAGTTAATTTCAGAATTTTCTATGTTATATCCATAGTTTCTTCTGTCCATTACAGCCCAATGAGTCCGTTTAGAGCAGTGTGGCTTTTTGTATTCAAATGATCAGCTAATAGCCAAAAACAGTAACACTGTATCCGTTTATATTTCATACATGTATTAATTGTGTTAATTTAGGTGTTCTTAAACTTTTGCCCTAAAGTAAATTTCAGATTGTGTTAATATTCTATAATTTAACTGCATTTACATGTTCGCGGCTGACTGACGTCGGTTGATGGTCACGTGACATGCAAGTCCACAAATATGTAATATTTTTATTTATTTATTCGGATTGTTTGTTATTTTTGTACTATTTCTTTTCCTTTTTTTAAACAATTTATAAAATTAATGAATAGCTTCGTAGCCCTATTTATTTATTTTTTATTTTTTAAATCCCGCGCTAAATATTCCCGCTCTAAATGCTCTCAGTCGTTAGTGTGTGTGTCGCGGTTTGGTTTCTTGCAGCAGGTCTTCAGCTCCGCTGTGGAACTGGAAAACTTCTGTCTGAAATGTAAGTTACTCGATATAAAGTTCTTTATTGTTCTGTTGTATAAAAACTGACGGTCATACTGATGTTGGTCCAATTACAACGTTCAGGAGAGCAACGCGACTGTGAGTTTAACTAGAGAATCTGCTGATTCAGATAACTCAGTTCTGTCGTTTAATATCATGAACGTATAATATACTTTAATTTACCTCAACCTTTTCTGAAATGTTTTGTTTTACACACATAGTGTCGCGTTTGCTCTGGTGTCCTCGTGTGGGCGCTGCTCGATGCTGTAACGGTTTTAACGGTCTCCTGCTGCGTCAGCGCCGGTTGTCCGGCAGAGGGAGCGCTGCTGCTGTCGCACACTCACCGCACGCTCATCTGCATAGCCCCGCCCTCTGGGTATGTCAGCCGTCCAATGAGAGCGTGGCAGGAGACACCCGTTACACCCGCATCAGAGCAGCCGCCGCCGCCGCCTGAGAGCTTCATCTGTCCGGTGAGAAGCTCCGAACCCGCGCCGAACCATGACGGACGGCGAAGCCGAAGATGAGATCCAGTTCTTACGGACCGTGAGTACCGCGCTGGCCCGTGTCTGTCTCTGTCTGTGTGTGTGTGAGAGAGTGATGCGGTGCTGATGCAGTGGTGCTGATGCTGCGGGAGTCACCGGCATCCGTCCGGATCTCTGCGCTCGAACTGTTGAACGTGGGTGTGAGGAAACCGAGCGCGCGTTATGAGCGCTTATGAAGGCGAATGCAGTGCGTGTGTCGGCTGCAGTCTGATGAAGTCAGTGTTGAGCTCCACTGCAGACACTCTGTGTTTACTGTGATGTCATGCTGCATAAATGCTGCAGATTATTCAAATGAACCGGCTGATTGATTGATTCAGTACAGTATGCATTAATAGAGGCGTTATTGATCAGTGTGGGAATGTGCTGCATTAACACTCACTGAATCACAGATGATACAGCAAATACAGGACATCAGAAGAACTACAGGACCAATACAGCTGACTGGATGCGGTTTGTATTGATCATAGATGACAGGTGTTGAGCAGAGTCGTGTGTAACCAATTACATCAAATACAAAGTTTAGGAATCTGTCATTGTTTTGATGATGGTGTTGGTCTAATGCAAATAACTGCACCATGTTGTTTGTGATCAATAATAATAACACGGTGAGGTCGTATCGCCTGTGGCTTCTTTGCATTCATGAGTGTCGTCAGTGCAGATGTTTGCAGCATCGGCATGTTTGTGTGGACTTTGGGTCGTCTCGAACCTCATGCATCAGTTCTGGTCACCATTGATCCGTTGATTGTTGTTCCAGCAGCACAAAAACACCCAAATCGCCCTGATGAATAGATAGAAGCGCGTTCTTAGTGCAGCACTATAGCCTTCAGTAAACACAGCAGCAGAAAATCATTAGCAAGCATTACATGTTGAAAACGGCATTGATTCCCTCCTCCACCCCTACAGCTCAATGCAGTGCAGGTTAGATGGGACTCGTGTGTGTGTGTGTGTGTGTGTGTGTGTGTGTGAACATACTCAGATCACTGTAATGGCATGTGCTAGATATGACGATGCGTCTGAAGAGCTGCATCCCAGGAAACCTGCCAGCACATGTCTGGATCATATTCACCTCTGGAATAACGAACATAGAAAGAAAGCCTGTTTTAGCATAATTTTTTGCATTGTGACAGTATTTTGCTGTCGTATTTCATTTTACACATATTGTAATTGCTTTTTTAATTTTTGTTATTATTATTTTTATTTATGTTATGTAATTAAGTATTTATATTTCATGGTAATTAATGCCATTGTTGTACTGCATTTAATATGTGCATATTTTTATAAAAAATCTACTGAATTTCTCCATGAGTCATTTGCATCTAATATGTGCTTTTAGATTTCTCTGAGAATCATTGAATCAATTTTGATGCAAAAATGATAAACTCAAAAATGAAGCATTGAAACTGACTATAGTAATGAGGGTGAAACAGAAACAAGTGTTTAATGTTACAATACAGACATTTTTACTGGTCCTAAAATATTTTCTTACAGTTACATTTCTGAATTTAGCAGATGCTTGTATCTGAAGTGAGTTTCTGTAAGCATCATATAGTATTTTTGTTACGTTTGAGGTGAATCATGAGCTGCACATGGCCGCATCTCATGCAAACGGTGTGCGACGCTGTGATGTAATCTTACAGACTGGAGTCTTGCAATGTAACCTGGGAAAGGGATTTTGTAACAGCAGCAAGAGCATCAAAATGCCTGCTTTCTCTCTTCTGTCTATCTCTCTCCACACAACATTAATATTTGATAAGATTCTCCTGTTACATAATCGAGAGAGAAGATAAATGAGCAGAGGAGTGCGGCGCTGTCTGTCTCTCTGTCTCTGTCTCTCTCTTCTCCTGTCGAGCTCAGAGTTTCTGTGTGACCTGAAAACAAACAGTCGTGTCATGAGCAGACGACCTCACCGTCCGCGGCCACGTGGAGTTGAGCCGCTCTGAATGGACGCCTGTCCAGCCGCTTCAGCCAATCGCAGATGTCGGCCTCTGTGCGTGGATTTAATATAGTTTCATGTCAGTAATTCGATTATCAAGTCAAGTCAGGTTTATTTATGCAGCAGTTTTCATGATCGCTTCAAAGCAGCTTTACTGATTGGATTACTGTATCATGATATGTATCTTTACTGTGATTAAATAAATGCAAATCAATTATTTCTTAATATAAGATTTTATTCATTTCGCCTATATGTATGTGTTTTTATCAGGGAGCTGCTAGAGCATTCTATAGTGAATCTATAGTGAATTCTGTAGTGAACATTATAGTCAAATCTATAGTGAATTCTGTAGTTAATTTTGTAGTGAACATTATTGTAAACTTTGTAGTAAACTCTACAGTGATTTTTGTAGTGAACATTATAGTGAACTCTGTAGTGAACTATAGTGAATTCCATAGTCAATTATATAGTGAATACTGTAGTGAACTCTATAGCGAATTATATATAGAATTCTAGTGATTTCTGTGGTGAACTCCTATAGCTTGTTTTTGATTGTTTAAAGATTATGATTTTTGAAGCTGTTTTTGTAAATGCTTCCTTTGATTTTTCAAATTGACCCCAGTGAGAGTAATCTGATTAGCATATATGTAAATGTTACATTATGGATAATTAACATATGTTCATTCCTCTGGTCGGCAGCATTAGTAATTCGCATCACTAACAAAAAGTTTTGTAGTATGAGTGTAATACCAATATGGTAATTATTAAGTGTTGTGGTATAACTATCACGGTCCTGTGGTGAATCTAGGGATGCACCGATCCACATTTTTTCACTTCCGATCCGATTCCGATACCTGAATTTGGATATCTGCCGATACCGATACTATTCCGATACCAGAGCTCTATTTGCTTTTATATCACTATGATTATTATCATTATTGTTGATTTTATGAGGCTGTAATAAACTTCTCTACAAGCAAGTCTATGTATGTCCCAAAAAGCAACTTGAGGTAAGTATGAGGTTAGAAAACGGCAGAAATTCCATCCTGAAAACAAATATGCAACTTTAAGGGTTTAAATGGATATTTATTTAAATTTCAAGACAGGATTACTAGATACTAGTGCAATATACACCATCAAAGAAACAAACCCTGTCATATGAATTAAACAGCACAGATATAAATCACCACTAGGCAGCAACACAGTTTTAAAGTGTCAAACATGAAATAAAAGGGTACTACCAACTTCCATACTACCACTCTCCAAATAATACAAAGGGCTGCTTCATCCGATCAACACAAATTAAGTACACTGACTCTTGTAGCATAAAAACAAGGTTTTCAAATATCAAATATTTGAAATAAAAAATAAATATTTACACTATCAATAGAACAATGTGCATCCTCCAAGCTGTCAGCAGGCGATTTAGCAGCATCGAAAGTGAATCCCTCTACGCTGTTGCCACTTTACTTTATTCCAGCCGTCACCGTTTTAAAACGCCTGCTAGCCGAGGAGAACAGTACTGACAGCGGTATCAAAACAATGAAAAGCACCTTGTAGTGTTGAACGACGGAGGTTCCACCTCTTGGAACAACGGCTTTGCAAACATATCATTTGTTGTATGGCGCTCAATGCTTAAACTGCTACCTGCAAACTGCAGAGGATTTCCTGAAAGGAGGCGTGTCATCTCTCTCAGTGTCTCATTGGAGCACAGACACGTCACCTAGCCCGGGATCACTTGTGAAGTCATTTCAGCAGACAGCATTGTAGACATAACTCTGGATCGGAAATTTCTCCAGGTTGGATCGGAAATTTCCGATCCGTTAATTAAGCTGGTATCGGAACCCGATACCGATACTGGATCGGATCGGCCCCATCCCTAGGTGAATCTGCTGGTTAATGAAGCTCTGGTGAACAGTGTGTGATGTTAGAGTTAGATGTGATTCATAACATCACACTCCCAGTCATGCTGTGGTTCTAAATTTTATCTGAGCTGTGATTGGGCCGTAGGGTGAGTGCAGGTGATCACATGACCGACATTCAGCAGCAGCAGCACGACTGTGAGTGATTATTGATGTAATACGTCAGAACATTAAACCTGCTTTAGCGTCGGTCTCGAGCCATCAGATCAGAGTGTGTGTGTGTGTTTGCTCGTCCAGTGTGCGTTGGGGAGAGAGCTGTGAGTGTGTGTGTTTAATAGAGTCACTGCAGGTCTGTCTGATTTACTGTGTAATTAAGAGAGCGAAACACAGAGAAAGAGAGAGAGACAGGAAGAGTTTCTCGCTCTGGTGTCACTGTGATGTACTGCTGGTGTTTGAGCACAGCACAAGAGAGTGTGTGTGTGTGTGTTTACTGCTGCTGTGAGATCAGAATAAAACAAACAAATAACTGCTAAATAAAAGCAAATCAAAATAAAACAATTAAATATTCTATTTGAAATTAATGAAATTGAAATAAATAAATACTTTAAAAGTAAAAACAACATAAAACAAAATTTAAAAAAGTGACATATTTGATGTTTACCTGCATGTCATGTGACCATTAGTTGTCAGTCAGTCATCTGACCGGACTCTAGTGTTAACTATTGGGTTGTTTGTGCTTTTGTGCTGGTTAATTTGTTAACCTGTGTTAACCAGCTGGACTGTAGCTCAGATCGGCTGCTAGTGTCATCGCTGGAGCAGCCAGCTAATCGGTTCCTTTGAGATTCAGTGAAGATCGTTTATGAGAGTCGCTGAATCTGTTCATCCTGTGAAGAGCTGAAGTGTGTGTGGATGTTCAGCGGCGCTGCATGCGTGCATCCTTTGTTCTCTGCAGTGGCGCGCTCGTTTGGCCAATAAGAGTCGACTGTTCAATTGGCTCTTGACTTTTATTAATGGCAGATGCTGCTGCTACACTGTGACTGATGAAATTAACATCCCCAGCTCATATGCAGCTGTGTGTGTGAGTGAGATGGCAGGCATTATTGCATGGGCTTTGTGCTATAACAGGATGTGTTAAGAGATGCTGTGTAAACACACACACACACACACACACACTCTCATGCAGCTGCAGTAACGAGCTTCAGATTTGGTGTTGCATTTGTAGGTGTGTGTGTGCATGTGTGTGATGATATCAGCTCCCATCTGTCTCTTCCAGCAGTGAGGTGCTGTCCATGTGGAAGCATTGCATTCTGGGTGATCTCCGCCTGCATTCCGATCAAAGGGCCCAGACTGCCCCAAACACACATCCTGAGGGTTTCATTACAGACAGAGCTATGAAATATGAAATGTTTATTTTTTCAGCTGTTTTAATTTTTTTGGGTTCTGTGTTGTATGATTTAAAACAAATTTATGATAAAAAAACAATGGTAATCAAATGAATGCATAAAACATTAGCAATATAATATTTAAAAATGTAATCAAATGAAATTTGAATGCTTCCTTTCATTTTTTGGCAAAAAAGCACTGCACCACAGAGAACTACTTTTTAAATTAAAACATGGAAGAAATCCTGTGTGATATTCTTTAAATATAATTTCGTAAACTGTATTATTATGCTTACTTTGAGAAGTGCATTCTTAGTGATAAGAAGTCCAGTTAAACTTAGTTTTCTAATGTGAAATGGTGACATGCTCGTCACAAACCATAATATTATTGTTGTTATCAAAGGAATTATGCACTGTAATATCCCAGAAATCACTTTAAAATCTGGTTTTGAAACACGTTTGCTGTCGCAGGTGAGCTCCAGTGCCTGCTCACCTGGACTGTGTGTGTGTGTGTGTGTGTGTGTATACGTGTGTGTGTTTATCTTTGAAGTGAACAAGCCTTTGACTGTGACCTTTCCGCTGTGAATGAACCAATGATATGAGCTGATATTCAGAGTGCTGCTCACACTGACCTTTTCAGACAGGAAGTGGAAAACAGGCACTCACACGACACTAAACAGTTGCTGTTTGATTGGCATCTGTTGATCTTCGAGCACTTTTATTTGAGCATTAAAGAAAAACTTAATGAATTATCATTTTATACCATTCGTGAAGGTTTCCTGTTCCAAACACACAGTCTGATGACTGTTTCCACCGTTTGGCCTGATGAAGTGTGTTTGGTCTCCGTGATGAGAAGCGTGTAGTTCAGATGGACGTGTTCAGTATTGATGAAAATGACTCCGGTGGTTATTAACGAGCGGCCGTTGGCAGTTTGTCTTTCCCGTGGCGTGTTTGTTAAACGCTCCGTCCATCATCATTCACGCGGCTCAGACATAATGATGCGTGGTGACACCGTTAGTGGCCTCGTTTGTAAAGCCCTCCATCAGTCGACATCAGTGGCAGTTTCATCAGCTTTTAGCAGGCAGACGGAGCGTGTGTTGACCAATCACGTTTATTCCACAATCACACGTATGAGACGATCATCTAACACAGACCAGACTCAATGCTGATTGTCATTTACTATGAGTAAAGATGCACAAATACATTTTACAGGCATTTGATAGACAGAAGTTTGAGTTTGAAATGCCGAATCCATAGATGGCGTGTGTAGATTAACAATATGGTTAGTTAGTGGATGATGTTGGTAGTTAAAGTTAAAAGCTTGTGAACTTCAGGAGAGCTGACTCTGTTTAATGTTTCTGAAAGAAGTCTCTTCTGCTCACCAAGGCTGCATTTAGTTAATCAGAAATACAGTAAAAAAAAAACTGTATCGTGAATATATTGTAAAATGTCATTTATTGCTGTGATCAAAGCTGAATTTTCAGTATCATTACTCCAGTCTTCAGTGTGAAACATATTTTCTTATTAAGAAACACCAAAAAATATTGGGCAGCCCCACTGTTTTCAATATTGATAATATTTATGTTTCTTGAGCAGCAAATCAGCATATTAGAATGATTTCTAAAGGATCATGTGACACTGAAGACTAATGATGCTGAAAATTCAGCTGCGCTTCACAGCAATCAATTACAATTGAACAGATATTCACATTGAAAACAGAAGTTTTAAATTGTAATAACATTTTACAATATTGTTGTTTTTACTGTATTTTTGATCAAGTAAATGCAGCCATGGTAAGCAGAAGAGACTTTTAAAAATGTAAACAATTTGACCAGCAGTGCATATATAATTTATTTTTATATTTGTTAGAGATTTTTTGTTATATAACATCATAACATTCAATATTTTTTAAGTCTCAATCTCTTATATATTCTTTTCATTTCTGATGTTGCTGCTGTAGCCTGTCTCTCTCTCTCTCTCTCTCTCTCTCTCTCTCTCTCTCTGCAGTGTGCTTATGTAATCTGATTGATCAGTGGGGAGTGTTCTAGTGCACCAAAAGAAGCGAGCAGAGGAGATTCTCTCCACTCCTGTTTGTTGAGTCACTCATCACTAGTACTATCATACTCATGCTCATACTCAGTGATTCCTCACATCAGGTGTGTTGTGAGGAGAGCGTGCTGCTACTGTCCTAAGTGATCAGATGCACCATTTCAGCTGAGATACATTTAGAGGCCGACATGATGGGTATAAAAATGACAAAACTATCTGAGCCAAGTGAAATGATGTCTCAGTCTGTCTCAGATGGTCTCAGTCTGCCCGTCTTCATGAGTTTAGTTTGAACTTTCTGAGCTCTTTATTTCAGAACTTTTGTTCGGGGTGCGTCAGTGATTTTTCCTGTCTTCACATTAAAAGCGGATTACTGGAGTCAAACCGGATTAGAGCAGCAGCTCAACTTTGACTGTAGTAATTGGTCTCTGTGAACGTTCCATGTCACTCCTGGATTTCAGGATGAATTATTCCAGACCATATGAGCATCGAGCGCTAATGCGGCAGCAGCTTTAACGGGACAGAGACTATGCGTGAGAGCTGACCTGCTTTCTTCTGTGTTCTTGAGTTCTTGTGGAAAGTAGCAGAACTTTGTGGTTGTTCTTCAGAGTTTGACCCCCAAATGTCACAGCAGCCTACATAAAGCCAGCGGACGGTGTGAGTAATGAGGTACGGTGTGACTTCATGCCGCACCGCTGCAGACGTACACTATTTATAGTGAACCTACAGCCAAACTAGAGCTTCTGAAGCTTTCAGCACACACAAACAGTCACCTCCATACGTCCTGCTGCCCTGGACCTCAGTACAGTTTCCTTCATCTGAGGCTGGAATATTTTCATAAAAAATAGAATAAGGCCTGTTCACACCAATATCGATAACTATAGCCGTAAGGTTTTAATAATCCTTCTAATTCAATGAAAATAGTGAAGTTTACACCACAGCTATAACTATAACAACACAGATGAGCAATATCATTGGAACCTCTTTCAGAATATTTTTTTTTTTCCATTGACAGCCAATCAGAATCTATGAGCTTGAGAACTTAAGCATTTAAAGTGACACATGACAAAACTGCAGCGCTTATAATAAACAGAACGTTATCGTCTGCAGGTGTGGATCATATAGCTGTAGTTATTGTTATAGTGTGTTCTTAGTTATTGTTATCCAGGGTATTGCAAGTCATTGTTATCACCACAATAGTATAGTTATAGTTATTATTGTAGCTATCACTATAGGTACTGTTATAGTTTTCACTATTTTGTGGGTAGAACTGTGGTCATAGTCATTGTTAGTTATTGAGTTGTCCAGCAGTTATCATTATAGTTCTTAGTTATTGTTATAGTTATAACATCAGAAGTGGAGCTTAGGGAATAAATAAATGATAAATAATGACCCATTTACCACTGAAGTGAGATCAGGATGTGATTTGATTTCTTTCTTTTTGATGAAGCTGTGTTTCCAGAGAAAGACTCCGGCTGGATCTGCGTGGATGGTTGAACGTCGTCCACCCACACTGAGCAGCAGAAGATCATGCTCTCTTCTGCTGAAAGGAATCACATGTCTGAAATGACTCAGTCACGGATCTACTACTAGAGCTCTGCTTTCTTCTGCAAAGCTTCATATTAACTGCCTGACATGACCTGGAGAGGAAACGGGAACTAGTTTAGATTCAGTTTTTTTATGCTACCAGCCCATGATGATCACTGTGTCAGTAGGTGATCTGGATGGGTGGAGGAGCATTAAACTGTCATTGATTATGATGAGACATGCTGAGATGATCAGAGCTGATGTGATTATGAGCAGGATTCTTCCTCTGTGTGCCGCGTGTGTTTGCTGTCGTCGACTGGATGCCGAAACCAAACACAAGCTTCCCTTCAGCTGCAGCCGTCATGACAGGACAATCGTGTGTGTGAGTTGTGTAATAGTGTAGTACTCTGCTCTCACTCCTACATGTGTTCATAGAGATTCAAGCACTTGAGTCCAAAAATACTCAACGAGCGTCAGGCGCTGCTCCTGAGAGATGCTCCACACAGCTGCTGCGCTCACCCGCTCACAGGAAGTACCGTGGTTTTACCGCACAGGGTTCCCACACGCTTTCTGCTCTTTTGTGTATTGCAGGACCTTTAAAAATCATTGGAGTATTGGAGTGTGATCGTGGCTGTAGAGCATGATTTGATTCCCAGTGTTTGGACTGATCAGATGTGAGTGTCTGTGATTCTGCTGTCAGTCAGATGTGTAACTACAGACATTCATGCTGACCATTGAATTGTCCGTGACGACTTAAGATTTCATTCATTTCTGTGACCTTTCCCAGGCTTGAAAATCACAGTTCTCCCTCATGTTTGAAACTCGCATTGAGTCAGTGTTGAGTCGCTTGAACAGATCAATGTTCTGAAAGCATCACGGTGTCTGTGATTGCGTGCACATCAATATTATGATCAGTCTGAATTCTGATTAGAGTTGAGTCATGTAAATCTGAATGGCTGATTCATTTTGGAATTTGGTACTCCAAATCCCACTCACGGAATAAGACAGGATTAATGGGAAATGCGAAATCTGTTGTGTGTTTAAGCACCTTATTCCAAAAAATCAAAAACAGAGATATATGCTGATGCTCAGACCGCTAGGAATGATGGGAGCAACAGATGTTTAGCTGTAGGCTAGGTAGAAAATAAACAGATGCATTTCTAGAGTGACAGCAACACAGATTTTTATTACTAGGATTATTAAAATAGTTGGTTAAAATTATTCAAACAAAAATAACAGTTTTATTGCTTTATTTATTGATATTTATATAATACTATTTGTTTTTGTATTAATTGTTATCAGTAAGATTGCCTGACTCTTTTCAGTGTTGTCAGACATTTTGAAGGTGACCAGTGTTTGAGACTTTTTGTGAAAATGTTCATAAAAAGTTGGTGGATAAAATGATATTACATAGCAAGCATGTAAGCATAATCAATGACAGCATCTGGAAATAACAGCAGGAAAGGAAACATTTGTTTTATTTGTATGTAAATCATTTTATGTTTTTTTTATTTTGAGTGTGGTGGCTGGTATCCAGGGTGTTGCTAGGCGGTTCCTAAGGTGCTCTGAGTGGTTGCTAACACATGATGTTCAGTTGTTAAGGCGCTGTGAGAGCACTAGTGACTAGCTGAGCTGTCTGTTGAGTTTAGGGTTCAGATCTGGTGACTCATGTGATCTAAAGCTGTTGTTCAGAGCAGCCGTGTTTGTGTGTGCTGAGACACTAATTTTCAAGTGTGAATGATGCGCTGTATTGGTGCAGTGGGGCACAAAGGGAACACACACACACACACACACTCATAATCAGTGTTCAGAACCTTTTAATTTTCAGTTTAATTCCTGAATTTGAATCAAGACATCAGGGTGTTATTTTATTAAATCTGAAAAGTAGAATCTCTAAAGTCAAAGTCGGAAAGTCTAAAATTGAATGCAGTTCATATAACTGCTGTCAGTTTAGTTTTTATTCCATATATTTCATGTTTCTGTATGAATTACCCATAAACCTGTTCATGCACACAACAAATAGAGTGTTTACCAACATTAGAGATGAATAAACGTTTGCATTTCATCAATATATTTCACATTAGGTCTATATTTAATAATCAACCTTAATTTTATAGGTTTTAATGGAAGAGGACTTAATTTTCCCAAGTTAGTACATTCAGATTTCAATGTTTTGAAACCATTCAGTAATTTCTGTTTATTTTGTTTGTTGATTTATTTATTTACATTAATGTTGCTCTAATGTTGTAACATTTTGTGGTGTCATTTGGCAAAATGAAATCTGTTTGAATGGCTGTTAATTAGCGTGATAGTACTGAACTAAATTCAGGGAATAATCAGGGGATAAACAGTCATAATTAGTCCAAATGAATGATTGTTAAGATGATGTGGTGTTGGATTATTGACCCGTTACGTATAAATATGTGACTGTCATCATTTTGTGTAAGAACCACATGGTTTGCTGTGTTATTTGTGTAACTGTGTGTGATTGTGATGATCACAGAACGTTTATATGGGTGTTTATTAGCTGCGTAGCCGTCTGTGAGAGATTACAGCAGGTTCAGATAATCTGGATTTGATCTGAGCTCTGTTACATGGATTATAGCAGCGCTGCTCATCTGAACACAGCAGATTGAACACCTGATCACATCAGCGCACTTACTGTGTGTGTTTGATAGACCGGCGTCACTGTGTGTGTGTGTGTGTGTGTGTGTGTATATTAGAGCTGGGTTTTAACACAAATTTCACATTTTGTATGATTTTTTTGACTCAAGTTTGCGATTCAATTTCTTAAATTATTTTGGAAGTATACTGTATCAGATACTGGCAAATTTTCTCAAGGAAATAAAATCAATCTCAAGTAATGCTGTAAAATATACACGAAAGTCCGTTGTTACAACAAACAAAGTAAAACAAGTAAAACAAAGTCTCAAGTTTCAAAAGAATAAATGGCATTTTGGCGCTGTTAGGTTTAAGGTTAACCCTCTTAACTCTAAACCTAACAGCGCCAAAAAGCTATTTATTCTTTTGAAACTTGAGACTTTGTTTTATTTCAAAAGGTTATTGTGATTTGTTGGATAGGAGAAATGCTACAACGTTCTGTCCATTAACTGAAAACTGGCTAGACTAATCAATTCTTGGGATTTAAGAATCAATATTGTTTTGGAAAAGTGAGAATGAATTTAAAATCAAGAAATCTTTTTTTAGCCCAGTGTACATATACACTAACCATTAAAGTCTTTTTTTTTTTTGTAATGTTTTTGAAACAAGCCTCTTCTGCTCACAAGGGCTGTATTTATTTAATCAAAAAATACAGTAAAAACAGTAACATTGTGAAATATTATTGCAATTTAAAATAAGTGTTTTCTATGTGAATATCTGTTAAAATGTAATTTATTTCTGTTATCAAATCTGAATTGTCAGATTACTCCAGTCTTCAGTGTCACATGATCCTTCAGAAATCATTCTAATATGCTGATTTGCTGCTCAAGAAACATTTATGATTATTAGCAATGTTGAAAACAGTTGTGCTGCCCAATATTTTTGTGGAAACTGTGATTTTTTTTTTAATCTTTTTATTTTTCAGGATTCTTTGAATTTGTAATAATTGTTTGAAATGGAAATCTTCTGAAATAGAAATATTATACATGTATTTAATGTCACTTCTGATCAATGTAGGGATGTCTGGAAGGTTTGAACGCTGGAGTGAATATGTATGTACTGTATATGTGTGTGTTTGTCCTCTCATTGTCCAGCAGACAGTGACACACCCATCACACTATCTGCAATGCAGTTCAGTCTCGTCTGCCAGATCTCGGTCTGTCTGTCTGTCTGTCTGTCTGTCTGTCTCTGGGTTTTAGACAGGTAACAGGACTGTCTGTGTTCAGTCTGTGTATCAGCAGTAGTCCACATGTGTCTCGTGTGCAGTGTTTATTGACATACTTCCATGTGCAAACAGTTTGTCAAAACAGTAGTCAGCAATATCTAGAGAATGCAATGCAAGTTCAAGTATCATCTAGATTAGTAAGCAAACATAGAGCAAAGGGGCAAAATATTTTTATTTTGGTGTGTCTTATTTTAATGTTGTGGATTAGTGAAGTGTTTCTATTGTGTCTTCAGCTGCTATGTGCACATTTTGATGGTCTCAGAAGATCAGGAGGGGGTTTGCAGCTAATTACACAGTAGAGAAGGGTCTAGAAATAATCCTTTTTTAATATTTATAATAGTCCATTAGTTTATAGTTGTGGATTAGTTTACTGTCTATGTGTCTTCACATTCAGTCATATCACATGTATGTATGTTGTGGAGCACTGATTAATTTCATGTTGGATGTCCATTATTAAAAAAAAGAAAACATGAAATGAGCCCACCTGTCCATGTATACTTCAGGCTGTTCTTACGTGTTCAAGGTTATCAGCAGGATCTCCAGGAACACCTGATGGTCAGGTGATCTGCACACGCGTCACATATGAGCTCCGGCTGCGGCTGGTGTGTTTAAACTCATGATGAGGCGGCCGTCGTTACGCAGTGATCATGCCGACATATGATAGAGAGTTCTGCTGACGTGTGTGTGCTTATTAGAGCGCTCAATCTAGTAGCATTTGTGAATGTGCATGTCGACCCAAACAGAGATCATGTGACAGGAGGTGTGTGTGTGTGTGTGTGTGTGTGTCTGTGTTGCTCTCTGCTGAGACTGTGAGGGAGGTAGTGTGTATGTGTGTGTGTGTTGCCATCTGTGCAGTTTGTTCCTCTTATGCGACATACAGCTACACACACACACACACACAGATACTGTAAATGCATTTGAACTGCCTGTCTCATTTTCTGAAGCTCTTAAAGAGGCAGTATCTAAACTGACACTCATGTGCTATGCAAATACCCATCATGCCATGAAGCATCACAGGTGTGCAATCACTTGTTTTGTGTGTTATTTACAGACATGTATCTCCTGTGTGTGTGTTAATGGTCATATTTCTCATCAGAATAGATTTGTTTCCTGTGTGCCGGCGTTTCTCCATCGCTCCACTGCGTAACTTGATTAAAGGCTTCGTTCACAGTTGCAGCATTTATATCTGGAGGAGCCACTTAATAACACACACACACACACACAGTATCAGCAGCAGCAGCAGTTAAACTTACACAAGAACACACAAACACATCGTGAGTGAGGTCTTCATTAATATTGTATGTGGCTCCATCTGCCTGTTGTCGTTTTGCAGAAAACAAATGCTAGTAGCCTCCAGCAGCATCAACACACACACACACACACACACACAAACACACATCTCTATTTACACTTGTTACAGTCAGATATGACACACAGATGTGTCATGCTGTACACTGATTGTCACGGGTCTCATAATCGATCAGGACACTGAACAACTCAAGGAATTCATTAGTGTTTTTGTTATTTATTTATTTTTAGTTTAATTTGTGACGTTATTGTTAACAGTGAATATTTGATCAGTAACATCAGTTAAGCCAGTATCAGTGGAACACTCAAGTCACATTTATTTCTATAGTACTTTATACAATACAGATTGTTTTAAAACAGCTTTACAGAGCATTACAATGTTAATGTTTATAATATCTTAATAGCTTCATGTCATATACTCGCATTGATTAGATTAGAGCTGGACAATATTATAGTTATATATTGCGACATTATAAAGAATCAAGTAGTTGAAAAAATTGAGGTCCCCATGGGTACAAAAGCTCATAAATCATACAAAATTACTTTTTTTTTTTTGTGCAGAAGGTTTAGGTGTAGGTCAATATAAATATGGTTTGTACAGTATAAAAACCATTCGCCTATGGAGAGTCCCTACAATGATAGCTGACCAGGCGTGTGTGTGTGTGTGTGTGTGTGTGTGTGTGTGTGTGAATGGGCAGTGGTCATGTGTTGTGATGTTAGTCGTGTGTTCATTGTATTGTGATGTGTGCAGCGATGCTCTATTATGTCACAGATGTGTTGTATTGCCACGGGCATGTGATGATCTGCTGCTCAACAACACACTCATGTGCAAATGATATACATATGTGAATGAAGTGCAGTAAACCGTGTGCTTTAATTGTAGTAAAGCGTGTGTGTGTGTGTGTGTGTGTGTGTGTGGTAAGGTGATGATACATGGGGCAACTTTATTGAGCGATGTTGCTGAGTGTTTTTGCTTGGGCACTTTGTCATTGAGAATGGGCAACAAATTTCTATCTGGTTTGTTTAAATTGGTCGTGGGCCCTGTGTCTCACCAGGTTGCCCGTTGACAGCAGCATTGCTCAAAAAGTTGCATTTGTTTGTGGTGTTTATAGATAACTTAAAGAAAAACATGTCTATGGAAGGAAGATGTCTATGATATGCAACACAAACACACACAGACTGTTCAGATTAACACACTTTCCATTAACACACAAACACATATCAAGGTTACTCCATCTTAATGTAATAGGATTAGTCTCCATTGTGAAAGTGTTGTGTGCATATGTGTGTGTGTATGTGTGTGCGTGTGCTCTCGCTGTATCAGGTGCTGCAGTATTCATACTTGTTTATTGATTTATTGTGGTTGACTGACCTGTGTGTGTTTTTGTGGCTTATACAGATATAGATCTAGAGAAGAAAGAGGTTAAATCATGCAGATACATGTATAACAAATAAATAACTTAATTTATTTTAATGGTAGCGTATAAGCAAATGTCCTACAGTACTGATGTTTTATCTGCTGTAGATGTTGTAATATCTCTTCTCCTTAAAAAGTTTTCATGGAGTTGATTAGTTTTGTTTTGATATAAAGATAATAGAGTTTATTGTCTTGTATGATATCTGAGTTATTGTATTTGTAATGTCAGTGTCAGAGATGAAGATGATGAAGCCGTTAGACGGATGATTGATCTGTTTATATGTTTATTACTGGAGCTGTAATCAATCACTCTGAACATCAGAGACGCTCACTTGACACTGATGAAGGTTATATATATTTAATATATGATGACACATATGTTTAGTTCTGTCCGTCTGCAGCTGCACAAGTCTCAGGGAATTTTGTTAATGTTTTGTGATGTTTCATGTCATTGAATCTTCTGTGACTTTGAAGATGAAGAGTGTATGTGTGTGTGTGTGTGTGTGTGTGTGCGCGTGTTCATCCAGTCATGTTTTAACTTGAGATCTGCTGAATCTCTGATGATGATGTTATGAATATTGTGTGTATAAAGCGGTGTAGATAAAAGAGACTCTATGTCTGTCTCCTGCAGAGGAACCCGTCTCACACACTCACACACACACACACACACACATACATGCGTGTGCTATTCTCCCGCAGTGATGCCTGTGTCTGCAGTGGCATGTTGTGAAGTTCTCTTGCAGTGTCTCGTGTGTGTTGGCTCTTCTCTGTGATGTCGCCGTTCAGGAAGTGCTAATGAACACATCTCACACACACATGCAGCTCCTGTGACATCAGGCTACAGCTGAGCTACGTTTGCACTGCTTATATTTCAGCTCATGTCTCACACACACACGGTTTACGGGGGAAATGCGGAGGGGTTTCCTGGCGGAGGCGGACATGGAGCCCCCGCATTCACACACACAAGCACACATGCGCATGCGCTCCACATCCATCAGTGTGTGTAGGAGGACATTCAGAAGCACATTTAGAGCTGCAGCGCTTCATCGGAGTATCTGTGACCCTTCTGAAGCTCTGAGGATCATCAGTCGTTTAGATAATTCCAGAACATACATAACATCTTCAGAGCGATTTCACTCGTTCGTCTGAGAGAATGTGTGCTTTGATATGAAAACCCTCTTTGGCATTACAATTATTGTTTAGAGCAGTGATTCCCAAACTGTGCTGTCAGTGAAAAATATTTTCTTAAGAACCACCTGACATTTTAAGATAATTCACTTTAACAACAGATTCACGTTCACAGTTCTCTGATGTCAGTTAATGTTCACATGACGTGCAGCAAATCAAATATGTTATTGTTAACAAAACGTATTCTTAGTAAGTTCTTTATGTTTTCTGTTTTTATATCAAATACAATATTTTATATTTTTTACTGTTTTATTTAGATTATTTATATTTTCAAATATTATTTCAATTTCATTTCAAATAAAATATTTTATATGTGTGACCCTGGACCACAAAACCAGTCAGAAGTATCACAGGTATATTTGCAGCAATAGCCAAAAATACATTGTGTGGGTGAAAATTATTGATTTTTCTTTTATGCCACAAATCATTAGGATATTAAGTAAAGGTCATGTTCCATAAAGATATTTTGTAAATTTCCCACTGTAAATATATATAAATTTTTTTTTTATTAGTAATATGCATCGTTAAGAACTTTATTTGGACAACAAGGCGATTTTCTCAATATTTTTATTTTTTTTGCATGCTCAGATTAAAGATTTTCAAACAGTTGCATCTTAAACAAATATTGTATTAACAAATCATACATCAATGGAAAGCTTATTTATTTAGCTTTTAAATGATGTATAAATCTCAATTTCAAAAAATTGACCCTTATGACTGGTTTTGTTTTCCAGGGTCACATACATAGTGTGTTTTATTTTGCTTGTTCTAAATTTTATTTCAAATGAAATATTTAATCTTTATTATTGTACTTATGTTTTAAATAGAATATCTTTTTAATGAGGTGTTATTTTGATTTTTAAAAATGTACTTTCATTTGTTGTTTTGTCTATTTTAGTATGTGGTTTATTTTGATTCTTTTTGTTTTTCACGTTTATTTGTTATACATTGATAATTTTATGATTTAATGCGTTATTACGTTTTTTCACTAACTGACAAACCCCTGCATCTCCTGATGTAGCTCAGTTTGGGAATCTCTGCTGCAGATGAAGGTCGGTGTGTGGTGTTGACGTGTGACGTTCTGTCTGATGTGTGTTTGTTTCAGGATGATGAGGTGGTCCTCCAGTGCTCCGCCATGGTCCATAAGGAGCAGCAGAAGCTCTGTCTGGCGGCCGAGGGCTTCGGGAACAGACTCTGTTTCCTCGAGTCCACGTCCAACTCAAAGGTACAGGTCACCTGTCTCACATCTTCGCTAATGATGTGTGTTATATCCCAGCAACACTCTAATGGTAATCAAGTATTTCTGTTGGATGGCGTTTGATTCAGACACATCATTATTTCACTGCATCAACAAAACTCCATAAACTCTGACAATGAAGAACACTACAAAACCTTTGACATTCCAGAGACAGTTTAAAATGAAGAAAAAATTATATTATATTACAAATACATTTGATTTTCACTGGAATACATTTTTTTTAGAAGAAAAGGTATTCTAAAAACGATTATGGCTTTTTAGTAGGTAAAATGTATTCAAACACATTGTGGATCAGGATTGATCGTTCAGTATGAAGCTGAATGAATCATCAGTGAGTCTGCTGAGGCTGTGAATCATTTAATCATCGCTCTCATAAAGACTCCTCAAGAGATGAGAGGGAGCTGTAATTCTGTTTGATTGCTCAGGTCTGTCTGAGGAGCTCAAATCATCATGTTTCTTATGGCACTGGCCTCATTTGACTCATTCTGTCCTCAGATTGCTAAAAATAATGTTTCTCACTCACTTTCACACTGATCATAACATGCAAATACAAGCTACATTTATCTGGTTGGGAAACTCACACAAATCTAGCCAGCTGATTTCAGCTCTAACCCTAACTGAAGCACATAGACCCGTGGAGTTTTTCAACCTGCAACCTTTTAGTCAGCATGTCAGGATCTCAACTTCCCTCTTGAGGGTATTTATGTTTAGATGTATGCATTTGACACATATGTTGTCCAAAGTAATGTACACTGCATTGAATGCAGTGAATTTGAGCATAATACAAGAGGTAAACATGAGCTGAGCTGAATGATGTCTTTCCAGAACGTTCCTCCAGATCTGTCCATATGCACGTTTGTGCTGGAGCAGTCGCTGTCCGTGCGAGCGCTGCAGGAGATGCTGGCCAACACAGAGGAGCGAGCGGAAGGGGTGAGTGCTGCTTATGTCAAGCTTTCACTGGGACGTCCGCACACACACACGTGCTCAACCAAAGCCATAAACATCTGACTGAAGCAGGAAAATAATAAATTAAGAATTTCTCCCATAAAACCCTCCCCGTTATGACGTTTGACAGGTGATTGATTCACCAAAAATGGATGGAGATGAGAAATGCTGTCAGTGTGTTACGCTCAAGAGTGGTTGAACATCATGAATGTGAAAATGAAGTGAACACACAGAATTAGCCCTGACACAAACACTGAAAAATATATATGCAATAAAATACGTATATTCACTGTACATGTGATTGATTGAGATGAGATGAAATAATCACAATCTGGTGATCATGTCTTAATAGCGTCCATCAGTTTAGATGTGATTTTGGCTCGCGGAAGTGTTGATCTCTATATCAAAGAGGCGTTCTGTCCTGATAACGCAGCCGTCTGCAGATCGTAACGCAGATTTCCCCGCGCCGCTGATCACGCGTCTGTCAGTCGCACAAGTGCAGGGTGTCACGAGCCGTTTCACAATGATTGAGCACTGATTTGATGTCACTCAGTTGCCATAGAGACAGAAACATCAATGCAGCATCACTCTGCTGTCTGAATACAGCACACTCACTTCACTGTCCCATTAATGTTTTTACAGCGTCAGTGCAACACATACATGCTTTTTGTCGTAGAAAAACAAATTTAAGTTTATCTATTCACCTAGAATAAGAATGTGGTAGTGTAAAATAGGGTTGTAACGGTATACCGGTATGGCGGTTTATTGTGATATTGACATGTACGATTATCATATCATGCACATTTGATTATCAGCGGTTTTGAAAAAAAAAATAAAAAAATGAAACCAGATCTCACCCGCGCTGCCGTGTATATGCAACTTCTTTCCGCTTGACTGCTTAGACTCCACCCATACCTGCACAGTGGTGAAAATGTCCGATACAGAGGCTGCAAATTCTAATCTCTATCTCCCGCCGAAAAAAAAATTAAAATCTGCAGTATGGGAATATTTTGGGTATCCGAAAAATGATCATAGTGTTCACGCGCTCAACCGACATGACTGTGATTGGCTACAATGGTAAGCGCTTCACGCTCCTCACCGAGCGCTCACATATAAGCACATCGGAAGCGTTTGAAAGCCACGTGTGTCAGCGGATCAGTCTATATGCAGATGTATCAGGGATCCGCTGACACACGTGGCTTTAAAACACTCTCGTTGTGCTTATATGTGAGCGCTCGGTGAGGAGCGTGAAGCGCTTACCATTGTAGCCAATCACAGTCATGTCTGTTGAGCGCGTGAACACTATGGCCAATCAGCGATGTTTACAAATCTGCTCAACAGCGCTCAAATGTGAGCGGGAAATGGACGTTTTTAAAATTTCAGTACCGAAAGTACCGAACCCGGTACCTTTTGACCACCCTAATGTGAAGACGTGAACACATGAACATATCCAGAGCTACTCTCAGAGAACACTTAATTATCATTTTATAATTTTATTTAAAAGAATAATCATCAAATACACTAACTGAAAACTCATAGGTGTTTAGTACAGCCTGTCAAAAAAAAAAAATAAAATAAAGTTTGGTTTAGCCTGAAGAAGTAATGAATGAAATATATTACTGTTGTGTATAGCTTTTTTGCCCATGTTTTAATTTAGTAAACCTCTCGTGTAGAGAAACAAAAGTTGTTACATTTCATCTGATTGCATTTTCAATAATATATTTTGTATTGAATTATAGAATCCAGACCAATTATATCAGACAACCCATCCAAGTTATAGCCACATTTCAGTTCCTTTTACATCCATGTTGTTGGTTCATTATGTGGTTATATGTAGTAACATGCTAATTTTTTACATGCTAATCATGTTTATAATTCTGTTAATTCTTTACAATAAAAACCATATCTCTTTTTATTCATTTAAGGGTCATTGTAGCTGATGATGATAATAATAATAATGATAGTTTAATACCGTATACCACGAAACCGCGAAACCGTGATATTTTCTGAGACGATTATCATACCGTGAAAATCTCATACCGTTACAACCCTAGTGTAAAATGATGATATTAAATTATTATATTAAAAACTCATCAATAAATTTTATTTGAAGTATAAGTTTGTCAGCATTAACAAAGCAACATTTGCTTCCAAACTTGACAGTTAGCTTTATTTAGGCTAAATATGTAATTCTGTAATTCTATTTAGTCGATAATACTTTACAGCAAGGTGCTGTTAGTTACCGTTAATTAATGCATTAACTAATATTATTAACTAACAATCAGCGATACATTTTTGTATAGTATTTATTTATGTTTGTTAACATAGTTATTAAAAATAAAACTCATGTTTATGTTAAGCCTTTTAAAATCTGAAAAGATTTTTAAAACACTAGCCATCATATACTTACCGACTTTGTAAATAGTGGCAGAGGAAAAGTGGCCAACATACATTACGCGACTGATGATCACACACTAGCAGACATTTAAGTTGTTCCGATCACAACAAACTCATGCGACTTGTTGCTAGGAGACGTTTGACAAATAAAAACAATATGTGTTCGGCTGAAAATATCAAACATGTTTGATCTCCTCCGACTGAATGGAATCATAGTCTGAGACCATCATACACTATGCGATTTTCTATGGATTCTGTCAGCTCAAATTTGCAGACTGGCTCTGACTTTTGGCAGCTGGCGACAAATTCTCCAGACTGTAAATCGGCGGAAAATCGGGACAAAAATTGTGTAGTGTATACCGGGCTTTAGTTCAGGTTCGTTAAATAATGTGAACAGACACAACTTTTGGTAAATGTTAAAATTAACATTGTGATAGTTCAACCCCAAATGATCATTTTGTCATCATTTACTATCCCTTCAGTTGTTCCAAACCTGTATGAATTTCTTTCTTCTGTTAAACACAAAAGAAGATATTTTGAAGAATGTTGGCAACCAAATGGTTGCTGGTAGCCATTCACCTCCAGTGCCTTTTTTTGTGTTCAGCAGGTTTGGAACAACACGAGAGTGAGAAAATGATGACAGTTTTCGTGTTTGGGTGAACTATCCCTTTGAGTAAGATTAATAAATGCTTTAGAAGTATTCTTTGATGTTAGTTCATATTAACTAATGTAGTTGACTAATGGAGAATGTGTGTGTATGTGAGTATTTGTGTGTCAGTGGTGTGTCTGTGTGTGTTTGTGAGTCTGTGTGTGTGTCCTGCGGCGGCTCTGACTCACCTGCCCTCCGTTTGATCTGTTGTTGGCGGGTTCATGCGGTCAGGTCGGCCAGTCACATGATTCACTCTGGATCACAGGCGTATTATCTGTTCCAAACCTCTCAGTGTGTGTCTACAGCCAGTTAGCAGAGACTCACACAGGAAGTGACATGGGGATGTGGACGGAGGTGTTTGTCTTATTTTTAGGCACAGCATCATTGGATTTGATTTAAGAATCATAATTCCAGGATGATTTTTGATTCAGTTTTTGAATCTCCAGTGTTTCATTGCTGAAATTTTTAGTGTTCTTGTTGATATGTTTGATTCATTTATAAACACGTTTATTCACTTCTAATATAGAGTTTCAAAGTTGCTGTCATTTTAACTGTAATATTTTTCAGTGAACCTAATATTAAATGTAAGATTTCATATATAATAAATTATATTCATATAGTGAATGCAGTCACTCTGGTACAAACTTTTTCTTGAGTGAAAATATGAATATCTATGAATATTTCAATAATTTAAC